>OY821519.1:241998878-242513731 GCA_963682025.1 Cordilura impudica | reverse complement strand
TCAGTTAAGCTAAATTTATTTTCATTTCCAAAAACTTTTTAAATATATTTTTTTCACTTAAAATAAAATAAATAGTACTACATACACACTGTATACAATTCTTTAGAAAACATTTGTACAATTTTGTCATATATTCGTAATACAATAGAATACAATTGAAACCGTAAAAAAACACATTCATTTCTTCCTTAGCTGTATGTTTATGTATACTTCTGTTTAAGGAAGTAGGCGATCTTCTGAAATTGAAAAACTGAAATAACTTTTCAGCTTGCAAATATATATTTTTAGAGCTTTAGATAATAACTGGATTTACTTGACTCTTAAATGTTTGACCTTCACCCTTAAAATGTGCTTTATATGTACCACTATGGATGTGAACATAAGTCAGATTAAGCAAACAAGTGTTATCATTGGAATTGTATTGGTGTAGGTTGGTTCGGTTTTTTCCCCTACTTCTACTTGCTTGCAATGCCAAACAAGTATGCAAAGTTTTCAGTTTGGTATCTGTCATTTATAAGCTTGTGACAGTAATCAAATAATTCCTTGCAGATTTTCTTCCATACATCAGCCGTACCCATTTTATTGAACAAGAGTAACTTTAGTTATAAATGTATTTGTTTTTATTTTAAATACTGCAATAAAGCCAATGAAAATCAATGGCATAGATGTTAATAACATGGTGCTGCAAGAAAAATAAACTCAAAAAACGATCTGATCCAGTTTATAGACCTTATTGATGTGTGAATATCTATACGATCACAAAAAAAGGGTACGACAAAAACGGTGTGCGGTATGAGTTCATTGGCGCAAAGATTATGATATAAAGTTATTGCAGCTAATTCAACAACCCCACAAGTATAACGTTAAAAATTTCACAATATAAACGTATAATATATAATTCAATATCCCCACAGTATAACACTATTACTAATATAACAATATCGTAATATAACAGTTAATTCAACAGCTATAATACTATTAAAAATATAATAATATCGAAGTATCTATAATATTAATAGGCTAGGCGATTTCTTGTTATCGATATTTTATTTACCGTTTTCTCCCGATTTTGACCAAACGTATGTTATTTGGAAGGTATTTCTTTTTAGCCGTTTTGCAGATTTACAGATTTTTAAATTTTGCCTTTATTTTTGCCTTACATTTAAAGTTGCCACTAATACATACATAAAATTATAAAATGCTATGTGTGAGTTTACTAAATTTGTTAATGTGTTTGTAAGTTTGTTTTCTTCATTCACAATAATAATTGTGTTGAATTGAAAAATAATTTTGGACAACAACACTTTTTAAATAAAATTCATTAAATTTCATTATAAATATTTGTTGAATACATAGAAGAGATCTATAATATTAATAGGCTAGGCGATTTCTTGCGACCGATGTTTCGTTCTACCGTTTTACACCGATTTTGAGCAAACGTATATTATTTGAAAGGTATTTCTTTTCAGCCGTTTTGCAGATTTACAGATTTTTAAATTTTTTCCTTTATTTTGAGAAAATTGCATTTAAAGTTGCTACTAACACATACATAAACTTATTCATATGATATGTGTGTTTTATTAAATTTGTTTATGTGTTTGTTAATGAGTTTGCTATCTTCATTCACAACAATAATAAACCATAAAAGTGTTGGTTTGTGAATTGGCTAAGTTGAAAAATAAAGCTGCCTAGAAACTACGCTCAAATTGCGAGCGCTGGAATCTGCTAGTAATACTTAATGGACGACCAAAAAGTGTAACACAATCACAAATATAACAACATACACGTATAACAGCTATTTAAAATTGGCTATATGTATAACAACTCTAAACAGAAAAAATATGCTGAAAGCATAAGTACTTCCAACTTAAAAAATCGAACTCACATAGTTTTTGGGTATAATAAAAATCAGTCTTTCAGAAATACCCTCAAAATTTTGAGTAATTCTGAAAATAAAGTACCGTTTTCTGTTAGATTGGAGTCTTTTATTCGATCTCTTATAGGTTTTGGAAATATGAAGAATGAAGCTTTCCAGCAGTATACATAAAATCAAATATTGGTAGTGAATTTCTTAGGAATATCTCAAAATTATACTTTTCTAGATTTTCGACTTTGTATATTTATTTTTAAATACAGTTTTATTCTGAATAAAAATAACTTTAATTTTTGTATTCGACTTTACTTGGAGAGCTTTCAATTGCAAGCGGAAAATAGTAAGTGAGAATAAAAACTTTTAAAACAGTTTAATAACTTCTACCAAATTTAATAAAATTCTGCTTAAAAATATGTTTATATATACATTTTTTTTTTAATTTAAAAAAACTGTCATCAAAATTGAAATCTCATGAAAAAAATGTAAACAAATATCAGATATAACTGGGAAAATCAACTCTAATTGTACTCTATACCACTATGTGGTTTGGGTATAGTGACTTTGTGCTGATATTTGTAACTACCACAAAAATTTTTCTAGACCCATCTTTTATTATACCGATCGACTCAGAATCACTTTCTGAGCTGATTTAGCGATGTCCGTCCGTCTGTCCGTCTGTGTGTCCATGTAAACCTTTTAATCAAACTGCAGGTCGCAAGTATTAATATATTTTGATGAAATTTGGCATATAAGCTTTCATCTGCCAGGGATGAACGCCGCTGAAACTGATGAAATTCGCTCCAAGTTCAGACCTAGTGCCATACAAATGACCCCTATGAAATCGACATAAATTGCCATAAGATCCAAATTATCATATAGATCTCTGTCAAATAGGGTTTGTATGTGTTTATTATATCCATTAATCTGTAGTCCAAAAATAATCCCTATAGGACAATTCTTAGTCACAGGCCCCATATAAAGCTGCTTCCCGATCTTCACTTAAATCTATCAAAAATTAAAAATATTTCACAGATTTTTCTCAAATTTGGTTTGTATATATTTTTTCAAAATATAAGTGACTTTACCAAATATGGTCAGGATCAGTCCATTTTTCGACCTAGTTCCCATATAAATATAGCACCCGATATGAACTTTTTCATATCTTCAGCCAAAATAATAACAATGCCACTCAAATTTGGTTTATTTTTATTTTCTATATCCAATTAGTTGGACCAAGAGACAGTTTCTCTAAACCATGGTATAGGGTATCTTATAGTCGGTCCAGATCAACTATAATTTATTCTTCTTTCTAAAACCGTTTAAAATCGTAAAAATTAGTGAGCTACACATTCTTAAATACACGAACTAACCTCAAAATATTTTTTCAGAATAACTCAACCCGCGCTAGGTCTTTTTTTAGGAATGAAGAAAAGTTAGTTGTGTGGCACCGTGTAATGATGATGTATATAACGATTTTTTTTTAAATGTGGGAAATAGAAAATGGTAAATATATCTTCTTTTTTAAATACAATACCAAAAGTTTCACTTCAGACTGAAAGTACATTTCAATTTTTATGTTTTTTTTTCTATAAATTAATTTGCAATCATGAAAGTATACAATTTTAAAAATATTTAATTAAAATTTTAAAATTAACATTTCCTTCCAATATTAATGTCCAATAAAGATGATTTCAATTACTTTATTTGTAGAGAGCACTCATTCATTAATGAACCACAACAAACTGAAGTTGAAGTTGATGCAACAGGAGCGTAGTTAAAAAGAGAGTTCACTTTTGATGTTTATATTTATATAATTAAAATACCTGGTATTTTTAGAAAATTTGAGGATAACACTTTAAGGAAAAAAAAATAATTTGAAGTTTGAAACACAACTAGGGCGAACGAAGAATTTTTCGTTCCGAATATTCGTCGTCAGAAATAAAACACATTTGTGTATATGAAAATGCACACAATCAGTGCGTTGAACGAAATACGTAGTGCGATATGTTTATTTCTATTTCTTACGCCAACGAACGACGAATAAATTGGTTTTGAGTGGCCGTATTTTATTTTAGTTTTTCAAATGTTTTAGTAAATAAAGTTATTTTTGTCTTTAAGAATTGTTTAATATTGTATTTATAACTTATAAGTTTATTAAAATCTTTTTTTAATTATATAATTTGCTTTTACATAGTTTTTTGTTAATATTTATTCTTTTTCGTTTAGTGTTTCTTTTTTATGTATAAACATCTATACGCGCAGGGGGGTAAATTTCAAAAACAGCTTAACATGTGAGCGTAACATGTGAGCCATAAGACAAAATCGGTGTGACATGATTGTATTCGTGAAAAAATTATGATATGTAATAACTTGTTTGAAAATGAAAAATGAAAAATAAAAATTAAAAATTAAAAATTAAAAATTAAAAATTAAAAATTAAAAATTAAAAATTAAAAATTACAAATTAAAAATTAAAAATTAAAAATTAAAAATTAAAAATTAAAAATTAAAAATTAAAAATTAAAAATTAAAAATTAAAAATTAAAAATTAAAAATTAAAAATTAAAAATTAAAAATTAAAAATTAAAAATTAAAAATTAAAAATTAAAAATTAAAAATTAAAAATTAAAAATTAAAAATTAAAAATTAAAAATTAAAAATTAAAAATTAAAAATTAAAAATTAAAAATTAAAAATTAAAAATTAAAAATTAAAAATTAAAAATTAAAACTTAAAAATTAAAAATTAAAAATTAAAAATTAAAAATTAAAAATTAAAAATTAAAAATTAAAAATTAAAAATTAAAAATTAAAAATTAAAAATTAAAAATTAAAAATTAAAAATTAAAAATTAAAAATTAAAAATTAAAAATTAAAAATTAAAAATTAAAAATTAAAAATTAAAAATTAAAAATTAAAAATTAAAAATTAAAAATTAAAAATTAAAAATTAAAAATTAAAAATTAAAAATTAAAAATTAAAAATTAAAAATTAAAAATTAAAAATTAAAAATTAAAAATAAAAAATTAAAAATTAAAAATTAAAAATTAAAAATTAAAAATTAAAAATTAAAAATTAAAAATTAAAAATTAAACATTACAAATCACAAATTATAAATTAAAAATTAAAAATTGGAAATTAAAAATTAAAAATTAAAAATTAAAAATTAAAAATTAAAAATTAATAATTAAAAATTAAAAATTAAAAATTAAAAATTAAAAATTAAAAATTAAAAATTAAAAATTAAAAATTAAAAATTAAAAATTAAAAATTAAAAATTAAAAATTAAAAATTAAAAATTAAAAATTAAAAATTAAAAATTAAAAATTAAAAATTAAAAATTAAAAATTAAAAATTAAAAATTAAAAATTAAAAATTAAAAATTAAAAATTAAAAATTAAAAATTAAAAATTAAAAATTAAAAATTAAAAATTAAAAATTAAAAATTAAAAATTAAAAATTAAAAATTAAAAATTTAAAATTAGAAATTAGAAATTAGAAATTAAAACTAAAAATTAAAAATTAAAAATTAAAAATTAAAAATTAAAAATTAAAAATTAAAAATTAAAAATTAAAAATTAAAAATTAAAAATTAAAAATTAAAAATTAAAAATTAAAAATTAAAAATTAAAAATTAAAAATTAAAAATTAAAAATTAAAAATTAAAAATTAAAAATTAAAAATTAAAAATTAAAAATTAAAAAGTAAAAATTAAAAATTAAAATTAAAAATTAAAAATTAAAAATTAAAAATTAAAAATTAAAAATTAAAAATTAAAAATACAAAATTAAAAATTAAAAATTAAAAATTAAAAATTAAAAATTAAAAATTAAAAATTAAAAATTAAAAATTAAAAATTAAAAAATAAAAATTAAAAATTACAAATTAAAAATTAAAAATTAAAAATTAAAAATTAAAAATTAAAAATTAAAAATTAAAAATTAAAAATTAAATATTAAAAATTAAAAATTAAAAATTAAAAATTAAAAATTAAAAATTAAAAATTAAAAATTAAAAATTAAAAACTAAAAATTAAAAAATTAAAAATTAAAAATAAAAAATAAAAAATGAGAAATGAAAAACGAAAAATTAATATTGAAAAATAAAAATCGAAAAATTAAAAATTAACCGGTTGAAATAATAAAAATAATTAATATTTTTATATTAGCAGAGCCCCTGCAGTTGATTGCTATAAGTTATACATAGAAGACGCTTTCTGTTTGATTTTAAAAAAGTGCCATAAAAAATCTTTAATTACTAGATGTTTACACATCTCCCCTGTGATCGGACTCTCATATTTTTTTGAATATGGTCAAACTATCAGCTGCAACATATAAACAAAAATGACATAAAATTAACTTATTAATGAAAATTTATGAAATTTTTTCAGAATTAAAAATAAAGTTTTTTACCATCGTGAACATGATGTTTACAATTGTAATAACTCGTACAAAGTTCAATATTCTTTTATTCATATTTTTCCAATATTTATTTATATGAATTACTTGTTTGTAAATGACGTTACAGCTGCTATGTGAATTCGTCGTAATTGTATTTCATTCGACGAATTTACGCAACGAATTGTTGCCGACAAATTCGTCGAGCTGTGCGAAATACGTCGTTCGTCCCAGTTGTGTTTCCACCTTGATTTGTACATATTGTGGAAATGGTCCAAAAATATGATTGAAACCGAATAAAATTTTGAAAAAAAAATTGTATTTGAACATAAAATTAAATGTCCTCAAGAATAAATGCTTGTATGCAATTTTTAGAATCATTACTTTTAAATTCTCAAAAATAATTAAATGCTACGCTTTATATTGCTTTTGCTTCACTTTAAATATTAATCATTACCTTGAATAAAAATATTTATTTATTTATTTATATACAAACATACATGACAAACATGTCAAATAAATATTTTTTGTATGAGTGGTTACACAACTGCATGGCCATTGCATACAAAGGAAACCTTAAAAACAATATCAATTGTATTTTAATTAAATCAATTATCTCAAGAATAACCAACAAAACTTATGCAAATCATTATTAAATGGATCATTGCATGTTAAAATGTACAATATAATATTATTGGTCTCGGTATCGGTAACGGTTTGTATTGAAAATAAATGAGGTAAAAAATGTTAAAAAGTGTAAAAGAGTAAAAAATATAAATTTATGTATACCTTAAAAGTATGCTAGGATATTCTGTTGAATTAAGTTGTGGCAAATTTTTAATTTGGCTTTTAAATAAACGTTTGATTTTCATTATTACATTTTAAATAAATATCACAGTATGAGTTTAATTTACAAATCCACTCAAATCGTAGCAACCAATTAAATAAATTAGTTTTGTGTTTCAAAGTTACCTGATTATTTAAAAAAAAATATATATTAATTAAATAAGTATTCTCTTTACTAAGATTGTGGTTATTTTCAGCAATCGACAACGTTTTTCAAAAACATTTTTTGTCATAATTAAATACTTACAATGTAATAGAATCTTTGAGGTTTAAATATTTGGTTGTTTATTAAACCAAAGTCAATCGATAATTTGGTGACAATGGAAAATTTAATTATATTGCCAAGGTGAACCTATTCTATAGAGAAAATTAATAGATATTTTTAATGTCTGTTGTTTGTTGCTATATTTGCTTTAATGATTTCTTACATCTCCCCCTTGGAAAATGTTACTTATTTAAAATAACTTCTTCGGGCTTGTCTAAACTAAATTCCAACGTAATTAATTTTGTAATAATTTAATGAATTTGGAATGATTCGTTTTTGTTTTCCCTTTTCTTTGATACAAGCTGTTGAATTCATAAGAAAAATGATTGTGTAAATATGTCATGACTTCTAACCCAGTTATGATATTATTGTGTACTTATTATGTGTTACGAGTGCTACAACATTATTGGATTTTCTTGACACTAGGAAAACAGTAAAGCAGCTCTAACAGCAAACAACAAATAAATAAAAACAACTTCTTTTTTTTCATAACTAGGGAGAACTAGCCCTAATGGTTATACATAGAATGAGGTACCAAAAAAATTTAGAAAAGGAAAAACTATTTCCCTTAAAATATCATTGAATAAAGATGTAGAAATGTAACTGATCATCTTACCAGGATGTTTTAAGATCGGAACGTCCTAGCGGGGGATTCTTCCCCTTTGAATGCCAGCAGATTTATAAAGAAAATACGCATTTCTTGGGATTTACTGAAGTAAATAAAAGACCATTTTTATTTTGTAAAAATGTTCATAATGTATAAATCACTTGAAAGTTGTTGTTTGAAGAATTTCTACACAACTTAAATGGTGTTTAACATGAAAATGATAATAACTTTATTTTATCTCGGATAAAGCAGTATGGCTCCTGATTGAGAATAAGAGTTAAACGATGTCAGACGTTAGTTAGTCTTATTTTAATTATTAAGCAAAATATGGAACTACGATTGAATTTCGCAATTCGTACTTAGAGTGTTAAAGCTTCGCTGAAATTTAAGTTAAATTCAATATTTTGAGTGAAATCTTTAATGTGAAATCTTTGATACACTTCGTTGTAAAATTTAATTTGAATTCAAAGTTCTAAGGTTGTAAGTTCTAAAGTTCTAATACGTTTTCTTTTCCCATACAAATCTTATGAGATAGGCAAAATATAAATATAAAATTAGGGCCAATGGGTGTGGCAACCCCATACAAAGTGAATATTTAATATCATATACATATATTGAGTACTATGAGACGGAGAGTTTTGCAAATTTGTGTAGAGTCATCTATTATTAATGTTATTAGACATGAAGAAAATGGGTGGGATCGGATTAGTGGTCGTGGCACCTCACATACAAAGTAAATATTAAATGTCATATACATATCTCGAGTACTGTGACAGCGACAGCTTTGCCCATTTGTGAGTAGTTGCACAAGAAATGGGTGAGATCGGACCAATGGACATGGCATGCCCCATACAAAGTGAATTATTAATATAATATAGGTATATTGAGTACTATGACAAGGAAAGCTTTACAAATTTGTGTGAAGTCATCTATTAATAATGTTAGTAGCCATGCCGAAAATGGGCGGGAGAGAGTTTTACATATTTGTCTGAGGCTATCTATTATCAATGTGAGACCAAAAATGGGTGGGATTGGACCAATGGACGTGGCAGCCCCCATATATATTAAATATGAAATGTCATACATCTGGAGTACTGTAATAGTGAGAGCGGTTATCCTTTGCTTGAGCCCATAACTTATTCATATGATTAGCCGAAGCAAAAATGGGCATGATCGGAGCAGTGGGCATGTCACCGGCCATACCAAGTAAATATATATCATATATCTGGGCTACTATAATAGAAAAAGGCTTTGCACTTCGTACGAGTCCATTCATATATTAATGTGAGTAGTCGGAAAAAAAATTGGCTGGATATGATTAGTCTTGCGATTTTTTACAAGTACAATAATTACCAACTAGCAGATTCCAGCGCTCGAAATTCGAGTACAATTTCTAGGCAACTTTATTTCTCAACTTAGCCAATTCACAAACCAAAACTTTTTTGATCTATTATTATTGTGAATGAAGATAACAAACTCATTAACAAACACATTAACAAAATTAATAAACACGCCATAGCATACGTATAATTCTATGTTTATGTTAGTAACAACTTTAAATGCAATTTACTCAAAATATAGGAAACAATTAAAAAAATCTGTAAATCTGCAAAACGGCTAAAAGGAAATACCTTTCAAATAATATACGTTTGGTCCAAATCGGGATAAAACGGTAGAACAAAACATCGGTAACAAGAAATCACCTAGCCAATTAATATTATAGATGTGATTAGTCGTGAAAAATATGGGCGTATCGCCCAACTACAAAAATCGCCCAAAGCAAAAATCACCAAAACCGTAAATCGCGAAACACAAAAATTGCCAAATTTATAATGATTTTTGTTTCAAAGTTGTTATATATTTAGTTTGTTATAGTGGGGAGGGTTTAATAGTATAACTCTTTGCTTGGATTCTCATTGCATTGGTTTCACAGCAACTGTATATGAATTACCAAACAAACTATCTACTGCTTGGTTACTGATGAGGGTTGGTGGCTGCACCCGAAACAATTGTATAACCTGTCATGCAGAATATATATCAATTTTTGAAACAAATGTGCCATTGCTTTTTACTTTATTTTAAAGTAAAAACATTTGATCTTGAGCCTAAAGAAATTTTCAAACTCAATCATTGAAAAGATCAAACAATATTTTTACATTCGTATAAATAGAAAATAACGAATATTGATTTTCCTTTTATAAGTTTCATATTTTAGGATAAACAATATGTTACATATTTTGCTTTACTTTATGTTTTACTTTTGAGAGATCCAACAATTAATATGTTCGTCACGTTAAAGAAGTACATTGTATTGAAAACAAATGGTGATTTTTTCTTGTTTTCATCGGCGATCCTATCCATTCATAAATCCCATCCCCACACACTTGCAATACATTCGTTATTTTTTAATTAACAACAAAAATATTCACTAGAAATAAGTTATATGGCAAAACAACTTTTGCCAGGTCAGCTAGTCTAAATATATAATTAAGGCTTAAAACACAATTCATGAAGAAGCTTATGTTGAAAAATTTTGCATCAACAAATTTCAGGCTAGAAAATATTTTAGGAAGAAAATATAATTTTTTGGAGGATTAAAATATTTGTTTGTTTTTTGTTACTAAATTTGTAGTTAAAGCAGCAAGTTTTAAGAAGGAGAACAATTTTTAAAGTAAATAATCTAACCCTTAAAAACAAAGTTTGTATTAAAACTCTATCTTTCCTTATGTATATGAGTTTTGAATCTCTCCGTGACTGTACGTGACTTTGCGTGACTTTGCGTGACTATTTTAAAATTAATCTTTGGGCACAACAAGGTTATGGATAAAGCTTCAGTTCGATCGGATGAGAGAAATGACATTTAGATCACTCCGTGACTGTGCGTGACTAAGCGCGACTGTGCGTGACTACCCCAAAATTAATCTTTAGTCACAACAAGACTATTAGCCAAGTTTCAGATCAATTGGATAAGGGGGAATGGGGTTGACTCACGACAGACAGACAGACAGATAGAGAGTATGAGTTAAAAGAAAGAGTTTAAAAAGAATTTGTTTATTAATTTATTTTATGATGACTCAATATTTATTGTAGATTAAATAATTCCTTGTATAAAAACGTTTACTCTTGTATGCCACTACGCAGAGGGTTTGTCAATCCTTTGTAACTCATCAAAATAAATTCCGAAAACCCCATAAACTATATATGTATATACTTTCAATGATGCGTGGTAGAGAAGAAGAAAGCATATATATTAAAAATTCATAACTACACTGTATTCTTAAT
Organism: Cordilura impudica; assembly: GCA_963682025.1. NCBI lineage: Eukaryota > Metazoa > Arthropoda > Insecta > Diptera > Scathophagidae > Cordilura > Cordilura impudica. The sequence goes on along the minus strand of OY821519.1, from coordinate 242,502,463 downwards.
CGGACCAGTTTCTGGCATTTCAGCCAGAATTGAATAGATTGTTTCTATATGAAATTTTTCTACTTAGGGCGGCCGTGAGGTTTGAACCTGCGTCTATCTCACATACACTCGTACTTGCACTTTTTGGTCAGCGCCTTAACACACTCACCTAAAGTCAGGCCTACGAGCAGTGTGGTTAATAATCAGTTTTCATTCCATGCAGCTTTTACTTCATATATTTGAGATGATGCTCTGAAGCGAAATTTTTTTTTACATTTGACGTCATTTTTCAGAAATATTGCAATTAATACTGTAATTAATATGCAAATTTTAATTTTGTTTCAATGGTGCGTGGTAGAGAAGAAGAAAGCATATATTTCAAAAATTCATAACTACACTGTATTCTTAATCGGACCGGTTTATAACATTTCAGACTTCATCAGCGATTTATTGAACATTGTGATAATTATTGTTATAATTGAATAGATTGTTTCTATATTATTGTTCCTGTCTGTCTGTCTGTCTGTTTATTTGTCTATTTTTGAGTGCCTTTGAGGTAGCATGGGTCGCAGTGCTTAGCCTAAAAATATTCGTCATATTCCGCTGCAGTTTGGTATTGAATTTGGAGCTTATAAACCAAAAATGTAAAGATAATCCGATAAAATATCATATAAAAATCTAAAAATAATGAAAAATCTTTTAACAAAACATGTGAGTATACGGATATTATCAGCGATGCATACACATTTTTGTTTAACTGTTGTACATGTAGCAAAAACAACAACAACAACAACAAAATGTGTATGCATCGCTAATAAACAAACAAACAAAAATGTGATTTTATGTGTTTTCATTTATGCTCTTTATTTAATAATTGATTTCAATTAATAAAGCACCTACAATTTCTATACCCTCCACTCCAGTGTGCAGAGGGAATATATAAGTTTGTCATTCCATTTGTAATAATTAGAAAAAAAATTTTGGACCCCATAAAATATATATATTTGTGATCCTTATAACAACCGGTGTTGATATAGCGATGTCCGTCTGTCCGTCTGTGGAAATCACGATGACGGCATCAATCGGGCAGCTAGGGAAACCTTTGACATAAAAAATGATTTATTGACATCCTGAGAAGCTTGCTGTTTAAAATCGTCCAAATCGGTCGCTCAGGGCCCGAGATTTGAATGAAGAACTAAAAAAAGTCTTGAAAAAATATAATTTTCTATGTTGTTCATGTCACGATCACGCCCTCAATAGGATAGGATAGGCTAAGGTGATCATTTTTAGTGAAAATGATTCACCAAATTCATGGGAAGATTTCTATTTCAAAAATCATTAAAATCGGTGGAACAGGTCCAGGGAAATCTCTGAAAAAGTAAAAAAAAAAATGAAAAATATGATGTTTCTATATTGTTCTTGTTGTTATTCTAAATGTTGTATTGTTGTCATAGCTGGACTTATTGTTTTTGTGGTCGGTGTGGTAATAGCATAATAAAAACTAACCCTTTGTACATTTCGATCGAAAATTTTTTCGACAAGCAGACACTAAGAGTTAATATAAAGGGAGTAAAAATTCACCAGCATCTAAAGCAAATAATGCTGAAATACCTAGTTATTAATAAAAAAAAAAACAATGTAAATTTAGCAAAAAAAATAATTATGTATTAATTTATTTAAGGAGAAAAACACAAAAATAACGTTTGATGTTGTATTTTTTGTGTGTAATATTTACATATACATACATACACATATTAAATAATACAAATAATATATGTACATATATTCACTATAATATAGATGGTGGCCATCGAGAGAATTGAGTTAGTAATAGTGTTTATGAGCATGTGTTAGTTGTACTACACTGATCGAAAACGTGGACGTAACACAATGCCGATATTAAATGAGTTTGAATGTATTTATGAATGACGTAAAGGGAAAATATGTAGTTGAGTTCACGAAGAATATGGTAAAATTTTTCAATATATTTTGTTGTTTTAAAATTTTAATTCTGAAAATGTAAAAAAAAATATGGAGAACATTCTCTTTTATCCATAAGTTTGAAGTTTATTAAATCAAATAAGTAATAATAAATTATTAATTTCTTTAAAAAACAAAAAAAAAAAATAGCAAAACTTAAAAAGATACAAAATTTTAAAGGTTAATATATAGCAGGGGTGGGCACGTAAATGGCTTGGCTAATGGCTAAATTTCACCTACTAACGGTGGGCCGCACTATTATATTTTTGTACAAATATCCACTTTCAAACAAAATAGCAAAAAAAAAACCGATGTTACGGAGAACATTTTTTGTATAATATGTTAACCGTTTAACTCCTCAAGTTATGGGTCATTTTTGTCCTTCTTTTAAAAGGAACAAAAACACCATTAAAACAGTGATTTAAGCGGTTAAAATGTGCCGCACAAATATTCGCCGTGAAATTTTACTATAAGTCCCTGAATACACCAAAACGGAAAAATTACCAGAAAGTCAGAAATAAGACACATCAAAAGAAAGCTTAGGCTTAATTTCGCATTTATTAAGATTAATAATTTGTATTATTTTTGTGGCCCTATTGTAAAGTTATATGAATGCTATTTCGGAACTATACTTTGAAATGTTAGTATTAATGTTTTGAATTTATTTTTTTGAATTAAATCTAAATTTAAAAAAACATTTCGAATTTTTATACCCAATACCACTATGCGGTTCGGGTATAATGACTTTGTACTGCTGTCTGTAACTACCAAAAATATTTTCCCTGGACCCATCTTTTGTTATACCGATCGACTCAGAATCACTTTCTGAGTCGATTTAGCGATGTCCGTCTGTCCGTCCGTCCGTCTTTCCAAAAATAATCCCTGTAGGACAACTCTTAGTCATAGGCCCCATAAAAAGCTGCTTCCCGATATTCACTTAAATCTATCAAAAAACAAAAATATTGCACAGATTTTTTTCAAATTTGATTTGTATATATTTTTTCAAAATAAAAGTGACTTTACCAAATATGATCAGGATCGGTCCATTTTTCGACCTAGTCCCCATATAAATATAGCACCCGATATGAACTTTTTCATATCTGCAGCCAAAAAAATTAATAATAATGCCAACTAAATTTGGTTTATGTGTATTTTCTATATCTAATTAGTTGGACATAAGAGATAGGGTCTCTAAACCATGGTATGGGGAATCGTATAGTCGGGCTAGACCGACTATAATTTTCTTACGTGTTTAAAATTCTTTTTTTTAATTAACAAACAAATTTTTTTTATTTTGTTTTAAATTTATATGGGGCCGTACAAAATTTGTTCGCGGGCCGCATTTGCCCATGCCTGATATATAGAGTCTATATGTATGTCCATAATAACTGCATGTTAGAAATAAATCGGTATATTATTTTATTTACATAAAATTCTGCAATATTTTGTTGTGGGGAAAATACATTTCTTTTGCATTAACAGAGTGTCACTTCATTTTGCTCAGCGTGACTATGCCGCAGTAGATGGCGCCACATTTTTGTTCTAATTAGCTTTGCAATAGTTATTTCTATTTTAACATGAATGTCAATATTTTCAAATAGATGGCATACAGAACAATGTTAAGAGTATACACCGGCTGGTCTTTTATTTCATACGTATTTTCATTATTCTTTTACAAATATGAATATAAGTTTGGCATATTAACTTTTTGTTGTCTTTATAAAATAGAGTTACCGAGAAAACACCAAAAATGTTTATATTTAAAAAAAATATTGGCATTCAGGAGAAATTAATAGCTATTCAGTAACTTCTTTTAATGATAATCGAATCGTTAAAAAAAGAAAAGCAAAATTATCAGTAAAATTTTTAAACGATATTCGCTATTGTTAAAATCAGCTAAACGACAACCATTTTTGTGTTGTTTATTCAATCGATAAAAACTTAAATTTTTAGGTTGAAATGTCGTCATACATAAATAAAAATCATAAAATAGTGAAAATATTTTGCTTTTATTAAAAAACCTTTTTAAATAAATAAAAAAATTAAATACCATATTCAATTCATTATTTCGTTTTCAAATAAATAAACAGAAATATTAGTAAAAAAAAAATAGAGATATTAAACATAAACATAAAATCATCCTGTCAAACACGAAGTAATTTGTTTTTTCTATTCTTCTTTGTGTTTTTCGCTTATTTTGACAGAGATGCCACTCGTTTACAATTTAAATAAATATAAAAATAGATTTGTCGACTGTCGTTAAGATGTCTGTACTTAGTGAATCACTTAATCTTTAGTGCAAACAACAATAGCTGTCGATATATTTTGCGATTGTCGGATCGTTGAAATTTACAGAATCGCACTACAGAAAACATTAATTTAAATTCAATGAATTTTAGAAAACCTCAAATGATATTTAAGAATTGCGAACATAAAAATTGTTACATAAATAAACGCAATTTAATGAGAATGTTATTTATATATAAATTTTCAAAATTTTTTTTGGATGAATATTTGAAGTTCTTCAGAAAATAAAGATAACAAATAATTTTATTTAAAATGTTTGAGACATTTGGTTTTTTGCGTTTGGCATCCCTAATTTGATTATTTATTATTATTATAAATTTATTATCTATGTTTTCCAAATATGGCAATATTTTAATAAAAAAATTGAGAGAGTTATTTTTTTGTTATTATTTTGATACTCCATCCGACCTATATGGCCGCAATGAAGAAATATTTGGCCAGTTAAAAGAAACTATACAGCCATCTCCAATTAGCTCGATTTAATGCATATAGCCACCCTACACAACCATTACCTTTCCAATGGAGGTTAGGGCGAGCTATTTAATTAGCAAAATCTAAATTAAACGAGAAGTTATGTCATATAACCGGAAACGCATGCATATAGGAAATCCATGCATATTTTTCCAATATTTTGTTTACATTTATCATCAATACTCAAACCGAGGTGGAGGGTATCAAAGATTCGGCACAGCCGAATATAACACTCTTACTTGTTGTTAATTATCTTATTAACTTCGAAATCTAGCCTTATTCGTCTTTAAGTGTCGACAACCTTGGTTATAATATTGGGTGGAGGATACCAAAATCTCGGTACAGCCAGATTTAACACTCTTAATTGTTATTGTTTTTTTGTGTGTGATTATTTTTGTAGGTGTTAAAACAAATTGTTATGTGAAATAGTGTGGTTAATCAATGCTTTGTTTAGGTTTGTTCTTTCACTTTTAACTTTGAAACAATTTTCAAAAAATTTTAAACCCAAATACCTTCAATGTAAATGTGATGCCAAAGAAGAGGTGGGAAAATGAAACAAAGTATCATATTAACTGAATAAGCTGTGTAGTTTGCATATGTAGTAATTTCACGAATAAAGACTCAACGAGCAATAAAAAATTCTGCAAAAAATTCAATGTCATGTCAGCCACTTAGTAAAGGGTTATCCAATTAGTTTGCTACAATTTATGATATTGGGATTTCTTTTGATATGCAAAATACAAGTCAGAGCGAAATTAACTTTTTATTTTTGTATTAACTACATTAAACACATTTCTTCACACATATTGGATTACCTTTAACTTGTATTTGTTAAATATACATATATGTTATCAACCCAACCGCATATAAAAGGATCTAGTGTTGTTTGAATATCATGTAGAGGTAATAAACTCCACATGGTTTATAACCGTAGTGTATGTGTTTGTAGAATTATACTACTGCTACTTACATTTTTACTGAAACGACTAACATGTGGCGCAATGTACTCGCATTACAACTAATGCTTGGGTATTTTTTTTTTTTTTTCATTGTAATACAAAGTATTTAACATGAAATAGTTACATTAGGGACAATGTAGTGTTCATCAGAAAATATTTTAAACTTTAGGTTCAAATCGTTAAATTCGAAGAAAAATCTCAATGTTGGTATGCATTTAAGTACACTCAAGTGTTATTGATATTAGAATGCTGATGTGGTTCAATTAAATTCAAGTGAATTTTTTATTCAAGCATGAAATGTGTAGATTTTTATCAATATTTTAAGAATTTTTTTAGGTGAAAAAAAAATAAATAAAATCAAATTCAAGTAATATACGAATAATATTCCGCAGTTAATCCATTGTTTCCAAGTTCGAAATGAATTAGAACATTTTAGAATATGGAAAGGATAAAATTATAACTGAAAATTAATTATAGGGTTTAAAAGCATATTTTCACAAATTATGAAACACATAAATATACAAGCATTTGTTGCACGTTGGAGCTGACAAATTTAGGTATAAAAATTAAAGGTTGCCTACTTAAATTTGTATATGTATTACATCCATTTATCAGTAGTCCAAAAATAAACCCAATAGGACAATTCTTAAGCATAGCCCCCCATATGAAGAAGATTCCCTATCTTCACTTAAATCTATCAAAAAACAAAAATATTGCACAGATTTTTCTCAAATTTGGTTTGTATATGTTTATGAAAAAAATAAGTGGTAGGAATCGGTCCATTTTTCGACCTAGTCCTCATGTAGCATCCGTTATGAACTTTTCTTATTCGAAGGCAAAAAAAAAATAATAACAATGCCACTCAAATTTGGTTTATGCTTATTTTCTATATCTAATTAGTTGGGTCTAAGAGATAGGGTCTCTAAATGAATTGTATAGAGTATCATATAGTTGGTTTAAACCTACAAAAAGTTTCTTACTTGGTTGTTTTACATTTAGCCATTAAGAAGAGAAAAGAAATAAGTATTATTTTTCAAACACTACGAAGTTGAAATAGTATTACACTAAGAAATTTGCAATAACTTGTACATATGTATCTCAATCTGTTTACTTTATATAAATAAGTAAAATTTTGAAAAGTTTTTTGTTTCAAAATATGTTTATTGAAAAATACACACATTATTAGAAAATTAAGATTTTTCTATAAAAAAATAAAGCATCCTTTTCTTAATCACATGCTAAAATTTTTATCTCGTATAATTCATGCATTTTTCACCTATATAGAGTTGGCAACCTTGTTAGTAATCGATATTATTTCAGATGAATTTCAACAATTAACCAATTAAATTGGATTAAGTTAAAAGCTTGTAAATATTTTATTGTGTACAAACGTCTTAATTCATATTTCTGTTTAACATTCCATACACAATAAATATGCAACAAACGAATATCTCAATCATAAAAATACTTAACATTCCAGTAGAACATTAAAAGGATTCTCCTTGCAGAATTTAATATTTTATAATAAAACAAATAAGATTATTGAAATCGACTATGAGGAATGCTTTCATTTTCATTGAAAAGATAAACAAATAAGAGTATTAAATTCGGCTGTGCCGAATCTTTGATACCCTCCACCCATGTTCTAAACACAATATTATAACCAAGGTTGTCAACACTTAAAGACAAAAAAGACTAGATTTTAAATTATAATGACTAGATTTTTAAAATGATGTTTAAAATTAATACCAAAAGTTTTAGGTATTTTCGGGCTTTTCTAAGTGAAAACAATTATTAAATACAATTAGCATAAATGTAAATACATATATAATCACATTTTTGGTTGCTTCTTTATTAGCGATGCATACACAATATATTTTAAATTGTTGTTGTTCACATCTACAACAAGCAACCAATACTGTGTATGCATCGCTGATACAAATCAGTGCTGCCGTTTCAAAAATTTTCTCAGTAGTACATTTTCATATATTTGGGTAGTATTTCAGTTTTCAAAGTAGTACACACCGTATTTTTGGTTTTTTAATACTAGTCATTACTAGTGACATGTATTTTAATACGATTTAGTCAAGGGTATGATATGATAGGATATATTTAGAAATTATTACGTTTAAATAAAAAGTCTATGATAGTGTATATTATGATATAGCTATATGTAATATGTATATTAAAAATTAATAACAAAAAATAATAAAAATCAGTCCTGATCATAAAAAAAACAAAATACTAGTTTAAATTCGACTAGAATATTAAATAAAATAAAAAAATAATAATTAATGATTAAATTTTAAGCTTCTTGCTTATAATATTTGGTTAATAGCTTTTCTGATGGTATCCACCTATCCAAAGCTTGTTCTTCAAGCATTGATTTGGCCATTAATATTGAGTTTACAGTTGTGGTATGCAAAGCATTCCGTTTGTCGTTTTTGATTAAATAAACCTGGGAAAATACCCGCTCGGCAGTTGCACTGCTATGCGGAAAACTTAACAAAGTTCCTATAAAATCGCGTAGTATTGGGAACATCAATTCATCTACAGCATTTTTTAGTCTGAATATATTCTGCCAAAATTCTTCAAAATCAAGGTCCTTGGACACCATTTCCTGTTGCACCAAGCTTCGCCATTCACCGTCCAAATCTTCAGTCATATTTTCATCTACCAAATTTGGAAACAGATTCATTAGTGGCACGATATTTTAAGCTAAAGATTTTGGATTGATAGCTTGAATTTCTATTAGTATCTTGTCTTTAAAATTGATGCGACTTAATATTTGCTTGCACAATTCGATGTAATATTGTTTACAGGCAAGTTTTATTTCTTCAATTTCGGTTTTCTCCATTGCACTTTTAGAAATAATAATTTCTGCATTGGCTCCAATATATATATCATTGGCTGCTAAAAAGATGTCTCCTGATTCGAAATCAATACTGTTCTTTAAAATGTCATCATGACATTCCGGGCGCACAAAATTGTTCAAAATAGTTTTAAAGTTTTAAACGTGGGCAACAAAGAATGTATTCTTGGGGTTTCCGATTGGAATTCAACGTTGATTTTGTTGGTTATTTTTAATATGTAGGCAAGAAATGAGAAGTGCGTTTTATTTCTCATGTTAATTTCTGCAGAAATCATCTGTTGGTGTCCAATTCATAAGAAAAGAAAAAATGTTGTAGGGCAGTCCACGGCTCGAGGATTCTGTGGACAACATTTTCCAATGAGAGCCATCTTGTATTTGCGACCTATTTAATGAATGTATTTAATTAAAGTGTCATTACTTTCACATATATATGACTTACCTTTAAAATTCTATGTTGTTTTAAATTGAAATATTCTTGAAATTCCTTGAACATAATCTGTGTTTTCGAACTATGTGCGAAAAATGTATGTATGTTCCTGGCGACTGACTCCAAATGTGGAATTTTTTCGATGCAGCAGAAGCGCACAAATGCAGCGAGTGACATATACACCCCATCACATAAACATTGGGTATTTCTTTTTGAATGAGTGCTTTAGCACCTGACTTTTTGCCCATCATTACAGATGCATTGTCTGAGGCAAATCCAACCAAATTTTTCAGTGGAATATTTGCACCTTTGAAAAATTTGGTTATAGCATTATATATGCTAATGCTATCAGAGGAGTCCAAGCGAACTAGCGCCAAAAACCTATCTTTAACAGCACCTTTTCCGAAATCAAAATATCGCACCACCAAAACTAAGCATTTATTTGTGCTTATGTCTGTTGTTTCGTCAATGATTAATGAAAATTTTTGTGAACGTAAAATTTCACCAATTTTACCCAAGCCATCTTCCAAAACAATTGAGTTTATGGTTTCTGTACATTTTGTCCTAACACATTGAATTTTTTTAACTATCTCCGAATCTGATGCGACTAATTTAATTAAACATATTAAAGATGATATGATAGTAAATGGGAGATTATGTTGAATTAAAAACATCATTATTTGCAGCTCAGCTATCTTAATCCTTTTGGTGCTTTTTTATGTGTGCTTCGGTGCGAATGTTTTTATCGATTGCCGGTTGGTTTTTTAAAATTTTCATCATTTTTTTATGCGCGTTCGAATTTGCATGCCTTTCTAATAATGTTTTGTTATTTGGCATAAATATTTGGCAATCTTTACAGTATGGTCTTATTTAATTATTTGAATTTAATTTTTTTGTTAGCCAGCTGAAACATTTGAGCCATGCCAATCGGAATCTTTGCACCCTTTTATTTCCAGTCTGTTTTAAACTTTGATTTTCTACAGACTCTGATTCAGATTCAGATATAATATTTTCATTTTCTCGGTGTCTTTTTTGCACCCTTTTTGAATTTTCAGGGTTTATTTCAGCAGGATGTTGATTTGAAACGGATGAACCAGGACCAGGATTATTGTTTGTGTTTGTTGTTCTTATAACAAACTTGCAGGAACAAGATTAATTATTATATCTGCTATTTTATGACAAATTAAAAAAAATTCTAGAAATATTTTACTTACTTGTCCATATTAACTCTATTTCGACCAAGATTTTGTGTATACCTATTTTAACCAAAAGGTGTGTTTTGACACCTTAGCCAATTACCAATGAAAAACTTTAAAAAGTTACTCTTTTTATTATTTTTAATCGAAAATAATATTTATTCTTATTTATTAAATTTCGTTCAGTATTCGGGTAAAAAAAAAAAATAAAAAAAAATAGTGTTATAAAAACGATGTAACAAAAAATTTTCCTTATTCAATACAATACTCAATACACTCACTACAATGACCAATAGTAAAATGCAAACAAAACTGTCTGCAAACAACAACCAAACATAAAAATAATATCAGGGATTTCCCTTTTTCTACCTTAAAATAAGGAGGGATGCCATATCGTTTATTAGAATTCAAATAGACGCAACAGTACGAGACTATCCGTTTGTATGATATAAAGATCAGACGTGCCATCTCGTGTTAAATTTGTACCTAATTTTCTAAATTGGATGACTTGAAAGTAGTACAAAATCGACTTAAGGTAGTACAGTAGTATGCACAAGCCAATAGTAGTACAATACTACTATTGTAGTACGTTCGGCAGCACTGATACAAATCTATATACGTTAGGGTGGCTCTTCATTATATGGAGGGGGGAAAAAGTGTTCGAATTTAAAGTCTCACCCCGTAGAAATATGCGAATATCAAATAAACTGAGAAATACAAAATTTTGGGTCAATCAAAAAAAATTTAGAGGTGCCTCAACGCGACTGAAAATTTCAAGTGTGTTTATATGGGGAATATATGAATTTTTTCATATTTTACGAAAATTTCGTTCGATCTCCTTAAGAAGCTAAATAACTTCAAAATCGAATAAAAACTCGCCAAAAAATAGCAACTTCCCCAAACCACTTTTGTGCCAAAAAACGCTAGGTAGTGAAATTTTTTCAACTTTAAGAAATTAACTAAAGCCATAATTTCTCTTTTGATCGCTATACCTATGAGCACTCAGGTATGGAGTATTCTTTTATTACCACGTTTTTACCTATTGCGCAATGAGACCAAATATGGAAAAATTTTTTGATAATATTTTGAAAACTCCTTTTTTAAATTTTAAAAAATTTTCTTAAACAAAATTTCAAAAAATGCATCTGCACTTAAAAGTTTTATTTTATATATGTGTTAGAGAATAACTGTGTTAATTTTTAAGTAAATTCCTCTGCTAGAATTTTTTTACAAAGAATTTTTTGCGGATTTCGAGAAATATGAGTTTTTTGTGAAATATTCAGTAAATGTACTCTTTCTAAATACTTTGTATCAAAAATTCATCAGTTTTCTACATTTAAATGTTACATTTTATCTTAATAGCCTAGGATTTCGGAAAAAAATTATATAACCCTATTATCACTTTGGGACTTGGGGTCACATATGACCCGAAGCGAATGAAAAACAATTTATTTAAAAAAATTCAAATATTTTTTAAAAGTGCTGTTGAATTTTTAGATGTGATCCTTAAAATATTATAACCAAATATGCAAGTTTTTCATGCTAAAAATTTGGAATGAATCGAACAACGTTAGCCCATTCCTTGCCTAGACCAAACTTTGAATTTTAGCATATTTAAAAAAATTAATTGTTCTAGTAAACTATGTAGATGAAAACCTTACTATGGGTTGGGAAATAAAATTATGCTACATTTTACGAAAACTTATCCTTATGTGCTCCTAGGGCTAAAATGATTCAAAATTTAGCAGTATTTGCAAAATATTTGAATTTTTTGACTTAATCGTCCTATATTAGCTTGGGGTCATTTGTGGCTCCAAGTCCAAATGGGTTAATGACAACAAATTTTAAATCATCATAATCATCAAATCATAAAAATCAGTCAATTATAGAACAATTTTATTTCGCAACCCATAGTAAGGGTTTTATCTAGTTTACTAGAAAACTTAATTTTTTTTAAATAGGCCAAAGTTCAAAGTTTGGCCTCGGCAAGGAATGTGTTAATTTATTAATTTATGAATAATATTTTTTTTCCAAAGTTATTCCCAATTTTTAGCATGGAAGACTTGCACATTTGATTATTATATATTAAGCGTCACATATAAAAATATTAAAATTACAAAATATTAAAATTTTTTGAATAAATTGAATATGACCCCAGGTCCAATTTTCCATAATTTTTTTCCGAAATCCTAGGCTATTAGGATAAAATAAAACATTTAAAAGTAGAAAACTGACAAATTTTTGATACAAAGTATTTAGAAAGAGTACATTTACTGAATATTTTAAAAAAAACTTATTTTTCTCGAAATTCGCAAAAAAAATTCTTTGTAAAAAAAAATCTGGCAGAGGAATTTACTTAAAAATTCACACCGTTAATCTCTAACATATGTGTAACAAAATTTCAAGGTGCCAGCTCCATTTTTTGAGATTTTGTTTAAGAAAATTTTTTAAAACTTAAAAAAGGAATTTTCAAAATTTCATCAAACAAATTTTCCAACTTTGGTCTCATTCGCAAAAATTAACAACCTGGTAATGTTACGGACCGTTTTGGACTGATGAGGCTCGCGACTAGCTCAATATCGACTCACCCAGGAGGTCCCAACCCTCTCACCGGCCGTACGTCCACACACAAAAAAAAATTCTTATATCAACCTGTGGCTTGCGACTGAATTTCTAGTCCTGCCCTACAATACCTTAAACTGCTTTAAGCATTACCGTTCTTTCCAGTACTCCAAATATCTATGTACTAAACGTTACATTTTCCATACATTATATATTGGTAGTTTACCCGCCAAAACTCCATCTTTTTTTTAATTTTATATTATCATTAATTTGTTCCAAAAAATCTACCTTTTTCTATTATCTCTTTGTTTAAATATATTACCCGACCTTTATTTAGCCTTTCCCCCTTTCCTTTCTCATCCGTCCCTCTAAAAACTGCCCCAAACTATCTCCAACCTACCAGGCTATCATGCGTTGCAATAGGGTTATATAGTTTTAAGTTTTCAAAACAAAAATCAATTTACTTTATATCAAATATCGCGTTTTTCAATTTAAAATCCAACGCTGCGTTTTTACTATTTTACAAATATTTTCCGCATTGCCAACTTTTTACTATCTTCCTATGTTAGCCAACACACACATAACATGTCTGTCTTCTTCCCATTCACTTAATTTTCACACACAAGTATGTATGAATGTTATAAATTATATTTTAACATTTTAATTTTCAGTTCTTTGGCGCCTCAACTGGATAGGACTAGGGGTAATAAAATTAAGGTAAGTGTCCTCCTTCAGTGAAACTAAGTTTTGCTGTATAATAGCGGTTACTAATGTTTTATTTGCATATATATTTTCAGCCCCTCACTACATCTTGGCCACATGTATGCTTGTAAATAAACTAATTCACTAATTTTTCTATTTTAGATTTCGCTATTTTTTTGGACCAAACAAGACGACAAACGCAACAGGTAAGTATTTAATCAAAATCCAAAGTACCGTCCAAAAAAAATACATGCTGTACACTTTTTCTCTACATTTTCATATTTTCTTTATTTTCAGGTTCAAACACAAAATGAGCATTATAGGGTAAACTGCGGTGTCGCTCTGCCGCATTGATTCAAGTTTGCCCATTTTTCCAAAGGACATGGGGCAGGAGTTAAGTTCGCTCCAAGCAAGTTTTAGGAGCCCCCTCCTTTACATGGTTAAATTAACACCACTAAACCAACTAACCAAAAAAAACACACAAAAAAACTAACCAAACTAAAAAAAAACTACTAAAAAACCAATATAATATGGGGACTGGTTTTTTCGCCCGATCCATGGGCGGACAAAGCACTCCCGGACGCACTTTCAGGCTCTTCCTTAAACCTCGGCCTCGCAAAATTTTTCTTGGTCGTTGACTTAGAAAAATTTTGAGTGGCTTACCCGACCCGCAACAGTAATAAAGTAATACTTCATATCTGAGTACTTATCAATTAATCAATTTTTTTTAAGTTGAAAAAGTGTTTTTTTTTTTTTTTTTGGAACAACAATTGTCTGACATTTGCTCTTTCTTGGCAAGTTTTTATTCGATTTTGAAGTTGTATGGTTTTTTAAAGAGATAATTTAATACTGAAATCGATTCATATAACACGTTGTCGAAAGAAATTTAACTTTAGAACGAAATATTCGTAAAATCTGAAAAAAAAGTCATATTTTCCCCATATAAACACACTGAAATTTTCAGTCGTGTTGAGGCACCTTTAAATTTTTTTGATTGACCCAAAACTTTTCAGTTTTTTTTTTCTGCTATTCGCATATTTCTATGGGGTGAGATCGAGAGTTTATTAAAGGCCACCCTAATATACTTATAAGAAATGTTCTGTTACGTATAAATATTTTTCACTATTTTTATACCCTCCACATCACAGAAGGAATAAATCAGTTTACCAATCCATTTCAAACGCATTTCCCATCCCATAAAGCATATATATTGTTGATCCTTATAAGAACTCCAGTCGATATAGCAATGTTCGTCTGTTCATCTGTCTGTTGAAATCACACTCATTCACAAAAAAAAAACGCATTTACCTGAGCAAAGATTTGATAATATTGTTTTTCATTATTTTGAGCAGGTTGATATTGAAAATGGGGTAAATCGAACATTATTGTGCCAAGATATATCAAAAAATATACGACCTGTCAAAAAATCGAGTATCATGAAAAAGTCGTATCATGTAAAAAGCTTATGTTACGAAATTGACAGTCTGTATGATTTTATTTTCAAATTCCGATTTCTTTTTTCTTTAATTCTTAGAAACATTTCTAAAACCTTGTCATTTTCATCGGAACAGAGTTATTTTTTTTTTTTGATAATATTAAAAAAGGAACACAAAAAAAGTGGAAATGAAATACAAAATTTCAAAATAAATTTGTTTTGTTATTCGAAACAGCTGTTTTCATAAGGCTTTAATGTGATGGTTTAAATGGCCTAAATATGCAGAAATAATGTCGGCGTGACAGTCCGATGAATTTCATCGGATTTTTATGCCGACTGAATGGTATCATGTAAATGGGCCTTTAAGGTTATCAAATTGTTTACTTTTTCAAATATTATGTTTACATTTGTCATAAATAGTGCAATAAGTCCACATATTAATGTAAACGTAAAAAAGATTCGGTATGAAATTTTGTCAGACAATATTTACATTTCCGTACGTTATTCCGTATCTATTTGGCCTAGAGGCTCCAATTTCAACGCCAAACTGCTGCAGATTACAGACAGACAGAAAGACATATAGATCGATTTATCCTTTTATAAGGATCAAGAATATATAAAGTTTATTTATCTCGATGAGCTATAAACGGATTGACAAACTTATATTTACCCTTTGCACAGTGGTGTGGAGGGCATAAAAATTGTTTTTGAGAAAATATAACGAGCCTTATGTATTGTATAGCAAACAACACTCAAACAATATATATATTTGTATAAACAATATATTTTTAGTTATATATTAGTATTTTTATTTATAATTTTATTTGTTGGTTCTTCAGCTCAATCTAGGAGCTGAGTCTCTTTATGCTAAAATTATTATTGATTGATTTTATAAAAATGTTCTTTTTTATATATAAATCAAGGTTCAGAAAATACACACATAAAACACACAATGTTCTGTTCAAAAGCAGCCAACACATATCTTTATTGTCATATCAATTATGTGCGTTTCTAAATTTTCTACGGTGCCCAACACAACCATGACTGTGTTCGTTTTAATATTTCGTTATTTACACGAACATTTTTGTATCACATACTTTTTGTTTCAATCACACATAAAGCACACATTTTTGAGTGTTGCTTTATTTGAAGTTCATGTTCTGGTACGTGTACTGAAAAAAAACACAGAACATGTACAATAAACAGGTTCGAGTTCAGTTATATTTTAAGTCGTGTTGTGGCTCGTGTAGTAAGAAAAAACAGAACATGTACAATAAACAGGTTCGAGTTCAGTTATATTTTAAGTCGTGTTTAAAATATAACTGAACTCGAAACTGTTTATTGTACATGTTCTACACGAGCCACAACACGACTTAAAATATAACTGAACTCGAACCTGTTTATTGTACATGTTCTGTGTTTTTTTTCAGTACACGTACCAGAACATGAACTTCAAATAAAGCAACACTCAAAAATGTGTGCTTTATGTGTGATTGAAACAAAAAGTATGTGATACAAAAATGTTCGTATAAATAACGAAATATTAAAACGAACACAGTCATGGTTGTGTTGGGCACCGAAGAAAATTTAAAAACAAGCATAATTGGTATGAAAATAAAAATATGTGTGTGTTGGTCTAAGTTATGTTTGTTTACATATATGTACGAGTTTTTTATTCAGTGTGTGTTTTTTTCTGAACTCTGATATAAATATTTCAACCTATATTAACAACAACGTGATACCTACACTTGGGTCAGCATAAACATAATTGTGTCAGCGGAACAACAACCTACAACAACAACATACATATTCATACAATGTTTCGTAAATGCAGTGGTCAACAATATTGATATTTGTTACTTCCGCATTTGCAAACATTGTACGCTATGCAGTGTGGGTATTATACAGCACACTACGAAAGTCGTGTTACGCTACAATTGAACAACAATATATTTTTGTGATAAAAACATTTGAAAAAAATATTTAAGGTGAGAAAATTGATTTTAATGGCATCTATGAGAATAATAAAATATTCGTATTTTTTCTCCAATTTTAAAGTATGTTGCACAAAATTATTATTGGCGGTGAAAAAAATTTGAGTGGAAAAAAATTAATTCAGGTGAATATTATATTCAATACAATACCGTCTGGAACAAGCAATATAATATTCCTATTTTATAACGTAACTATGCTACTTTAAATATCGTACAAAAAAATGTTGGTTTATTTGGAAACTAAACTTCAACTCACAACTATTAATCCCATAAACTGATTTTTGGTATTTACAAATATCTAATTCTCATTATAACAAAAAACATCTGCTACACGTTCAAAAAATATAGACCGCGATCCAGTATCGCGATATTTATTGAACGTGTAGCTTGCAGTATGGCCTAATATTCTGAAATCCAGTTGCGGATCACAGATCAAACGATATATATTGAACGTGTAGCATACTTCGTGATATCAATTCGCGATACGTCAGTAAAAAGTGAAGGAATAAAAAAAAAATAAAACAAAGAAAATATTCAATGCAAAAAAATAAACCAATAAAAAAATTTTAAGAGAATTTATTTTTAATTTTGAAGCTTTGCTGGTGTTGTGGGACTCATCGGCTCCAGCTTACTCCGACAAAATAACAAGAGCGGCTGCATACCAAAAAGTATTACAAGTTTTTAAGAAAATCAAGCCCACTGCTACCGTCGACGATGATCGAAAGAAAATAAATTATAGAAATTAGCTGACTTAAAGCATTCCGGCACTGGTTCAGATGATTTATATACACCTAAATCTTTTAATAAACGACCAGCACAGCACAAAAAAATAAAAATACTGACGCGATAAATATTGTATGTCTAGCAGAGGGATCACCATTCATAAGTTACAAACGTATAGAATTCTCTTCCCAATATTCACTTTTTTTCGATCCATAGTTTGATGACATTAAATCAATTTTGACAGTGTTTCGACATTGTTCTTATTTCTGGTATAAAAATTAATGTAGAATAGATAAAATTGTACGAAAATTAATGATAACTATTCAGTGTTTTTACAACCCATTAGATGAATTAAATAGTAATACATAAATTACTTATCGTTATCTGAAATGTAAAACGACGTAACAAACATTTTTTTATTTTTTTAGAAGATAAGCAAAAAATGTTATGTTATTATGCAATCGCAATCAATCAAAGAACCACTTTTAAATTTTTTGTTAGTTACATCGTTATGCAGTTCAGCTAACGAAATATAACCATCTATTATTAACGAACACCATCTCTCATATTTATTATCCGTATGTATTTGTACTGACACTTTGATATTGCGAATAATAAGTGTTACAAATCACTGCACACCTCCAGTGTTAATTCAAAAATAACAATTTAACATGCTTTTAGCTGTTTATAATGCAAATCTCATGAAATCAATCCTCTTAGCGAATCCATAAAGAATAAATATTCCGTATTCCTTGTAAAACAAGTTTACACAAACAAAGGTGTATCGAAGCGAGGTTAAATCATATAGAAATATGTAAATTTCCATTATAATGATATGGGTATTTTTTTTTTTTTATTAATCAACACTTAGGGGATGCCCCCCACAGATGCATTGCATTGTGTTGATCTCAGGAAAGATATAAATATAGGAAGGAGGAAAAAGGGAGTAGTGTGTTCATTTTTTTTATATTTTATATTTTTTTTTTATTTTTTTTTTTTTTTTTTTTTTTTGCAGCGACAGACCAAAGCCTCTGGTGGGAATCGAACCCACGACCCCCGCATGGTAGGCGAGCACGCTACCTACTCACCTACCGGGGCGCTTATTTTCAGAGCTGTGACGAAAAATTGTTAGTATCGATAAATAGGAATTTCCAAGTCAACACAGAAAAAAAATTCGCAAACCGAATTGGTATAAAGTTTAACAACTGTATTCGAAATTCGATTACCGGTTACTAACTTTATTACAATTCGGTTGGCAATAAATTCGATAGACACAATGAATATGTTTTTTGTGTGTAACATTAAAAATAAAAGTGTTATATAGTCACTTGAACACCAAGTTTTTTTTGATGTGTAAACACATCAATACATTCACAAAAACAGCGTAAGATGTAAGACGTAAGACAAAATCGGTATTACTTATGATTGTATTGTCAATAAAAAATGAAAAATGTTGAAAAATAAAAAATGGAAAATGAAAAATAAAAATGAAAAATAAAAAATGAAAAATTAATAATAAAAAAATTAAATATGAAAAAAAAATGTTTAATGAAAAATTGAAAATGGTAAATGAAAAATGAAAAACGGAAAAAACCAAAAATGGAAAATGAAAAAAAAAAATGAAAAATGAAAAATGAAAAATGAAAAATGAAAAATGAAAAATGAAGAATGAAAAATGAAAAATGAAAAATGAAAAATGAAAAACGAAAAATGAAAAATGATAAAAAAAAAATTAAAAATAAAAAAAATGAAAAATGAAAAATAAAACACGGAAAATAAAAAATGAAAAATTGAAAATGAAAAACGAAAAATGAAAAATAAATAATACAAAATGAAAAATGAAAAAAAAAAAATTAAAAATAAAAAAAATGAAAAATAAACAAGTAAGAAAATTGTAGTCGATCTAGACCGACTATACGATACCCTATACAATGCGTTTAGAGACCCTATCTCTGAGGCCCAACTAACGGGATATAGAAAATAAGCGTAAACCAAATTTGAGTGGGATTTTTATTAATTTTTTTCGGCTGCAGATATGAAAAAGTTCATATCGGATGCTATATCTATATGGGGACTAGGCCCAAAAATGGAGCGATCCCGACCATTTTTCGTAAAGTCTCTTGTATTTTGCAAAAATATATACAAACAAAATTTGAGAAGAATCAGTGCAATATTTTTGTTTTTTGATAGATTTAAGTTAAGATCGGGAAGCAGCTCTATATGGGGCCTATGACTAAGAAATGTCGTATAGGGATTATTTTTGGTCTACTGATTAATGGATATAATAAACACATACAAACCCAATTTGACTGAGATCTATATGATAATTTGGTTCTTATGGCAATTTATGTCGATTTTATAGGGGTCATTTGTATGGGGACTAGGCCTGAACATGGACCGATTTTCACCAATTTCCATAGCGTTTATCCCATGGCCGACAGAAGCACATATACTAAATTCCATCAAAATATATTCATATTTGCGACCTGTAGTTTGATTACAAGTTTTACATGGACACACAGACGGACGGACGAACGAAAGCGATTCTGAATCGATCAGTATAATAAAAGATGGGTCTAGGTCGAATGTTTTTGGTAGTTACAAACAGCAGCACAAAGTCATTATACCCAAACCACATAGTGGTATAGAGTATAAAAAAAAATTAAAAATGAAAAATAAACAAGTAAGAAAATTATTGTCGGTCTAGACCGACTATACGATACCCTATATCATTCGTTTAGAGACCCTATCTCTCAAGCCCAACTAACTGGATATAAAAAATAAGCATAAACCAAATTTTAGTGGATTTTTATTATTTTTTTTGGCTGCAGATATGAAAAAGTTCATAACAGATGCTATGTCTATATGGAGCTAGATCCAAAAATGGACCAATTCTGACCATGGTTGGTAAGGTCTCTTGTAGTTTGCGAAAATATGTACAAACAAAATTTGAGATGAATCAGTGCAATATTTTTGTTTTTTGATAGATTTAAGTGAAGATCGGAAGCAGCTCTATATGGGGCCTATGACTAAGAGTTGTCCCATTGGGATCGTTTTTAGACTACTCATTAATGGATGTAATAAAGCCATACAAACCCAATTTGACTAAGATCTATACGACAATTTGGATCTTATGACAATTTATGTCGATTTTATAGGGCTCATTTGTATGGGGGTTAGGTCTGAACATGGACCGATTCTCACCAATTTCAATAGCGTTCATCCCATGGCCGACGAAAGCTTATTTGCGACCTGCAGTTTGTTTACATGGTTTACATGGACACACAGATGGACGGATGGACGGACGGATATTGTTAAATCGACTCAAAAAGTGATTCTGATTCGATCGGTATAACAAAAAATGGGTCTAGGTCAAATATTTTTTGTTGTTACAAACAGCAGCACAAAGTCATTATATCCAAACCACATAGTGGTAAAAAATGAAAAATTGAAATTGAAAAATGAAAAACGAAAAATGAAAAATGAGAAATTGAAAATAAAAAAAATGAAATATAAAAAATAAAAAATAAAAAACTGAAAATAAACAAGTAAGAGTGTTAAATTCGGCTGTGCCGAATCTTTGATACCCTCCACCTACTTCAATTTCAATTTTCGTTTTTTATCATTTTCCATTTTTCACTTTCCAATTTACATCTTTCGTTTTTCATTTTTAGTTTTTCATTTTTAGTTTTTCATTTGTTGTTTCTCATTTTCCATTTTTCATTTTCCATTTTCCACTTTTCATTTTCCATTTTCCATTTTCGATTTTTCATTTTTCAATTTATATTTTTCATTTTCCATTTTTCATTTTCCATTTTCCATTTTTCATTTTTCATTTTTCATTTTTCGTTTTCCATTTTTAATTTTCCATTTTTTTTCCGTTTTCCATTTTTCTTTCATTTTTAATTTAAAATTTTTTATTTTCCATTTTTCATTTTCCATTTTCCATTTTTCACTTTCCATTTTCCATTTTCCATTTTTCATATTTCATTTTCCATTTTGCATTTATCATTTTTCATTTTCCATTTTCTAATTTTCATTGTTCATTTTTAATTTTCCATTTTTATTTTTTCTTTTCCGTTTTCCATTTTTCATTTTTCGTTTTCCATTTTTATTTTCCATTTTTCAATTTTAATTTTTCACTTTACATTTTCCATTTTCCATTTCTCATTTTCCATTTTTAATTTTTCATTTTCCATTTTCCATTTTTAATTTTAAATTTTTCATTTTTAATTTTCCACTTTTCATTTTCCATTTTCATTTTCCATTTTTCATTTTTCATTTTCCATTTTTCATTTTCCATTTTTAATTTTCCACTTTTCACTTTCCATTTTCCATTTTTCATTTTTCATTTTTCATATTTCATTTTTCATTTTCCATTTTCCATTTTCCATTTATCATTTTTCATTTTCCATTTTCCAATTTTCAGTTTTCATTTTTAATTTTCCATTTTTCGTTTTCCGTTTTACGTTTTCAATTTTTTATTTTCCATTTTTCATTTTCCATTTTTCAATTTTAATTTTTCATTTTCCATTTTCGATTTTTCATTTTTCATTTTTCATTTTTCAATTTTTATTTTTTATTTTTCATTTTTCATTTTCCATTTTCCATTTTCTAATTTTCATTGTTCATTTTTAATTTTCCATTTTATTTTTTCTTTTCCGTTTTCCATTTTTCATTTTTCGTGTTCCATTTTTATTTTCCATTTTTCAATTTTAATTTTTCACTTTACATTTTCCATTTCTCATTTTCCATTTTTAATTTTTCATTTTCCATTTTCCATTTTTAATTTTAAATTTTTCATTTTTCATTTTCCACTTTTCATTTTCCATTTTTCATTTTTCATTTTCCATTTTTCATTTTCCATTTTTCATTTTTCATTTTTCATTTTCCATTTTCCATTTATCATTTTTCATTTTCCATTTTCCATTTTCCAATTTTCAGTTTTCATTTTTAATTTTCCATTTTTCGTTTTCCGATTTACGTTTTCCATTTTTCATTTTCCATTTTTCATTTTTCATTTTCCATTTTCCATTTTTCAATTTCAATTTTTCATTTTCCACTTTTAATTTCTCATTTTCCACTTTTCATTTTCCATTTTTCATTTTCATTTTCAATTTTTCATTTTGCATTTTCCATTTTTCATTTTCCATTTTTCATTTTCCATTTTTCGTTTTCCATTTTTCATTTTCCATTTTCCAATTTTCATTTTCCATTTTACATGTTCCATTTCTCATTTTCCATTTTTAATTTTTCATTTTCCATTTTCCATTTTTAATTTTTAATTTTCCATTTTTCATTTTTCACTTTTCATTTTTCATTTTTCATTTTCCATTTTTCATTTTTCATTTTTCATTTTTCATTTTTCATTTTTCATTTTCCATTTTCATTTTCCATTTTTCATTTTTCATTTTTCATTTTTCATTTTTCATTTTCCATTTTCCATTTATCATTTTTCATTTTCCATTTTCCAATTTTCAGTTTTCATTTTTAATTTTCCATTTTTCGTTTTCCGTTTTACGTTTTCCATTTTCATTTTCCATTTTTCATTTTTCATTTTCCATATTCCATTTTTCAATTTCAATTTTTCATTTTTCATTTTTAATTTCTCATTTTCCACTTTTCATTTTCCATTTTTCATTTTCCATTTTCCATTTTCCAATTTTCAATTTTCAATTTTCATTTTTAATTTTCCATTTTCCGTTTTCCGTTTTACGTTTTCCATTTTTCATTTTCCATTTTTCATTTTTCATTTTTCATTTTCCATTTTTCATTTTTCGTTTTCCATTTTCCATTTTCCATTTTCCATTTTCCATTTTTCATTTTCCATTTTTCACTTTCCATTTTCCATTTTTCACTTTTCATTTTTCGCTTTCCATTTTCCATTTATCATTTTTCATTTTCGATTTTCCAATTTTCATTTATCATTTTTCATTTTCGATTTTCCAATTTTCATTTTTCATTTTTAATTTTCCATTTTTCATTTTCCGTTTTCCATTTTTCATTTTCCATTTTTCATTTTTCATTTTCCATTTTTCAATTTTAATTTTTCATTTTCCATTTTCCTTTTCCATTTTTAATTTTTCATTTTCCATTTTTCATTTTTAATTTTTCATTTTCCATTTTTCATTTTTCATTTTCCATTTTTTATTTTTATTAATTTTTAATTTTTAATATTAAATTTTAATGATAAAAATTATGTGGTAATACTTGCTTAAGCCAATGTGACACGTGCGGTATTAATATACACACAACTGTAATGACTTCAACAATACGAAGAATTACAACATATATTAAGAAAAACAACAAACACACTGAAAAATTTTATTTTTTCAAGAGTTTTATCGAAGTTTCATTCATAGCTCGTGAACCCCTTGACCGATTTTGACGATTTTAAATAGCAACTCCTTTGGGATGTTAATAAACGATTTTACACAAAAAAGAACGGTCTAGCTTGGATAGTGACGGCGCACTGTGGCTCAAATTTTGATTTCATTGGCCAAAAGTCAAATTTTTTTTTGTCATCGATTTTTAAAATTTTTACTCCTTTTTGTAGCTTATATATCCAGATTAAGGTAGCCAAAAAATTAGGTTAAACTATTGATAATTGTGGGCGTGGCATGCTGTCAAACTCAACTGTTTTTTTTAATTCAGCAAAAGGTGTTTTTTTTTTGTTTTTTATCAAAAATAAATGGTTACTACTCGCAAGCTATCATCGATATTGGCCTGCGGTCTTTTTTATAATGTTAGTAGGATTATAGTCTTTAGTTTTTGTAAGTAGTCACAGTTCTAACGTTTGATATTAGGGGCGTTATGAAATATTTATGAAACCACTATATTTTTCTCAAATTTAAACTTTAGTGGAATAGAACTTCTAAAGGAAGTAAGGGAACAAGAAACGTATACCACCCGGAGAAAGGCGAATGTATCCTGTTTAACCCTATATATACTTTTGCACCCCCCACGAGCCCCCGGTAGAACACTTTTTTCATTTTAATGAAATTACTCTAAAAAAATTACTCTAAAAAAAATTTTGTTTTTTTACTTTAGACTACGTAAAAGTAAAATAATTAAATAAAATACCTGCGAAAGGGTTTATTGGCTTTGTTTTGATCAGCAAAAAAATAAGTCATAAAATGATCACAATAGGTTCTACAGTAAACAAATGATCTCTTTCTTAATTTACCTGTTGTCAAATTTAAGGGTCAACCAAAGTCATAAACAATTTTATAAGTTTGTCAATAATCGCGGCACTAAACCACTAAAGATAAAAAACCACCCCATATTGGCGAGAAACTAATTAGTTTTACCTGATATTGAAGTCTGGATAACAAGTGCAGTTTTGTTCAATTTAAGTACTACCTGCTATGAAATTAAAGATCAATGTGTGATTAACATGTACCTAAAAATGTATAAAATGACGGATTCTATAAGGGATTACTCAATAATAAGTTAATACTTCAAGTGTACGGACGTATATTCGCAAGTGATAAAAAGTGATAAAAAAGTGATAACAGACGCAAATAAAAATATTGAGAAAAATATGGAGAACTTTAGTTATAAAGAACTGGCCGAAGAGTATTTTCGAAACAAAAACCAGGAAGATGTTCTTAGTTACGTTAAAATAAAATTAAACTTAAATTCGTCTAGTACCGAAATACAAGAGCAATTATCTAATTTCGTCAAAGTACTAAAAAAACGATTGAAAGAAGTTAACTACTGTAAACAAAAGTTTTATAATAAAAGTGCAAACTGGTTAGAAGGCCAACTTAATGTTGGTGGAGAAACAGCAAAGCTAGATAAGGCTGGAAGACCACGCAAATCATTGGACAACTGCAGCGATAGATCTAAGAGGCGGAAACTTAAAAATTTTAACGAGGAAATTGGTTCTACAAATATAAAAGAATCTTTTCTATCATTGAAAAAACTTGTAATGCTAGTCCAGTGAGAACAAAGCGAATTCTTAAAAGTATACCAACTCCGAGCGATGCAAACCAGTTCACAAATGAGGAGGCATTAGCATTATTTCTGGATTTGAAATTAACAAAACACCAATATATTCAGCTCAGATTGCGTGCGATTGAAAAAGGCTCAAATATGTATCCAGCATATCATCACATAACAGCTGCTAAAATAGACTGTTTGCCATCAAAGGACACTATTACAATCACACCAATTTCGGCAGAAGTACAACTACAATCTTTACTTGATCACACAGCCAAACGCTTGCTACAATCAATAACAGGAACTGAGTTAAAGAAATATGGAAACACAAAGTTAATTCTATTTTGTAAATGGGGATGTGATGGTTCTTCGGGACAAAAACAATACAAACAAGTTGTATGTGAAAATATTTCGGACTCAGATATGTTCATGGTATCATTTTACCATTGCGATTGAAAAAGATTTTGGAAGATTCGGAGCCTTCGAGTAGTACAACGCAAACAATGGATATTTGGAAAAATGAGACACCATCTTCTACGAAATACTGCAGGCCAATCAAATTTGAATTCAAAAAAGAAAGTCATGATGCCATTAACAAAGAAGTTAGTGATATCAAGGCCCAAATAGCAACACTACAGCCATTACAATTACAGTTAGATGGGCAGCAAATTGAAGTAAGCTAGCAATTAGTGCTGACAATGATAGATGGAAAAGTAGGTCAGGCTTTGACTAACACGAAGGCTGCATCCAGCTGCATTATATGCCAAGCAACATCAAGCCAATTAAACCAAGTCCCGACAAAATCATTCGATAATACCGATGCCTTCGAATTTGGATTATCACCACTACATGCAAGAATACGACTTATGGAACACATACTAAAAAACAGTTATGATTTGGATTTCGGGCCTTCAGGATCAATAAGAAACAACGAAACCAACAAAGAGTTAAGAAGTTCAAAAAAGAAACATGTTCAAGATGAATATCGCAAATTTGGATTGATTATAGATCAGCCAAAACAAGGGTCAGGCAATACAAATGATGGCAATACCGCAAGAAGATTCTTTTCAGATCCAGAAACAGCATCTGAAATAACAGGAGTGGATTTAAACCTTATTTTCAGATTTAAAATAATCCTAGAAGTACTTGCGTGCAATGAAGAAATTGACTCTAGAAAATTTGGAGATTATGCTAAGGAAACTGCAAAAATATATACAACCAACTACCCATGGAGAAATATGTCTGCAACAGTCCACAAAATCCTTTATCATGGAGAAGATGTCATTAAATATCATTTGGTGCCACTTGGAGATCTATCAGAGGAGGCTCAGGAAAAAAGGAACAAGGATTACAGATTTTATAGACAGCACAATACTAGAAAAATGTCACGAAATTCCACAAATGAAGATCTATTTAATATATTATTGGCAACGTCAGATCCGTTCATCTCCAGTATTCGAAATCAATGGAAAGTGGAACATCGGGATTTAGATGAAGAAGCCAAAAAACTACTAAAGAACAGAAATAGCACAGAACAAAATATGGAATATTTGCAATCAATATTTGAGTCTAATGAATAATAATTATAATTGCCTTTCATTGTTATTTAAGTACGAAAAACATAGTATTAGTAAAAAATAATAATAAACAGAACCTACCATTGTTACAAATGCTATTTAAATCTATTGCAGTTTTTATTCTTAAAAGGTTTCCCACATATGAATGCAATGTTTTAATAGATAAGAAAGATTCAAAAAATAAGAACCCATATTTTCATATCAAAATTTAAAAAAAAATTAGAATCATTGCGCTAATGTTTAGCAGATTTATTTAGCTAGTGTAACAAATTAGGCAGCAAACACTAATAAATTTTTCTGTAGTAATAATAATATTCCTTGAGTGTAAGCAAATTGCAAATTTGATAGCAAACATTTTTAATTTTTTAGTAATACTAGTTAAATTTCTAGTGAATTTTACTATTTGGTTGCGTGTAAAAATTTTTTTGAGTGTAAAAATTTTTTTGAGTGTAAGCATTAAAAAAATTTCATTATTACAAAAAATGTTTATAATAATTATTTAACTCCAAATATGACACTTTCTAATAAATAAAAATAAATAAAAAAAAACATATATCACGCTAAAAGTTAAAAAAAATCAAAAGTTAAACTTTGACCTAGAATTCCTTAAAAAGTACTCAATCAATTTAAATGAAATTCACACTGAGTCAAGATCAACTATCTATCTATCTATTAAAAAAAACAGTACTAAAATATTTTGATCGGTTCAAAAGTTACAGAATTTTGGCCAATGAAAAATGATTTTCAGCCACTGTGCGGCGTGGTCGTGATTTCCACACACAGACGGACAGACGGTCATCGGTAAATCAACTTCCCTTGTTATAAGGATTAAGAAAATATATTTTTTTGGGGTCTCAGGATTTTATTTCGATGCGTTACAAACGGAATGACAAACCTATATATACCCTCTGCCACTGAGGTGTGGAGGGTATAAAAATGGAAAATAAAAAATTAAAAATTGCAAATGAAATATGAAAAATAAAAAATGAAAAATGAAAAATGAAAAACGAAAAATGAAAAATGAAAAAATAAAATAAAAAATGAAAAATAGAAAATGAAAAACGAAAAACGAAAGACGAAAAATGAAAAATGATATATAAAAAATAAAAATAAAAAATAAAAACCGAAAAAGAAAAAATTAAAAATCAAAAATTAAAAACGAAAGATTAAAAATTAACCAGTTGAACTAATAAATAACAATAAATAGTTTTATACATAGCAGAGCCCGTGCAGTTGATTGCTATAAGTGATGCATAGAAAACTCTTTCTGTTTGATGTTAAAAAAGTGCCATCAAAAAATCATTTCTTACTAGATGCTTACACATCTCTCTTGTGATCGGACTCATATGATTTTTTTCTAAGGAAGAGATTTAGGGAAGTATTATTAAAAAAATAATTATGCAAAAAAAGGAGAAAGAGTACTTTTTATAACGATATTTCGACAATCAAACAATTCATATTGTGAAAAGATTTCAATTATTAAAAAAAATAAATTATTAAAAATTAACAGGAAAGTTACAAACTTTCAATTTTTTTTTTAAAGAACTGATTAAAAGTCGTTTACTCGATTAAAAAAAATATTTTTAGTTATCGTGGATTAATCTTCGCTGGAGTTGTTGGTGTAAAATTCAATTAAGCCAACATTTTTGTTGAGTTTTTAAAGAATAGATAAATAAACATAAAAACTTAAACATCTTTTTGTAATATGAAAAACCTATTATGGACACACGTGCAGTACAGTAGAATCACGTTTTACCAAACAAAGTTCATGATATTAAATGTTACACAATCTATTCTAAATGAAAACATTTTATAAGCTACCAGTCTTCGAAATTATAAAATTTAATCATATAGTATATAACATAGTGAATGATTTTTTATATTCAATTCAGACTCTAAGCGGCGTCAGTGCAAATAGATATAAAACCGCTATGAATGAATTTTGAAAAGTATCAAAATTGAACTTAATCTTTATTTCTTGGATGAAATTATTCTTTACAAATTCCTTAGTTGTAGTCTCACTATCTTTGAATAAAACAAAAAATTGTTCAAATATCTAATTTTAACTGTTTTTGTCGTTGTATGCAAAATCCTATCAGAGTGTTTCAACTTGGTAAACAATAAAATTAGAACACATAGTAATTAATTCTTTTTAAGAATCATTGTTTTTATAATAGAAATTGTCCAACAAGAAAACCAATTGACTTTAAATTTAATTGGTATTTGGATTTAATGTTTCAGTATCGGCAACAGTTTCAAAGTAGTAGCCGTACCCAATATTGGATGGAGGGTATCAAAAATTCGCCACATCCGAATTTAGTACTCTTTTTATATTTTAGTTTGTTATATTGAAAAAAACTTAACCTGTAACAGCAGTATAACCTGTGTTGGAGAATAGAGATTAATTGCAAAAGCATTGGTCTTGAACCTGAATAATTTCTAAGCAATAAAGATGGACAGTAAAATTGTTTGGTTTTATATTTCTAAAAATAATAAATAAAAAAAATAATTTAAAGAAATTAAGTTAAAAATAAAAAAAAAAATAATTTGTTTTGTAAAAATGGATAGTTTGATAAAAAAAAAAAATATAAAATATTTTAAAATTTTTTTTTAAATTTTAATATCTATAAAAAAAAATTCAAATGTAGCAGAATCAGCGAGCCCCTATTACCCTAAGTGCACTTGTCTCCTCTTTGCTTATTTTTGGCTATTGGATATTTATTATATTTTTTACTGTAATAAGTTAAAGTAAGTAGCGCATTAGTTATATTTGTAAATAAATTTAAAAAAAAGAGTATATTTTATCAAAGATTTTTAAATCTTTTAAAACAAACTCATTTATTTTTTAATTCAAATTGGTTTTGTAATAATTATTTCTTCTACATTCCATTGTAGTCCAACTTATCCTTTTTCACTGTTTGTAGCTTTTTAAAATTGACACAATATCATTTAAGTTTAGCAGTAGAAAAGGTGGATTTTATGTTGTACTATTTTTGTGTTTCCAATGGCCACATTACAAATCCATTAAGTTACACAGATATAAACATACATTTTTTTTTTGTTGTAAAATATACCACCGTATTGTTAAGAAAACAAGGATTTTAAATCGATTTACGTTGAACTACTTGAGCTGTTTCAAAACGAAATTGACTAAAAAGAAGAAAGAGTGTCTAATTCAATCTTTGGAAAAGAGATTTAATATAAGATGGTATTTTTATCATAAAAATACTAGAAATTTCACGTAAATTCCCTTGTACTTTTGAATTAAGAATAATTCAATACTAGAGTATGGATAATTTCAATTGAATTAATTATTTTTTTGTTTGATTTGACGTCATTTGTCAGACATATTGCGATTAATACTGTTATTAATATGCAAATTTTAATTTTGTTTCAATGGTGCGTGGTAGAGAAGAAGAAAGCATATATTTTAAAAATTCATAACTACACTGTATTCTAAATCGGACGGGTTTCTGGCATTTCAGCCTTCATCAGTGATTTACTGAACATTGTGCTAATTGTTATATTATAATTGAATAGATTGTTTCTATATGAAATTTATTTACTTAGAGCGGCCGTGAGGTTTGAACCTGCGTCTATCTCATATACACTCGTACTTGTACTTTTTGGTCAGCGCTTTATCACACTCACCTAAAGTCAGGCCTGCGAACAGTGTGGTTAACTTCCTAAAGATGAGAATCTATTGTCAAATTTATACACCAAATGCTGCAATAAAACTATATATATCAGAATATATATTTTTTCTTTAAACCATCGTTTTGACTAGGAACCTGCAATCCATTTACATATTTAATGGCGTTTAGGTTATTCCTATAGCCAATCCAATCCACTTTTGTAATAATTAAAAACTTAAAATTAAAAATATAATAAATGTATCCATTTCATTTGTGGATACAAATCATTTCGAAATTATCTAATCATTTTAAATGCAAACTTTTAGTGACACAAAGCAATTTCGAGTAGTCATCCCATTTAAAAATGTCATCATCATTGTCATAAATTGTTGACAACATGTGGTGTCTGTTTGTATTCATAAATTGTATTTTAAATGGTAAAACGTTAGAGACACACATTTAGAAAAGTTTAAAATGTTTTTAGCTCTTGTTGTTTTAATATTCAGCTTTCAACATTTTACTGAATTGATGAAATTCAGTTTGAAGTTTAATTTAAAATTACAACTGCAAAATTAAATTTAACGTCATCATAGAAATTTTTGGCAAAAGTTTCAATTCAGAGTTTCAGTTAGTTGCTAAACTGTAGATGAAGTAAGAACCATTAATATTTAAACCTCTTAAGCGTATAATATTTAATCTCGTTCAAAAGAAAATAAATAGTTTTTCATATGATTGAAAGTTTCATATATCAGAAAAATAAATAAGAAATTAATAAGAAAAATGGAAAATGTTGATTTTAATTTATTATTAAACCTTCGAAAATTTTTCAAATTTAATTTAATATATTATCTATGTATTATCTATGTATTTGTACATTAATTACAATAAAAAACTTAATGGTAAAAAATTACCGTTATTTTTAGTATTTTGTTTTATCACAATGTAGATAATATAAACAAATTATAATAACTAGCAGATTCCAGCACTCCAAATTCGAGTGCAAATTCTAGGAAATTTTATTTTTCAATTTAATAGACCCTAACGGTATGCTTCACAATTCAACTCACTTTAAATGAAGAAAAGAAACTAAGCACATTAACAGAAACACATTAACAAATTTAATAAACACACACATATCATTGTACAATTTTATGTATGTGTTAGTAGCAACTTTAAACGATCATAACTCAAAAAAAATATTCCAGACAATGAATATCTGTAAATCTGGGTAACAGCTAAAAAGAAATACCTTTCAAATGATAAATTTTTTGCCAAAATCGGGGTAAAACTGTGAAACTTACATCGGTCACAAGAAATCGACTTGCCTATTAATATTATCTTATACATATATTAAAAGAATGTATGAATAAACTTTTCATTCAAGATTTCTTTCAATATTTTTTTCTCTCAAACCTCTATAACTCGAGTTCTAATTAACGTAGGCTGTTGACATAGGTCTAAGAACACTCAGTGGATCAAGCTCCTTCTTTTGAGCTATTAACTCCTTAAATTCGTTGGGTTTGAGGCAAGTTATGCGTGGAGAATCAACTTTACTTTTACTGTACGTTAACTTCTCTTGGCATATTTTGGCATTACTGTACGTTAACTTCTCTTGGCAAATTCGTTGGGTTTGAGGAAAGTTATGCGTGGACAATCAACTTTACTTTTACTGTACCTTAACTTCTCTTGGCATATTTTGGCATTACTGTACGTTAACTTCTCTTGGCAAATTTTGGTATTATATTATAAAAATTAATATAATATAATATAATGCTGCGGAGCGGCAGGGGTCCTCTAGTAGATTATTAATTGATTTGATGTCGTCTTGATCAGATTCCTGTATAAGAAACTTTGTTTTGGAAATGGGTAAATAAACCTCCTAGGATGTTCGTGAACTTGTGGTAAAATATTATAAAAAAAAGGAAAAATATTGCGTGAAATTGGTTCAATGATTGAAAGAAGCCACAATATTATGAAATACATAATTAATAAGAAAAAGTTTTCGAATTTACAAAATTGTCTCAAATCTGGAAGGCCAAAGAGACTAAATGAGACGTATTTCAGATCGATTGTACGTAAAGTGAAAAAAAATCCAACCGGAAATGCTGCTCAAATATCAGGGAACATTTCAGAACGTTCAGGTGTCAATGTTCTCGCCAGCAGAATACGTACATGCAAATGGACTGCATGGACAAGTTCCAAGAGAAGGCGTATATACCGCAAATCAATCAACAGCGACATCGCGATTTTGCTAAAAAGTATCAACATAAACCCAATGCATTCTGGAATAATGTGGTCTTTAGCGACGAGAGCAAATTTGAAATTATTGGTAAAAAAAAACCAGTTTAAATTTGAGGAGGCAAAATGTAATATACGCAATGAAGCACGATGGTGCATCTGTCATGGTATGGGGGTGTATGGCGGCCAGTGGTGTAGGTAACTTGGTTTTCATAGAGAGCACTATGAATAAGACAGATTACCTCACCATTTTAAAAGATAATTTGCCAGCCAGTGTCGAAAAATTCGGCTTGGATCAAACTTGGGTCTTTCAACAAGACAATGATCCCAACCACACCGCAAAAATTGTAAAGGAATGGCTGCTTTGCCATACTCCCACACAGCTGGATCATCACCCGAACTCAACACCATTGAGCACTTGTGGGAGTATCTGGACCGGCAAATAAGAAAAATAGCAATTAACAGCATAATGACGGAATGGCAAAAAATCTCTGCTCAAGTTGCCAGAAACCTTGCGGAATCCAAGCGCAGTTGATTGCAAGCTGTAATAAAGTCAAAGGGAAAACAAAGGGATTAAATCATAGTGTGATTTCGCGTATTATTAGCTGTTTCCATACTTCAGTCTCATAGACTCCCATTGAATTCCGCGGAAAACTAGCAAATGGGGCGATCAGCCAATACCCCGATTAATAAAAAAGAATCCCTTTATATCAGCAAGTTCTATTGCAAACCAATTGCAAGTAAATGTTTCAATAAGATCCAATAAGATCCGCCAAAAATAGACTAGCTAGAATTTGCAAATGAACACATAAACTGGAGTACAACCCAATGGAAGACTGTACTTTTCTCTGATGAGTCGAAATTTAATTTAAAAAGTTCTGATGGATTTGGGCTAGTACGCAGGCCTAAAAGGCAAGGTCTTAATCCTCGGCATACTTAAGGCAAGGTAAAACACGGAGGAGGCAATGTTTTGGACTGGGGATGTTTTTCTGGTCATGGTATCGGAGCAATTCATAAAATAAATGGGATAATGGATCGTTTCATGTATAAGGATATCCTAAAAAGTATAATGCTGCCACACGCAGAGGAGGAAATACCACGTAAGTGGTGGTATCAACATGACAACGACCCAAAACACATGGCTAAATGCGTGAAAGAATGGTTCATAAACAATAAGATTAACGTTTTGAAATGGCCAGCACAATCAACCTGATCTCAATCCCATAGAAAATCTATGGGATATAGTAGATCGTAAAATAAATCGCCATGGTTGCAGAAATACGGATGATCTTTTCCGGCAAGTGGAAATTGGATGGAATCGAATTTCCTGTGAAATTTTATCTAATCTAACATACTCTATGCCAAGCAGCTGTCAAGAAGTTTTAAAAAATTCATAATTTTTATTGAATAAATTTTAGGAAATTTTATTTTTTCATTAAATAAAGACCCTAAAGGTATGCTAATCAATTCTAGTCAATTCACAAATCATCACAAAAAACAAACTCATTTTTATTACAAACACATTAACAAATTTAATAAACTCACACATAGCATTGCATAATTTTATGTATGTGTTAGTAGCAATTTTAAATGCAATTTACTCAAAATAAAGGAAAAAATTAAAAAATCCGTAAATCTGCAAAGCCGCTTAAAAGCAATACCTTTCAAAAAATATACGTTTGGTCATAATCGGGATAAAATGGTAGAACAAAACATCGGTCACAAAAAATTGCCTAGCCTATTAATATTACAGATGGTAATGCCAAAGCGCTTTATTGACGGCTAAGAATTGACACCATTAACACCACTTTATTATTAGAGCAAAAAATAAAAAATAAAAAATTTTTATAAATCAGAAAGTGGAGTTAATCGAATTGGCAAGTAAGGCATCCATATGTTAATAAATATTTATAGTAGGGTTCTTTCTATAAAAATTCCCTTCTCGTTATTTTAAATAATTAATAATTATGATTTCTTACCTTTCATTACTGGCTCTTGCTTAATTTTTGAATATCTACGAAAATCCAGAGTTTTGTACTTTATACATACATTTTGTATTTGTACATTCAAAATAAAAACACTTTAAGGACACATCTCGTATTTAAAACATTTTCTTAATTGCTTGTTTGTTTCTTTGGCAAACCAATTTACGAAATAAACAACAAAACAAAATAACCGACCGACACATTATATATTTAGTTTAACAAATTTTCTTTTATTATTTAAGTAATACACTTAATTAACATAAACTTGACTCAATGAATACCAATATTTTTAACTTTAAACATTAATTGTAAATTTTTATTAATAAAACTAAATTATTTTTGATCAATATTAAAAATTTTTCACAATGACAACCGAACATTACTTAAATTTGCGAAAACTAAACAAGCATGTGAAGAAGAAGTAATAAAGTAGGTTTTTTGTTGTTTGATTTGCTAAGAGAGTTCGTAAAATAGAGCTTAAGGAAGAGAGAGAGAGAGAGAGAGAGTTAGAGTTTAAACACTTAAGTGAGAGTATTTAAAGTTATGAAATGGATTATTTATCTTATAAAAGCGTTTCATATCTTATATATATTTACGCTGATCCCTGACTCACTGACTGACTGACTGATTCTGTAACGCTGAAAGAATACACATAGCACTCCCTACAAAGCTATGCGAAATACACAAACAAAATTTAATCTTTCTCATTTTATACAAACCCACACACAATTTTCTCTCTTCTATGTTACCAACCAGTGCTGCTAATAAAATCTTCTGAAAATCGACAATTTTGGAAACTAAATCGCCAAAATAGTCATTTTTAAAACAATAAATTGTCAAG
The DNA here is from genome assembly GCA_963682025.1 of Cordilura impudica. Taxonomy (NCBI): domain Eukaryota; kingdom Metazoa; phylum Arthropoda; class Insecta; order Diptera; family Scathophagidae; genus Cordilura; species Cordilura impudica. The sequence continues at coordinate 242,466,636 of OY821519.1, read as the reverse complement.
AAAATAAAAATAAAACTCTACAAAATATTACAAAAGGAAACAATCAAATTTATTTATATCATTCATATTACGAATATTATTACAGCATTGGTTATTTCTAATGTATTAGTGGTGAAATTTCAACGAAAAAAATTTAACACACCAATCAACTAAATAATTTTATTGACATGTATCTATAGCTGAAACATATAATATAGATTTAAAGTATCGCCGTAATTGAAACTCAAATCTTAAATAGAGATGCTATTCAAGGTATTTCCGTTTTGAAACGACTTGACCCAGAATTAAATCTATACATACTTTGTAATTTCCATTTACACTGAACAAAAACTATCAATTTTCGATAAACAACCCATTAATTGGTAACCCTTGAAATCGTAATTTTTATACTACTGATAATTTTAAATCTTCAATCATCATTTTTACAAATTTAACAAATCATTTTAACAAATTGAAAAATCGTCGAAATTACAATAAGTTGTCAAAATTGGCAACACTTACTAAACTTATTCGTTTGTCTGTTTTGTTTTTCATCTCAAAATTGTTTTGTATTGTTAAGAGTACTTTCGCTCAGTTCATTGATGGCCAGCACTTACCAAAGAGCATGCTCTTTTTGATAAATATTTGAGAAAAAAGAGATCTTCAATGTAGATTTTGTTGTTGTCCAACGTGTGATTTCGTTTATAGCTCTGTATTGAAAAGCCTTTGAAAAAATAGTGCAATATTAAGTTTAAAATTTAAATTATTGTAACTTTGCATAATTAAATTACATTGTAATTTTAGGAGAGAGGTGGGAAAATAATTTTTTTTTTCACTCATAATATTAATTTTTGCATAATATGCTTTTAAAAAAATTTGGATAAACATAAATTACGTAAAAAGGTATATTTAAGATTTTAATTTGAATAATTTATTGAAATTATCATCGAAGAATTAAAAGCGATTTTTTTTTAAGTAAAACTAATACGCGCGCATTTTTATTTTTTTCTTTTTTGGATTTATAGATAACTTTGCAAAAAATATAGTTCTCTTTTTTTTCAGTTTACATGTATGATGAAATATGAAATATTTTTTCTTTTTTGTGTACATTGGTGTTTGCATTTCCTTAAGGGGTGGTATGGTAGGTTTTAAAACCTTTCTTTGCATTACTCTTCCTGAATGCACAACATGTCGAGAGTGTTGTGTCAAAATTTTAAGTAAATCAGAGCAAAACTTAAAAAGATACAGCGTTTCCAGCGACCGGCCTCATACGGTATATATTTAGTATGCAAATCAGTTTTTAAAAAACTTTAAACCGATTTTCTCGCAAATAAATGTTCAAAGTCCGTAAACATCTTCTTGACCGATTCTTTTGAAATTTTAGACACTATATCTACACAAAAATCATCAGGTAACCACGAAGTTTTTTTTTAATTCCATTTTCTTCCCCATTTTTTAACAACAAATTCCCGAAATTGTATAGCAAAAATCGTTTTTCACTTCAAAATGCTGCAAAAAAAAATTGAAAAACTCTTCGTCACTACTTCAGGAAACATGTCACCTTTTAAACTCATTTCAATTTTTTTTTCACATGGTCCGGTAATGAGTTATGATGTTCACCGCAAAACAACAATGCCTCCGGATATTGGCTGTCACGGACTTATTTATTAAAATTTTTAGTTGAAAATTCTTTCAAAGATTCTTTAAATGTTATGCTATAACGTGTATTCATGTCTTCAAAAAAGAATTATGCAATTAATTATTATTATTAACTTTTAAAACCTTTAAAACCCCCCCCCCCCCCCCCCTTAAGAAACTTTTATGAACCTTGCTCTAAAACGTTTTTTTTTCTATGCTATTCTATTTTTTCTACAATAAAATGGAGTTCGGTTATAACGAACTCGGCGGGACCGGCCAAATTAGTTCGTTATAGAAAGGTTTAAAAACTTTTTTTAGTTGAATAAGTTTACTTATTTTGATGCATTTTAAAAAGTTATAAAACATAAATTAAATTATTAAATTATTAAGACTAAAATTACCGAGTTTCTATCAAAATAAAATATTTTTTCAAAATCATATAATATTAAAAACTTCTATGTATAGAAGCAGAAAATATGAAGCAAAGGTTGGCTACTGGCAAACTTATGCGAAAATATACATAAAAGGACCTTTTACAAAACTTCATTTGAAAATCTAAGTTTTTGGTTTGTATTTTTTACAACTGTTTTCCGATTTTTTTTTTTTTTTTAATTTTAAAAACATTAAAATTAATTTTTTTTTAATATATAAAATATAGGAAAATTTTGAAATGGGAAAAAAAATTTGTTTGTTAAAGTCAAAATAAACGGGCGCCTAGGCGCCACACAATCCACTAGTTTTAAATATTTAATAATTATGATTTCTTACCTTTCCTTATTGGCTCTTGCTTAATTTTTTAATATCTACGAAAACCCAGAGTTTTGTACTTTATAATAAAATTTACAAATAAAAAGCAACTTTAACATTTACCCATAAATTTAAAAAAAGATATTCAAAACAAAAACTCTTTAAAGACACATCTCGTATTTAACACTTTTTCTTAATTGGTTGTTTGTTTCTTTGGCAAACCAATTTACGAAATAAACAACAAAACAAAATGAGCGACCGCACATTATATATTTAGTTTAACAAATTTTCTACAAATTTTCTTTTATTATTTAAGTAATACACTTAATTAACATAAACTTGACTCAATGAATACCAATATTTTTAACTTTAAACATTAATTGTAAATTTTTATTAATAAAACTAAATTATTTTTGATCAATATTAAAAATTTTTCACAATGACAACCGAACATTACTTAAATTTGCGAAAACTAAACAAGCATGTGAAGAAGAAGTAATAAAGTAGGTTTTTTGTTTGCTTTGCTAAGAGAGTTCGTAAAATATAACTTAAGGAAGAGAGAGAGAGAGTTAGAGTTTAAGCTCTTAAGTGAGAGTATTTAAAGTTAAAGAAATTGGTTATTTATCTTATAAAAGCGTTTCATATTCATAAATATTTTCATATATTCTGAGTGGTCAGAAATTTTTTTATTTCTTTTACATAATTATAAAATAAAATTTTAAGCAATCTTGTTAGATTATTAAAGTTGTAGATGCACAATATTTTCAATTTAATATAAATTTTCTTTTATTAAATATTAAATAATTAAATAATAAATCGGTATATTATTTTATTTATATAAAATTCTGCAATATTTTGTTGTATGGAAAATACATTTATTTTGCATTAACAAACAGAGTGTCACTTCATTCTGTTCAGTGTTTCTATGCCACACTAGATGGTTTAGTTTTGCAATAGTTATTTCTATTTTAACATGAATGTCAACGTTTTCAATTTGATATCAAACACAACAATGTTAAAAGTATACACAGAGCTGAGTAAAGAAGAAGCAATGTGTTTTTTGCTTTAAAAACAGTTCTATATAGTTATATAAATTATTATTCTGCTTTACCTGCAAAATATCTGATTGCGATTACATGTAATTTTTAAACTTGTTTATAATTAGTAAAGCATTATTATCTATAATATTAATAAGCTAGGCGATTTCTTGTGAATCATGTTTTGTTCTACCGTTTTATCCCGATTTTGGCCAAGCGTATATTATTTGAAGGGTATTCCTTTTGAGCCGTTTTGCAGATTTACAGATTTTTTAATTTTTTTCTTTATTTTGAGTAAATTGCATTTAAAGTTGCTACTAACACATACATTTAATTATACAATGCTATGTATGTGTTTATTAAATTTGTTAATGTGTTTGTAATAAAAATGAGTTTGTTTTTTGTGTTGATTTGTGAATTGACTATAATTGATTAGCATACCTTTAGGGTCTTTATTTAATGAAAAAAATAATATTTTCTAGAATTTGCTCTCGAATTTCGAGGGCTGGAATCTGCTAGTTAACATAAATTGCACCTTTTTTAAATTTTCCACTCAAATTTAAGATAAATTAGAAAATATCAATTGAATTTCAGAAAATCATATTAAAACGTCGGAACTAATAACTTGAAATTAGAAGGCATCAATTGAATTTTAAAAATATAAATTTTATTATTTAAACACAAATTGAAATTCAAAAAACCTCAAATATATTTACATTTAAAAATGTTTACATTTAAAAAAAATATTGCCATTCAGGAGACATTAATAGCATTTCAGTATAACAAAACATTAATTTAAATTCAATGAAGTTTAGAAAACCTGAAATGATATTTAAGAATTGCGAACAAAAAAATTGTTACATAAATAAAGCGCAATTTGATGAGAATGTTATTTATATATTATTTTTCATAATTTTTTTGTATGAAAATTTTAAGTTTTTCAGAAAATAAAGAAAACAAATTCTTTTATTTCAAATTTTTGGGACATTTGGTTTTTTGCGTTTAGCATCCCTAATTTGAACCAGTGTTCATGATGACTTCAAAATTTGACTTTAAAATTTTACTTTAAAATTTGACTTTGAATTTAAGTTCGATAATAATTCCCAGGTAGTAGTAATTGGAGTCAATAAATGAAAATATATTTTATTAACATAAATTTAATTCAAAATCAAAAGTTGGCTTCACTGGGTTAGATTTTGTATTGTTTTGTGTAATTTTGTGTTACCACAAAATCTAATAGTGAAAACTCCCTTTTAATATATAAAAAAAATTTAATTGTCTATATTTTCCAAATATGGCAATATTTTAACAAAAAAATTTAGAGTTTTTTTTTTTTGGTTATTATTTTGTTACTCCATCAGACCTCTATGGCTGCAATGAAGAATTATTTGGCCAGTTAAAAGAAACTATACAGCCATCTCGAATTAGCACGATTTAATGCGTATAGCCACCCTACACAACCATTACCTTTTAATTTGCAAAAACTTAAACTAAATTAAACGAGAGGTTGTGTCATATAACCGGAAACGCATGCATATAGGTATACATATAACCTAAATGCATGTCGATCAGCAACCACGATGACCAAAAAGCACACACCGAAACGTGTTTTCTTTTATCCGAAATAATAGAAATAATACAAGTATTAAAGACTAATTAAATAACAAAAACGGATTTTTAAAAGTCTATATATAAAAAGATGTACCGAAAGATGTACTATAAAACTGACAAAAAGCAGAGTATATTTTTAGCCGAAATGTTTTTATAATTTCTGTGGATTCAGATTTTCAAACATGGTTTAGGTTATAATAACACAAGGGAACAAAATTGAACTTTTTTTGTGTTGATTTGAAATTTATAGCAAATTTTTACTAATTTGAGGTCGCTGATTTCAAATCTGCACTTGGTTTTTTTCTATCAGCTCGACTTTTCGAGATATACCGTTATGTTCAAAATTAAGGCACTTCCGCTACATATATTGGAATAACTTGAAAACGGTTCACCATATTAAATTAAAAAAAAAAATCCGAAACTCGCAAACAATATTCTCTTAAAGCCGTGCTTACTTTGTTTTTAAATTTTCCAAGTAGTTTTAGAGATATCGTTCAAGTTTTGAAAAAAAAATTAAAATTTTTAAAAAAAAAACATTTTTTTTGTTCTTTAAAAATTCCTAAAAAATAAAACTGGGACAAAAATCACATTTTTGGTCTACAAGCAGTTAGTTAAATATATTTCGAATAAAATGAGCTTTATTTCATTGCAATCGGTGCACAACATTTGATTTTGTTCACGATTTACTGAATTGATATAAATCGCGATTTCCATACAAAAATAACATTTTCTAATGTGTATGTAAGTCTTTGTATGTAATAAGTTAGTTTTTTATGATTCTAAGAATTAAAAAAATTAAGTAATAAAAAAAGATTATTTCATTTTTATGGTCAGCTATACTTTTTAATTTAACACAAAAAGAGAATTTTAAAGAGAAATAAAAAATTTTAATACACAAATATTACAATGTAATTACAACTCATCGAAAAATTTTCTTTTATAAGATTTTCTTAAATAACCTTGTTTAGAGGGATTTGTTTTAATGCTCCAGCAATAGTCCGCCATCATATGCTTATCCCAGTGACCCTGGTACCGCTCCTCTATAGTGCGGATATCTTGATGGAAACGTTCACCTTGTTCTTCACTGAAGTCTCCAAGATTTTCAGGGAAACAATCCAAATGACTGTGTAGGTAGTGCACCTTAATGCTCATATTACAACCAAGCTGCTTGAAATGTGACAACATGTTATCCACGTGGTCCGAATAGTGCTCACCCTTTTTGTTTCCCAGGAAATTGCGCACTATCCAAACAAATTCATTCCAAGCATTTCTTTCAATATCTGTCATGGAATTACTAAAATTTTCATCATTGATTAATTTTTTGATTTGAGGGCCATCAAAAATGCCAGCTTTCAGTTTCTCCGAACTCAAATTGTTGAACTTTTTACTGATATATCTAAAACAATCACCGTCCTTGTTGAGAGCTTTGACAAATTGTTTCATAAGTCCTAGCTTGATATGGAGAGGTGGCAGTATTATGCGATCCCTGGGCACAAGTGGTTGATTAACTATATTGTGGTTTCCTGGAACCATAGCTTCCCTCGAAGGACAGTCTTTCTTACTCCAGTGTTCAGATCTGGCTCTGCTATCCCATAAACAAATGAAACATGGATATTTTGTGTAGCCACCTTGTTGGCCTAGAAGAAAATTCACCATTTTTAGATCCACACAAATTAGCCAGCGGTGTTCGTTGTACTTTATTTTATTTATAACTGAGGCAATTGTAGAATATTCTTCTTTATCTTTATTTAAATTTGCAATGGGCAACGAACCCAATTTATTACCGTTATGCAGAAGTACACATTTTAGGCTGCGTTTAGAAGAATCTATAAATAGTCGCCAGTCATTTGGATCATACTCCTCTAATCCCATCGCTGTTACTAAACCAGGAACATCTGAACAATAAACAAATTCATCGTCTTCGGAAAAGAATGGAAGTAAGTTTTTTTCTCTGTTACGGTAGTATGAAATTGTTGTTCCTTGGGTTAACAGATTTTTTTGCTTTAATCGAGAAGCAAGAATTTCAGATGCTTTTTTAGAAAGTCCAAGGTCTCTCATAAAAATGAAATAATCTTTTTTTATTACTTAATTTTTTTAATTCTTAGAATCATAAAAAACTAACTTATTACATACAAACACTTACACATTAGAAAATGTTATTTTTGTATGGAAATCGCGATTTATATCAATTCAGTAAATCGTGAACAAAATCAAAAGTTGTGCACCGATTGCAATGAAATAAAGCTCATTTTATTCGAAATATATTTAACTAACTGCTTGTAGACCAAAACTGTGATTTTTGTCCCATTTTTATTTTTTAGGAATTTTTAAAGAACAAAAAAAATGTTTTTTTTTTTTAAATTTTAATTTTTTTTTCAAAACTTGAACGATATCTCTAAAACTACTTGGAAAATTTAAAAACAAAGTGAGCACGGCTTTAAGAGAATATTGTTTGCGAGTTTCGGATTTTTTTTTAATTTAATATGGTGAACCGTTTTCAAGTTATTCCAATATATGTAGCGGAAGTGACTTAATTTTGAACATAACAGTATATCTCGAAAAGTCGAGCTGATAGAAAAAAACCAAGGGCAGATTTGGATTCAGCGTCCCAAATAACCTTAAAAACAATATTCAGTTCTTAATCAACAGAACCATTGTTCCCTTGTGTAATTGTTAGAGTTATGTATTATTGATCCTTATTGCAATAATTAGTTTTTGATTGTTCTGTTTGAGATATACATGATATATTTTCTAATAACAGAAAAGATAATAATGTAAGAGAAATATGGAAAAAATTCTAATATTCCTGAAATCATAACGCACAAAGTTTTAATTTTTTTAAACTAAATATTGACTAAATTTAATAATTTCGATTCAAAAAAAATCGCACTAATCTAACCATAATGTTATGTTATGTTATTATTAATGTTTGTGACCAGATTGTGTAATTAGATTTAAGTCATGATTATTGTCTGCATATTAAAGGATATTAAAGTGACACTAAAATTCTTGGTGAGAAGAGACCACAGGGAATTTATATAAATTCATAAATATACTTAATTTGAAATCAGTTTTCTGCAATATTTTTTCTTCCTTTTTTTACAGAACTCTAATTTATGATGCTTACTAGAAAAGTCTAGACAACAAATCTAAAAATGTGGTACGTGTTTGTTTCATATTTTGAAATTTATTATCTTTTATTTATTTTTCATTTCCCCACATGATCTTTCCTAGCATCATACTGCGTATTGTGTTAAAATGTGAATTTTTTTTTGGTTTTTGTTATGTTTTGTGTGAATGTGTATTTATGTTTTTGCTATTTTTTTTTTTTTTTTTTGTATATATAATCATACACCATCATACCATGGCTAATTAAGGTCAATGTAATCATAAGTTTTCCACAGCAAAACACATGTGATAGTTCTATAGTTGTTTAGTGGAAACTACCCCTTGTATGTGTGCTCGTACAAGTTGAAACACGGAATATTGTGAAACCAAGGCATGTATGTATGTGTGGTAGTGGTAATTTATGAAATGCTATGTTTTAAAAATAACGAGATTTTTGTGACGCTACAAAGATTTCAATAAAACATATCTACATAAATAAAACCAAAAAAAAAAATTGTTGCATACTTTTGATGGAAGGGGAAAAGCTTTATGGAATAATAAAATAATAAATTTCGATTTTTGTACTTTAATATTGAAGTTAGAAAATTTTAAATGTAAAATAAATTAAACAAAAGGATTTAATGAACAAATGTTTGCAAAATCTTTTGAATTATAACAAAAAATAGCTCAGAGAATGTTTTACAAAGAGATCATTGAAATTAAAAAAAACAAGTAAGAGTGTTAAAATCGGCTGTGCCGAATCTTTGATACCCTCCACCTCGGTTTGAGTCTTGATAATAAATGTAAATGAAAAAGTAAACAATTTTTTAAACTTAATACCAAATTATTTCAGCAAATTCTTTGGGTTGGTTTTCGTCTTTTCTATTATTTCGGATTATTTTCGGTATTTGCTTTTTGGTCATCGTGGTTGCTGATCGCCATGCGTTTCCGGTTATATGACATAACTTCTCGTTTAATTTAGTTTTTGCTAATTAAATAGCTCGCCCTAACCTCCATTGCAAAGGTAATGGTTGTGTAGGGTGGCTATAAGCATTAAATCGTGCTAATTGGAGAAGGCTGTATAGTTTCTTTTAACTGGCCAAATAATTCTTCATTGCGGCCATATACATAGGTCGGATGGAGTAACAAAATAATAACCAAAAAAAAAACTCTCTCAACTTTTTTATTAAAATATTGTCATATTTGGAAAACATAGAGAGTAAATTTATAATAATAAATATTCAAATTAGGGATGCCAAAAGCAAAAAACCAAATGTCCCAAACATTTTAAATAAAATAATTTGTTATCTTTATTTTCTGAAAAACTTCAAATTTTCATCCAAAAAAAATTGTGAAAATTTATATATAAATAACACGCTCATCAAATTGCGTTTATTTATGTAACAGTTTTTATGTTCGCAATTCTTAAATATCATTTTAGGTTTTCTAAAATTCATTGAATTTAAATTAATGTTTTCTGTAGTCCGATTCTGTAAATTTCAACGATCCGACAATCGCAAAATATATCGACAGCTATTGTTGTTTGCACTAAGGATTAAGTGATTCACTAAGTACATACATCTTAACGACAGTCGACAAATCTATTTTACTATTTATTTAAATTGTAAACGAGTGGCATCTCTGACAAAATAAGCGAAAAACACAAAGAATAGAAAAAAAAAACAAATTACTTCGTATTTCAAGGATGATTTTATGTTTATGTTTAATATCTTTATTTTGTTTACAAATATTTCTGTTTATTTATTTGAAAATTAAATAATGAATTGAATATGCAATTTAATTTTTTTATTTATATAAAAAAGTTTTTTAATAAAAGCAAAATATTTTCACTATTTTATGATTTTTATTTATGTATGACGACATTTCAACCTAAAAATTTAAGTTTTTATCGATTGAATAAACAACACAAAAATGGTTGTCGTTTAGATAACAACAACAGCTAACTTTAACAATAGCGAATATCGTTTAAAAATTTTACTGCTAATTTTGCTATTTTATTTTTTTTAACGATTCGACTATCGTTAAAAGAAGTTACTGAATCGCGGTACTGAAAAGCTATTAATTTCTCTTGAATGTCAATATTTTTTTATATGTAAAAATTTTTTAAATGTAAACTTAGGTATTTGGTATTTTTTGTTTTGGAATTTCAATTTGAGTTTAACGAATAAAATTTATATATTAAAGATGCAATTGATGTCTTCTAAATTTAAAATTATAATTTCCACCGTTTTGATATGATTTTCTGAAATTCAATTAATTGAAATTTATAATTGGAAATTTTTAATTCCAGTTTTTAGAATTGATATTTTCTTTAATTTGAATGCAAAATTTAAAAAGTGCCATTTTGTATTTATGTGAATAATAATGCTTTAGTAATAATAAACAATTTTTAAAAATTAGATGTAATAGCAATCAGATATTATGTAGGTAAAGCAGAATAATAATTCTATATAACTATGTAGAACTGTTTTGAAAGCAAAAAACTCATTGATGAACTCGGTAACTCTATTTTGTAAAGACAACAAAAAGTTAATATGCCAAACTTATGTTCATATTTGTAAAAGAATAATGAAAAAACGTATGAAATAAAAGACCAGCCCGTGTATACTCTTAACATTGTTCTGATATCATACTATTTGAAAATATTAACATTCATGTTAAAATAGAAATAACTATTGCAACAATTGTGGCGCCATCTACTGTGGCATAGTCACGCTGAGCAAAATGAAGTGACACTCTGTTAATGCAAAAGAAATGTATTTTCCCCAAAACAAAATATTGCAGAATTTTATGTAAATAAAATAATATACCGACTTATTTCTAACATGCAGATGTTATGGATATACATATATAATATATGTATGTATATTATTTGTATTATTTAATATGTTTATATAAATTTATAAATAAATTTATACATAAAATTTTTTTTTGCTATATTTACATTGTTTTTTTTTTTATTATTAACAACTAGGTATTTTAGCATTATATGCTTTAGATGTTGGTGAATTTTTACTCCCTTCATATTAACTCGTAGTGTCTGCTTGTCGAAAAAATTTTGGATCGATTTTAACCGCTTTCCCGTGACCCATTCGATCTGAAATTTTGCAGGCAGGCTCGTGGTAATAACAGAAATGATCTAACAAATTTTTAGAGTGATGCCAAAACAATGGAAACTTTTAAATTTTTCTACCAGAGTTAATAAAAAAAATGTACAAAGGGTTAGTTTTTATTATATTATTACCACAACGACCACAAAAACAACAAGTCCACCTATGACAACAACACAACATTTAGAATAACAACGAGAACAATATAGAAACATCATATTTTTCATTTTTTTTTTTAATTTTCCAGAGATTTCCGTGGACCTGATCCACCGATTTTAATAATTTTTGAAATAGAAATATTCCCATGAATTCGATAAATTATTCTCACTAAAAATGATCACTGGAGCTGCACTATTGAGGGCGTGATCGTGACAAGAACAACATAGAATATTATATTTTTTCAAGACTTTTTTTAGTTCTTCATTCAAATCTCGAGCCCTAATCGACCGATTAGGACGATTTCAAACAGCAAACTTTTCAGGATGTTAGTGAATCATCTGCTATATCAACAAGCATCCTAGCTACCCGAGTAGTGCCATCATCGTGATTTCTACAGACGGACAGACGGACAGACGGACATCGCTATATCAACTCATCTGCACACTGGAGTGGTCGGTATAAAAAAGGTTTTTACTTTTTTTGTAAGCGAAAATTTTATTTTTCTCTCAAAACATTTTTTTAATAACTTAGTGTTCTGCTGCTATTACGATAGTAATATAGCAATTATTTTGTAATTCCGCTTATATTAATAAATAACAGTTTGTATAACAATTAAGGCCTAGTTTTTGAGATGGCAGTTAACTTTAGTTAGGATAAATTCAGAATTCATGCACTAAAAAATCGAAAATATGTATTTATAAAGACACTAGCTGACTCGGCAAATATTGTTTGCCCATTTTTCACATAACTTCTCATAGTCATCATTCGTGAACTCGCACCTGGTTTCAAGACTGTCGGGTTTATTATACTCCATAAAATATTTTTTTATGTTAGGTGTCACGCCCAGTAACCCAATCCTGCCCATTTTTGCAACGATTACTCAATTAACAGCAGATTGACGTGCAGAAAGTTTCAAATTTCTGGCCACCATAGTACTCTAGACATATAATGATATGTATTTACCATGTATGGGAGGTGCCACGCCCAATGGTGATCGGCCACTTTTAGCCCAACTTCTCACATGACTAATTTATGTACTACAACAAAGTTTCAGGATTCTTGCTATCATAGAGCTCCACGCCCACTTGAAAAATCCGAAAAATATATAGCCTATTTTTCCTTCCGGATAGGCAGCTATCTGCTGTAAAAATGTCAAGACGATCGGTTCAGTGGTGTAGTCTCCTATAAAGGACAAATAAACATACATACATACATATCCATTTTTATAGCCTACTAGCTGAACCCGGTGTGCTTCGCTACCCCTCATCGTTATAAAAAAAAATAAAATAAAAAAAAATATACATAAACAAAATATTATTTATTTAATTTACAATTAATTATTGCAATTCTTTAGGATAAACAATATTTTTAGTTTGCCCATCTGGAGCATAAACATATAAGTCGGTGGGTTTCCCTACACGTGAGCATGCAACATAAAGCTATCCATGCGAGAAACATAGATTTGCTACATTTAAGCCGCAAACTTGAAGAGATTGACCTTGAGCTTTGTTAACAGTAATCGCAAACGCTAATCGAACAGCAAACTGTAATCATTTGAAGTCGAATGGTGAATCAGTTGGGATCATTGCAATGCGTGGCAAAAGTACATCTGGTCATTTATATTTTCCTGTTATAATGGTCGCTTCCATTAAATTATTTAGGATTTATTTTTACTGCAAGTCGAGTGCCATTGCAAAGCCGTGATGGATCGATATTGCGCAGTACATATCATCGCCGTAGGTTAAAAAATGGCCGAGATATGATGATTTTAAATTTTGGGTTATATGGGCGCGACCACGCCCCTTTGCCCACTAACAACTTTATATAGTTAAGGACTTATTATTTCGCAAAAATATCCTTTTATGAAAATTTCATAACGATCCTTCCAGTAGTTTAGAATATATTACGATTTTTTATTTTTCTAAAAAGGGGCGTGGTCCCGCCCACTTTTCTTCTGGAATGTATTTCTATTCATGCCAATACCACATGTACCAAATATGACCGCTGTAGTTCGAAAAATTCCCGAGATATGACGATTTCAAATTTTTGGTTATATGGGCGTTGCACCGTCCCTTTGTCCAAGCAAAAATTTATGTAGCATATTGTTCCTTCCAGAGTCACAGTAACACGCTGTCAAAATTTCAGGAAGATCGGTTCAGGGGTTTGGCCTCTTATAAAGCACAAACCAACACACATTCATTTTTATATATACAGATTGTAAGCAGATTAATTATAATTTAAGGTAAAATGGGGCGAAAAAGAGGGATTTGGTAATAAAAAATGTATGGCTACCTTACCTGCACATAAAAAGTGTATAAAACTTTATTACAAAAAAGTATTTTGTATAGCAAACATTGTTAGTGGTATAAGTAAGTAAGTGGGCGTGGTTCATAGTTATATGGCGACGTTAACAGTATTATAAGAGCAATATATTACCAAATAAAAAAAAATCCGTTGGAAGGAATAAATTTGTACAGAGAACAAAAAGTTTAAAACTTTCAAACAAAATTTGGCGTGAAAAGGGGGCGTGAAAGGTGGCGTGGCGTAAGAAATCTTTATTTCTAACTCGCCTGGAGTATAATGTGTATATAATTTGAAGTAAATCTGTTAAAAACTATATGGGAGCAATTACATAATTTTAAAAAGTGGGCGTAAAAGTGGGCGTGGTCGAAAAAAAAAGTACACTAATAATCATGCCAGAGTCCCAGTTAAATGCTGTGAAAATACCAGGAAGATCGGTCCAGAGGTTTGGTCTCCTATAAGGTACAAACAAACAAACAAATAAACAAACACACATTCCATTTTATATATGTATATAAATACCACTACATGGTTAGGGTATAATAACTTTGTGCTGCTGTTTGTAACTATCAAAAAGATTTGACCTAGACCCATCTTTTACTATACCGCGTTGACTTAGCGATGTCCGTCCGTCCGTCCGTCCGTCTGTGTGTCCATGTTAACATTGTGATCAAACTACAGGTCACAAATATGAACACATTTTGATGAAATTTGGTATGTAAGTTTCTATCAACCATAGCAATAACGCTATTGAAATTGGCGAAAATCGGTATATGTTCAGACATATTCCCCATACAAATGACACCTATCTACTTAAATTGCCATATGATCCAAATTATCATATATATCTCGGTCAAATTGGGTTTGTGTTTGTTTATTACACCCATTAATCAGTAGTCCAAAAATGAACTCTATAGGACAATTCTTAGTCATAGCCCCCCATATAAAGCTGCTTCCCGATCTTCACTTAAATCTATCAAAAAAACAAAAATATTGAACAGCTTTTTCTAAAATTTGATTTGTACATGTTTTTGCAAAAAAAAAGTGACCTTACCAAATATGGTCAGGGTCGGTCCATTTTTCGACCTAGTCCCCATATAAATATAGCATTCGATATGAACTTTTCAAAACAATTAATAACAACGCCACTTAAATTTGGGTTAAGCTTATTTTCTATATCCAATTAGTTGGGCATAAGAGATAGGGTCTCTAAACGCACGGTATAGGGTATCATATAGTCGGTCTAGACCGACTATAATTTTCTTACTCGTTTTTTCTATTTTATTGTATTTTATTTTATTTATTTATAATTCACTATAACACAAAAATCTATCAAGGCCTATAAACTGTATTTCATAGCAATACTCCTGATAAAGAATCTTAAAAATAAAAAACTATGATATAATGATATAAAGAGTTATACGCGGTATAAATAGCACAGATAGTAATTCTATTAAATCAAATCAAGTTGGCTCCTTAGCCACAAAAGTTATATAAAGGACAAGTAGAATGATAGCTACAAATTGTTGTCCTAACCAGTGATAATTAGTTAACCAAATGACTATGGCAGCAAGTAGCTAAAGTAAACTAAATATTTTAACCGAAAGGGATTATTGGAATGTGAGAAAATCCACAATTCAAGTGGCAGATAATTCGAACATCGGCCTATTCTGAATTCAAACGATGAATCACAATGCCGAACACAAATCCAACAATAGCATTAACAATACGGGTAGAGTTTTAAAGCTTTTTTCCCAATTTTCTTTATTTTTTTTCTGAATATACAATAGGTCGAGAGTGTTTTTTCTAAATTTCAAGTAAATGGGAGCAAAACTAACAAAGATAGAGCGCTTCCAGCCCTCATACGGTATAAAGTATATCGTTAGCCAAACATGCAAATATGCTAAGTCCAGTTTTACACATTTTTCAGGAGGAAGAAAAAACTTTCTGACTTTATCTGTTTTAAATATTTTTTTAGTCTGTAAACGCAGAAATGTTTTATTTATTACGCCGTTTAGATGCCAATAATCTCCCGATTAAATAAAAATACAAGAGTGAAGTTATTTGATGTTTTTGGACTTAGCATATTTGCATTTCATGATTTTTATTTTTTTTTGTGGACTTACCATATTTTCTTATAAAGTGGTATTATTGTTATTTTAAAGAAACAAAATTTGTTATGAATAGTTATTATGTTTTTTTATTTTTATTGATTAGAGAGAAAACAAAAGAAGTAAAAAAAAAATCAACAAGTTGTAAATTAAAAAATTAATGTAATAGTTTTCAAAATAACACAAAAATAAGAGTCTTTTCATTGCTGTTAACAAAGGGGGTATTGTTTATAAAAAGTTATGCTGCGTACAAGGTGAACATAATGTGTTACTCATGCGGTAATTCATCATAATATTTATGGTGGTCCTTGGGTAGACTTGCTTTTAAATATTGCAGGTCTTCGTATTTTTTGGCAGTTATTTTTCTTCTTTCTGCGTATAGTCCAAGGAAGTTTGAAAAATGCATAGCTTTTACACTTTTGTTTATTTTTTGGGGTAAAGTACTCCAGTCATCCGGAAATCGGAGTCTAAAAAATACTTCGCCATTTGGAGTATATTTCATACCACGAATAACCGTCACCTTCGCATCGCCTTTTCCATGACCAGGTCGAATACTTTTAAGAAATCGAATATTTTTAAAAGTTTTAAAAAACGTATGATCCAAATACATGACATCATAGGGTTCAGGTTACTTACGGGCTGATTTGCATATGCCAAGGTATTCAGCATGGACGTCAATGTTTCTGTTTTTCAAAGGACGTTCTATTGTTGAGTGAACACTGTCTGCTTCCATTTGGGTGTGACCGATTTCAAGTATTTTTTGGTCAATAATAATGCCATGTTTTACAGCACAATTAAGTAAGGCATTACTCATTACACAGTTACGGTTTTGATAGGTACAACCGTCAGTGTAAAAAATTATTTTTGCTGGATTGTCATAGGCAGGGAGAATTTTATTTTCAATAAAGTCCAAATACTTGCAAATTCTTCCGTGCCTAATCCACCTTCAACCTCGTTCCATAAAAAACAGAATGCTTTTTGTTATTTAGGTTGTAAAAAACCAAATTATGAACCTGTAATTTGGTTCGATAATATAAGCTGCTGACCTGAGATTTTGGAGCCATTGGCACAGCCTGAAGATCTACAGTGTAAATATGTGTTTCTTCTTCTCGATCTTTATTTTTTTCCTTTCTGGCATCTTCTTTCTTATATTCCTCTTGCGAGAGGTTTCCAACAGAAAATCGAGTGCACATTTCGCACTGGTCTTTTTTAGGAGCAAACAAAGCTAAGTTCTTAGATTCAAATATCTCCGAGAAAATAGTTTTGGAAAGAGGTGCAATATTTTTTCTATAACAAAAATCATTCACATAAAAGGTATAAAGCTGCTCTTTGGAACCCCATTCTGCCAGAAGGTATTTTTTTGAAGTGACTGCACGACAGTAGTGAGATTCAGTGGCTGGCAGGGAATCAAAAAACGAATTCAGGCATTGTCTCTGTTCGGATGAGAATCTTTTTCTAGGACCAGTTTTCTTTGTACTTGCTTTTGGAGCTGCGGTCTTTTTCAACCAATCAATAACTGTTTGTCGACCGATGTTCAAAATATTCAAGAAAAATATTTTGCACACTCGAAAACTTGTGTTTTTTAGAAAATATTGTAAAGTTTGACCTCTTTTTGATTTGTTCTGCGTATTTCTATTTCGAGCTCTTGATACTCCAACTGTTTGAATCAAAGTATTTACGTACATCTTTTTTTCATCCCAAGACATTTTCCAAAATCTTGTAAATATTTCTTTCCTGTCGTCGTTTATCTTTCTTCTAATGTACGCGGTTCCTTTTTTTTTTTTGTAGTTCCAACCATTATTCACCTTTTGTTTTCCTAAATAAGATTGCCCAGATTCTCTGCGCTTTTTATTTTTGGCAGAAAACCATGCAGAACCTTCAACACGGTCTCTCTTTTTGCGTCTTTTCGTTACAGACGGTGACATGCACGAACTTTCAGAATCACTATTAAATCCGTATGGCACAAGTCCTATGACGCCGTCATCTGATTCATCGCCATACTCACACTGGTTCTTATCAGCAGAATTCATAATAACTTATAAACTAAATTAATATTTATGTAAAGTTATGAAGATAAAACGATGTCTGACTTTTGTTTACAGTTAAATTAATCACATGACTTCTGAATTGTTGTTTTCTATCTACGATTGCTCTTTCCTCGCGTTTTCTTTGAAGTTGCCACGCTTTTAATTTCTGTGTTACTTGTTAAATTTAAATTTAAATTTACTTGTTAAGTTTAAATTTTATTATTATTTTTTTGATATCGTTGTAACAAATTATATTAATAGTTTTATTATTATTAGTATTAAATAATAACTGTTTTTAATATTAAATAAAATAAATTTTATTTTATTATAATTGTAATTATCATTATTATTTTTGTCATAATTATTCATTTTCAGACAAACATAATTTGTTTTGGAATTCTGTGTGGACCTAACATATTTGCGTTTTGTGTGTTGGACTTAGCATATTTGCATATCACTGCGAAACGAAGGGGAAAAACGACATAACGGTATTTTTTTTCTACATGATGTATTTTTGATTGTTCTATCATTCTGTATCAAAATCTCAATTTTTATAAAAATGGACTTAGCATATTTGCATGTTTGGCTAACGATATGTTAGAAATTTTAAATCAATTTTCTCCCAAACAACATTTTTGAAGTCCGTGAGTATCATATCTCAAAATCTACTTGACCGATCCTTTCGAAATTTTATACACTATTTCTACATATAGTCACAAAGAGTTTTGTTTTACCATTTTTTCCCATTTTTTAACAACAAATTCACAGAAATTTTATAGCAAAAATCGTGTTCTTCACTTCAAAATGCTGCCAAAAATTAAAAAAAAAAAGAACTCATCGTGATTACCTCGGGAAACATATCACATTTTAAATGCATTTCAAAATTTTTATTTCACATGATCCGGTAACGAGTTATAACGTTCACCGCAAAATAACTCATTTATAATACTTCAAATATTATACTATAACATGTATATGAAATAAATCTGTGGTCACAAGCGATAACCGCCTAAGTCGACTTAAGAACGATTTGAGTTATGTATGCTATCATATTCTACTAAAAACGCTTTATATTTACGTGAAATCCCCATTTTTCTAACACTGCTATTTAAAAAGTTATTAATGAAAACATACCGACCTAAGTTGTAATGAAGACCCATTACATTTATATAAACAGTTATTTTTCTCGACAGAATGATTTTCGCCGATTTGAGTTATGTATTCTATCATATTCTACAAAAAAATCTTTATATTTACGTGAAATCCCCATTTCTCTAACACTGTTATTTTAAAAGTTATAAATACAAATATTCTGACCTAAGTCGAAAGCATGAATTAGGCGGTTATTGTTGTGACCACAGAAATAATTGAACTTTATTCACATCTACAAAAAAATTATGAATTTGCCTTTTTTCACCTTAAAAAAATCAAACATCCCTATTATAGGGTGACTTTTTTCAGACATTCCAGTAATACTTGTTTATGAATAGCAAAAATTAAGAAGATGTATAAAATGAAAATACATAAAAACCAATTTTAATATCATAATCATTGCATTTTATATAAAAAAAAAGCTATAAGTACAGGGTGTTGTTTTATACACTCAAAAAATTCTGTAAGTAAATTTGTGATACCCTCATTTTTAATACAGGAATATTTTATTAATTAATTCCATTAAAGTAAATATCATTCAACAAGATAGTCTCTTATCTTTCTTTAATGTATTTTTATCTGCCTCACTACTTAAAGAGTTGGTAAATATTAATTTCCGCTTACAAACAACAAATCTTAAGGCACTGCTAAATATATGTCTCAGTATTCAAACATAATAAACTTTATAATCATCCAAGTTATTCTTCATTCCTGCATCTTATAACTGTTAAAGAATGGCAAATTACAATGAATTTGTTTTCCTATACAATATCGCCATGTTGTCATCATCATTCAAATAATAAACTACTTTGATACGAGTATGGGCCAGATATGTAGATGTTAATAATGACATTGATTATGCTCTTGCCACGCTTTCAAAGGCCTATAAAAGATTAATGATTTCCTAACTAACTGAAAAGAAATTGTTTGTATGCCAAGGTTTTCAAGTCTAACGACGCACTGTGGACCATATTTTGAGAAGGCGGCCAAAAATCAATTTTTTATATGATTGCCGATTTAAAAGTTATGTTATTCATTTGAAAGTAAATACCAGGGAACCTCGGGAGCCATAAAATTGCAACTTTATTTCAACTATAACAGGGTCTTCGAAAATGGACTTTCTCAGTATTTTGCTAAAATGAAAAGTTCTTTGTAAATTTTAATTTTTAAATGACTGTACCTTTTTTGTTTTTAAAGATTTTAAAGTAGACTAAACTTTGTATAATTTTGCAACTTCCGAGCTATTAATGTTCGAAATGTAAAGTCACTGAGTCGTTTAGAAATTAAAAAAAAAATGTATAAATGATCCGAATTTCCCGAAAATCTCCTACTTAATAGAGCATAATTCCTGCCCATCAAAAGACATCAAACAAGTCTTCTCTTCTGTATACTCCTATACCCCAAGGTCAGATATTTTATGCAAAATTTATGAATACAAAAGTTTTCATAATGAGTTTGCCCTGATGTTTGTAACTACCGAAAACATTGGACTTATACCCATCTTTTATTATACGGGTCGACTCAAAATCACTTTCCGAGTCGATTTAACGATGTCCGTCCATCCGTCTGTGTGTTATGAATACAAAAGTTGGTCGTATCGGTGTATTTTTTTTTGCGTGAGTTTATTTGTTTTTATACTGACAGAAAAAGGAAACGCTAGGGTTGACATGAATTGTTATATACTTATAAAAAAGGGTTGAGACATAATGGACTTAATTGTTAAATTATATTAATATGTAAAATCTGTTTCATTTTGACAGGTACGTTTACATCGGAATTTTTCAAAAACATTAATAGTCGGAACTTGAGTTATATGGTTTAAATACCGGACAAAATGGAAAAAATTTAAATAACAGGTAAATGGTAAAAAAAAACAATTGTGACACATCCTTTTAAGATATGAGCAGATATGCTGCACCTTTTAAAAAGGGTAAGGGTCTTGGTTTTTTATGCCTCAAAATGTGGTAATAAAAGATAAAAATTCATTTTTTTTACAATTGCAAGAAAGAGTATTTATAATAATGTTTCCATAATTATTATTCATTACTTTTTGAACAATGGCTAAACACTGAGATCTCGCTGATATTTACTTTCAACAAAAATATGAAGACGATATAATTTTGCACATACTGAGCAACCATTTCTTAAAGAATTGTAACCTGCAAGAAATTGAAATACACAAAGAAAAAATTAAAACTTTTGCATCAAATTTGAAAAAAATGATACATTGAAGGCTCTCTTATTAAAGGAACTTGTTTCTGAGAGTTCATCTACAACTGCCAACGAAAGTGGAAAAAAGGGTCGACCAGCAAAACCAATTGACGAATGTAGCGAAAGATCTCGAAGGCGCAACCTGGAGAATATCAATGAAGAAATTTCTCAAAGAATTATTAAGAATTCATCTTTGCACTAAATTCAACCAACGGAAAATAAGAAAAATAAAATTGAAATAATTGAAAAATTGTATAAGCGAGCCCAAGGCGCACAAAGAGGATTTTGAAGAGCATTCCTAGACTAATTAAAGATAAGAAATTACTCCAGATGAAGCGTCCGCCCTATTTTTATACCCTATACCACTATGTGGTTTGGGTATAATGACTTTGTGCTGCTGTTTGTAACAACCAAAAATATTTGACCTAGATCCATCTTTAATTATACCGATCGAATCAGAATCACTTTCTGAGTTGATTTAACAATGTCCGTCCGTCCGTCCGTCCGTCTGTGTGTCCATGTAAAGCTTGTAATCAAACTGCAGGTCGCAAATATGAATATATTTTGATGAAATTTAGTACATAAGCTTTTAGCGGCCATGGGATGAACGCTATTGAAATTGGTGAGAATCGGTCCATGTTCAGACCTAGCCCCCATACAAATTACCCATATGAAATCGACATAAATTGCCATAAGATCCAAATTGTCATATAGATCTTACTCAAATTGGGTTTTTATGCGTTCATTACATCCACTAATGAGTAGTCCAAAAGTGATACCTTTGACCCCATATAGCGCTGCTTCCCGATCTTCACTTAAATCTATTAAAAAACAAAAATATTGCACTGATTCTTCTCAAATTTTGTTTGTACATATTTTTGCAAAATACAAGAGGCTTTACCAAACATGATCAGGATCGGTCCGTTTTTGGACCTAGCCCCTTTATAGATATAGCATCCGATATGAACTTTTTCATATCTGCAGCCAAAAAAATTAATAAAAATCCCACTCAAATTTGGTTTTTGCTTATTTTCAATGTCCAGTTAGTTGGGCCTAAGAGATAGGGTTTCTAAACGCATGGTATAGGGTATCGTATAGTCGGTCTAGACCGACTATAATTTTCTTACTTGGTTTATTTGAAGTTGACCAAAAATCAATATAATGAATTGCGAAAGCGAACCAATGAAAATAATTGTGGGATTTTTCCAGAGTATCGAGATTTAGTTTCTGCCAAAAAGAATGCTTACCTTCATAATCTGTTATTAGTGTCACTTGAAGTTCAGCAGAAATAAAATTGTAAGATCTCCTTGAACATACTGCAGAACGATTGCTAAATGCGCTTGATACTGATAATTTTAAAAAAATTGGAAATGGCAGCATTAATTTAATTTCTAAATGGAGATGTGATGGATCCTCTGGTCAGAAACAATACAAGCAGTTTAATGCCGAAAATTTATCAGGTGCTAATTTATTTATGGTATCTTTCGTTCCATTGCGCTTAACAAAAAATTATAGCGGCTTAGGGTCGTCAACCAGTAGAGCAACAGAAATTGATGTATGGAAAAATGAAATTCCCTCTTCAACACAGTATTGCATTCCAATAAAATTTGCATTCAAAAAGAAACCAAAGATGTCATACTTAAAAAAGTTCAGGAAATAAAAAATCAAATAAAAGAACTTCAACCAGTAATTTTTGAATTTGATGACCACAACATTGAAGTAAATTTTAAAATGTGTCTCACAATTTTTGATGGAAAAGTTGCACAAGTTTTAACCGAAACAAAGTCATCGTCAAGCTGCATTATATGCCAAAAGACATCAAGTCAATTAAGTCAACGCCCACCATAAGACGATAGTTTTAAGGAAGCCTACGAATTTGGAATGTCCCTTCTTCATGCTAGAATACATTTTATGGAGCATATTCTTAAATTGGGTTATGATTTGGAATTTGCTCCGTTAGGCGAAATAGTGAGAAAAAACTAAGAAAATTAAGAAAAAAAAAGCAAAAAAAAAACAAATTCAAGAAAAATATCTACAGCTAGACCTCATAATCGACCAACCAAAACAAGGAGAAGGAAACTCAAATGATGGAAATACTGCAAGTAGATTTTTTTCCGATCCAGAAACTGCATCATCTATCTATCACAGGTGTAGATCATGAAATAATAAGACGATTCAGAATCATATTACAAGTTTTAGCATGCAGCAGAAAGATAAATGCAAAAGAATTTGGAGAGTGCGTCAATAAAACATCTATACTGTATACCGAAAGATACTCTTGGAGATATATGCCATCTACAGTTCATAAAATTATGTACCATAGGGAACAAATAATTCAAAACAATATGCTACCACTAGGAGATCTATCTGAAGAAGCGCAAGAAAAAAGGAACAAAGACTACAGATTCTTTCGCGAGCACAACATAAAAAAAATGGCCAGATGTTGCACTAATGAAGACCTTATCACTGTTTTGTTGTGCACTTCAGATCCATACATGTCCAAGCGCCGCGGTAGGTGAGTAGGTAGCGTGCTCGCATATCATGCAGGGGTCGTGGGTTCGATTCCCACCAGAGACTTTAGTCTGTCGCTGCAAAAAAAAAATGAACACACACTCCCTCTTTCCTCCTTAACCTATTTTCCTGAGATCAACACAATGCACTGCATCTGTAGGGGCATCCCCTGAGTGTTGATTAATTAAAAAAATAAAAAAAAACATTCGACAAAAATTGAAAACTACCTCTATTGATTTAGATGAAGGAGCTAGACAACTTCGAGAAGATGAAAATCAAGGCTATTTAGAAGAAATATTTACTAAAATTGTTTGATTTAAAGTAGTGTTTCAGTACACTAACAATAAGTTATACTCTTTTTTATATAGTTAACAATTTTTATTGATTTAAATATTTATGCCTATAATATTAATAGGCTAGGCAATTTCTTGTGACTGATATTTTGTACTACCGTTTTATCCCGATTCTGACCAGGAGTATATTATTTGAAAGGTATTTCTTTTTAGCCGTTTTGCAGATTTGCAGATTTTTAAATTTTTCCCTTATTTTGAGTAAATTGCATTTAAATTTGCTACTAACACATACATAAAATTATACAATGGTATGTGTGTGTTTATTAAATTCGCAAGGTTCAGAAAATACACACATGAAACACACAATGTTCTGTTCAAAAGCAGCCAACACATATCTTTATTTTTATATCAATTATGTGCGTTTCTAAATTTTCTACGGTGCCCAACACAATCATGACTGTGTTCGTTTTAATATTTCGTTATTTACACGAACATTTTTGTATCACGTACTTTTTGTTTCAATCACACATAAACCACACATTTTTGAGTGTTGCTTTATTTGAAGTTCATGTTCTGGTACGTGTACTGAAAAAAAAACAGAACATGTACAATAAACAGGTTCGAGTTCAGTTATATTTTAAGTCGTGTTGTGGCTCGTGTAATAAGAAAAAACAGAACATGTACAATAAACAGGTTCGAGTTCAGTTATATTTTAAACACGACTTATTTTATAAATTTATAGAAATATTTAAAAAGACATGAAAAAAATATTTCATTGAAACTTCTCTATCTTAAACCAATATCAGGTAACTTTTTCGTTCGCTGCATAATAAATAATGTTTTTACTCGGTCCCTTTAAAATAAGCCAACCTTTGGCCCTTGTGAACATTAGGGCTAAAAGTTTACGGGGGCCAAAGTTTGGGATTTTCTGACAAAATTTAACTTACAAAGTTTTTCAAAAGCATTAGTTGTAAAATTGAGTGAAAAAATAAGGCATTATATTATATAAACCCTATTTTAAACTTTTAACACTAAAAATGAAAATGTATTTTAAACCATCCATAACTTTTTAATTATCGGTCGATATTTACGTTTTATAGCAAAAATTAAAGGCTAAAGTCCCATCTACCAAATAAAAGAAACCGCATATCAAAATTCCAATCCAATCAAAAGTTATAGATTTTTGACCGCCTTCTCGCGAAATGGTCCACTGTGCGACGTTATTTATGCATAATAAAGCAAAAAATAGAGAGGGCAAGATTGAATTATAATAATTTTTTGTTTCTGCCAAAACATTAAAAAAAACAAGAAATTTACATTAAAAATAATATGATAATGCGTTAAAATAAATGTAAGTCAGTTGGAAAATATTTATATAATTTTTTTACCAACTTTTAAAATGGTAAGAAATTTAATTTTATGGAAAGAATGAACACAATTCAATTAAAAAAATAAACCATTACCAAAAAAATTAAGCAGCCAACTTCACTAAATAATAAATAATGATGTAATTATTATGAAATTCAATTTGAAGATAAACAAAGTTGAAATAAATTATACATATATTAACCAGCTAACAGCAATAGTATTTTATGATGGCACTTCAATGAGATTTACAAATTTATCAATTAAAAGTGTAAATTTGAGGATAAATTCGTTATTAACGAAAATATTGGCCATTGTCAGAATTGTTTGATACAAGACAATATTCTCTCAGTTGCGTTTTAGGTAGTTTTATATGGGAAATTAAATTTCAATTTGGTTTCTTACATTTACAGAGGTCAGTTAGACCTTTGAGTTTATATGCAGAGTTTGTAAAAGAGATTATACATCTGTTCTTAAATTTAATTGTGAAATGAAGAAGTATCTAGTATTATCTACTCTCACACAGACACATACAAATCCGTATTAATTAAAGTTAAATTATAAGATACTTTCAGTAAATATATTCACATAATTTATTTACACTAACAAACACATCAAATCACACTACAGTGTCTAAGAAAATGATATACCCAAAAAACAATTTAAACACATTCAAGAAATGACGTACATATGCGTCATTGTAAAATCATTTATTTTTTTAACAAAATTTTAAATATAGTTAAGGGGACAAATTAGTTTTTAATTCGAAAGATAGGAAAAAATGTTTAGCGAAGAAAAATGATACATAGCCAGAATTGTGAATTCCATGAATTTCTCCGTAGCCTATTTAGAATTTTTTTTTATTATTAATTCAAATAACGATATTAACAGAGTTAACAAAGTCTCACTCCACTCCAGTGTGCAGAGGGTATATATAAGTTTGTCATTCCGTTTGTAATAATTAGAAAAAAAATTTTGGACCCCATAAAATATATATATTTGTGATCCTTATAACAACCGGAGTTGATATAGCGATGTCCGTCTGTCCGTCTGTCCGTCTGTGGAAATCACGATGGCGGCATCAATCGGGCAGCTAGGGTGCTCGCTGACATAAAAAATTATTCACTAACATCCTGAAAAAATTGCTATTTAAAATCCTGCAAATCGGTCGATTAGGGCCCGAGATTTGAATGAAGAACTAAAAAAGTCTTGAAAAATATAATTTTCTATGTCGTTCTTGTCACTATCACGCCCTCAATAGGAAAGCTAAGGTGATCATTTTTATTGAGAATGATTCTCCAAATTCATGGGAAGATTTCTATTTCAAAAATCATTAAAATCGGTGGAACAGGTCCAGGGAAATCTCGGAAAAAGTAAAAAAAAAATGAAAAATATGACGTTTCTATATTGTTCTTGTTGTTATTCTAAATGTTGTCATAGCTGGACTTGTTGTTTTTGTAGTCGTTGTGGTAATAATATAATAAAAACTAACCCTTTGTACATTTTTTTTATCAACTGTGGTAGAAAAATTTTAAAGTCTCTATTATTTTGGCATCACTAAAAAAATTTACTGGATCATTTCTGTCATTACCACGAGCCTGCCTGCAAAGTTTCAGATCGATTGGGTCACGGGAAAGGGGTTAAAATCGATCCAAAATTTTTTCGCCAAGCAGACACTACGAGTTAATATATGTAAAGGGAGTAAAAATTCACCAGCATCTAAAGCAAATAATGCTAAAATACCTAGTTTTTAATAAAAAAAACAATGTAAATTTAGCAAAAAAAAATTTATGTATAAATTTATTTAAAGAGAAAAACACAAAAATAACGTTTGATGTTGTCTTTTTTGTGTGTAACGTTTCCATATACATACATACATACACATATTAAATATTACAAATAATATACATATATTCTATATATGTATGTATGTATATCCATAATAACTGCATGTTAGAAATAAATCGGTATATTATTTTATTTACATAAAATGCTGCAATATTTTGTTGTGGGGAAAATACATTTCTTTTGCATTAACAGAGTGTCACTTCATTTTGCTCAGCGTGACTATGCCACAGTAGATGGCGCCACAATTTTTGTTCTAATTAGCTTTGCAATAGTTATTTCTATTTTAACATGAATGTCAATATTTTCAAATAGATATCATACAGAACAATGTTAAGAGTATACACGGGCTGGTCTTTTATTTCATACGTATTTTCATTGTTCTTTTACAAATATGAACATAAGTTTGGCATATTAACTTTTTGTTGTCTTTACAAAATAGAGTTACCGAGTTCATCAATGAGTTTTTTGCTTTCAAGACAGTTCTACATAGTTATATAGAATTATTATTCTGCTTTACCTACAAAATATCTGATTGCGATTACATCTAATTTTTAAAAATTGTTGATAATTACTAAAGCATTATTATTCACATAAATACAAAATTGCACTTTTTAAATTTTCCATTCAAATTTAAGAAAATATCAATTCTAAAAACCGGAATTAAAATTTCCAATTATAAATTAGAAAATATTAAATGAATTTGCGAAAATCATATCAAAACGTCGGAAATAATAATTTTAAATTTAGAAGACATCAATTGCATCAAATTCCAAAAAAAAAAACACCAAATATGTTTACATTTAAAAAATGTTTATATTTAAAAAATGTTTACATTAAAAAAAATATTGGCATTCAGGAGAAATTAATTGCTTTTCAGTAACTTATTTTAACGATAATTGAAAAGCAAAATTATCAGTAAAATTTTTAAACGATTTTCGCTATTGTTAAAGTCAGCTGTTGTTGTTATCTAATATGGCGTTCACACTTAAGTGTTTAGCGAAGTGTTTAGTGTTTATGTGATAAACAAGTCAAATTGAGATGTTTTCCCATACATTTTTTCGTTGGCTAAACATCTCAATTGAGATGTTTAAATCTTAAACACCTCAAAAAACGAAAATATGACAGAGTTGTATTTAACTTTGCGCATGTTCAGTGCAATATTACTCAAGTTTGCCAAGTTGGCATCCTTGTTTTTTTTAACATTACTATTAAAGTGGCATTACAATCAAAAAAATACAATACAAAATACAATACAAAAATGAAAATAACGCATCTATATTGATAATTTCATCATTAATATAATTTAAGTAGTTGGCCGCCAATTTAATGGTATTATTTTTTATCAATTTTCAAAATTTTATAACTTTTCATTGTTTTTTTTTGGAAACAGCTGTTCAATTTGCTGAAATGTTTAACTTAAACACACTAAATCAAGTGTGAACGACTGTGTTTTGTTTTGCAAAACATGAGCTAAAACACCTCAAAATATCGTAGTGTGAACACCATATAAACGACAACCATTTTTGTGTTGTTTATTCAATCGATAAAAACTTACATTTTTAGGTTGAAATGTCGTCATAAATAAATAAAAATGATAAAATAGTGAAAATATTTTGCTTCTATTAAAAAACTTTTTTATATAAATAAAAAAATTAAATAGCATATTCAATTCATTATTTCATTTTCAAATAAATTAACAGAAACATTAGTTAAAGAATAGAGATATTAAACATAAACATAAAATCATCCTGTCAAACACGAAGTAATTTGTTTTTTCTATTCTTCTTTGTGTTTTTCGCTTATTTTGACAGAGATGCCACTCGTTTACAATTTAAAGAAATAGAAAAAAAGATTTGTCGACTGTCGTTATGATGTATGTACTTAGTGAATCACTTAATCCTCAGTGCAAACAACAATAGTAGTCGATATATTTTGCGATTGTCAGATCGTTGAAATTTACAGAATCGCACTACAGAAAACATTAATTTAAATTCAATGAATTTTATAAAACCTCAAATGATATTTAAGAATTGCGAACATAAAAATTGTTACATAAATAAACGCAATTTGATGAGAATGTTAGTTTTTATATATAAATTTTCACAATTTTTTTTGGATGAATATTTGAAGTTCTTCAGAAAATAAAGATAACAAATTATTTTATTTAAAATTTTTGCGATATTTGGTTTTTTGCGTTTGGCATCCCTAATTTAGTTATTTATTATTATAAATTTATTCTCTATGTTTTCCAAATATGGCAATATTTTTTTGAAAAAAAAGTTGAGAGAGCTTTTTTCGGTTATTATTTTGTTACTCCATCCGACCTATATGGCCGCAGTGAAGAAATATTTGGCCAGTTAAAAGCCAAAAAAGCACGATTTCATGCATATAGCCACCCTACACAACCATTGCCTTTGCAATGGAGGTTAGGGCGAGATATTTAATTAGCAAAAACTAAATTAAACGAGAAGTTATGTCATATAACCGGAAACGCGTGCATATAGGAAATGCAATATTTTGTCTACATTTATCATCAATACTCAAACCGAGGTGGAGGGTATCAAAGATTCGGCGCAGCCGAATTTAACACTCTTACTTGTTTTAATAAAGTGTTAAATATATGTAGTTAAGGGGACAAATTAATTTTTAATTCGAAAAATAAAAAAAAAAATGTTAAGCGAAGAAAATGTTTTGCAATAAAGCAAATTTAATGCAAATTAGGCATAAATCGAGGTTTATAAGGCCACAAAAAACAACAAAAATAACAATATTAACAATTTTGGCCAAATTCAGTGATTTCCATATGCCTATCTGACTAAACTACTTAACTGAAAATTAACACTGAATGAATTAGTTTTAAATTTAGTTAGTGAATGGCAGATATTGTTTCACAATTGCTTGTTGGGATAGTTGTACAGAGCAAGAATTCTGCTGCAATATCTTGCAGAAATGCAATGTTCCTGTAGCTTTATATTTCGATTAACAACATTGTTTGATTTGCGAAGACTACGTGCCATATCCGTTAAACTTGACCTGTCTTTAGAAAGGAAAAAGTGAAGGCAAATACAAATGCATCGTATGAATAAAAGAGTCATTAATATTTATTATAGACTGGCACAAGATTGTTATTTTGTTTCTTCGTTGAATAAAAGTAATTCAATTAAATGCAACTCAATAAAAAAACGGTAAAGTTCATCGGAAATTTAAAAATGCAATCATGTTTAAAACACAACATTTTGTTTGCCTCCGAGCCATTAAATACTGACAACAACACTAACGATATTCACAGTATTGAAAAGTTGGAAATCGCTCCAGCAACTAGCCGAATGAGACTAGATGGCTGCTGTTTTGCCAGCAAGGTCATTTAGTTAGTGTAAATGAAATTATTTCACACGTAATTATGCATCGTATTTGCATACTTTTTCATCATCCTCTTCAAATTATGTCCATGTTGCTGCAATTAAAAGTTTTTCCTACATTGTTTCGTTGTACAGGGATATATAAACGTTAGTAAAGTGCTGCTTGAAATTCCATCCCACCAATTATAAAAAACAATTTTTCCAAAACTAGCCAATAGCAGTGTTTTCAGCGATTGTCAGGAATTGTAAATGCCCTTCTCTTGGTTAATAGATAAGATCATTTTGATTACCTGTTTGTTATGGTAACAGCATATGATTGTTTTTAAACTTTTTGTTTTTAACTCTGTCTGTCTGTCTGTCTGCCTGTCTGTTTGTCTGCCATGGGGCAACCCCATTTCCCCTAATCCGATCGATCTGAAACTTTGTCCATAGACTTGTTGTGGCCAAAGATTAATTTTAAAATAGTCACGCAAAGTCACGCACAGTCACGGAGAGATTCAAAACTCATATGCATAAGGAAAGATAGAGTTTTAATACAAACTTTGTTTTTATGGATTAGATTA
The DNA here is from genome assembly GCA_963682025.1 of Cordilura impudica. Taxonomy (NCBI): domain Eukaryota; kingdom Metazoa; phylum Arthropoda; class Insecta; order Diptera; family Scathophagidae; genus Cordilura; species Cordilura impudica. The sequence goes on along the minus strand of OY821519.1, from coordinate 242,435,485 downwards.
TTGTGAAAACGATTACACAGATGGTACAACAGTTGTTGTAAATATCTATGAATTGAGTTGTAAACTCTATAAAAAACATTTTATTGCATAAGAATACCTTAATTTAAAATAACCTTTAAAACGTTGGAGGGTATATAAAAAAAATATGTTGTTGTTTTGGTTGAAAGCATAGATTTTCATTACAAATTCCTTTAATGTCCTAACAACACGGCATGCAGTCAATTTCTTTCAAAGTCACGCTATTCAAAGATTTCACCGTTTGCATAAATTTCAAAAGATATTTGCAAGTTTCGACTCAGAAGTAAAATCCTTATGCTACTCAAGTTGAATTTACAATAATTACAACATTATTATTATAATTTCTATTGTGTAGTGATTTCTTTGTAATTTGATTTTAGATTTAAAATGCATAAATTCTTTCGAAGTGAAAGTGTGCTGCCGTTTGCAAGTGTTTTGCTATCTGTTTGTGTATACAGTGTATGGTATACGGTGTTTCTAAATATTTATGTAATCTCAAGTGACTCAAAGTAAACAAAAAAAAAAACTTATAGACGGTCCGAACCGAAAATATAATATCCTACAAGCCGACAGTTCATACCATACCGACAGTTTACGGTCGGAAATGGATGTGAAAATCTTTGTATATTAAGGTTTTAGTTATCTTGATGAACAAACTTCTCAGCTGACTTATATATTCTTGTAAAGTGTGTAGTGTGTGTGTTAAATCCACTTAAGAAATACGAGTAACTTTCTGCGTTGTTGTTTATTGGTAGCCATTCAACATTTTAATGGAGGACGATTTCTTTTTAATTGTGTGTTGACAATGTTCAAGAAAATGAAAATAGAAAATATAAGTTACAAAACCATACAAAGCTGATTTCATTAAAACGTTTTCACGGTAAGTGGACATTACCAAGAATTTAAAAAGAAAGTGTCCCTAAAATGCTGTGAGCTACGGATGTATTTAAATGTATTAATTTCATATTATCTGCATATCAACTGTGTAATTTTTAAGTTGCACAAAATTTTGGAGGCAAAACAAATGATTGATTAAAATTTGAGAAGAATTAATACTAAAACAAGTAAGAGTGTTAAATTCGGCTGTGGCGAATTTTTAATACCCTCCACCCAATATTGGGTACGCATACCACTTTGATACTGTTGCCGATATTGAAACATTAAGTCCGAATAACAATTAAATTTAAAGTTAATTGGTTTTCTTGTTGACTAATTTCTATTATAAAAAAAAATAATGCTTAAAACAAATTAATTACTAATTGAAAATTTTCATATTTTTCTTTTACTAGAGAGAAAACCCCTAAGTACACCAATGAAGTTCATTATTTAACGCAGCCGGCATCATAATCAATTCCAAAGTTTGATCCCTATAAGCTTGATTTGAGATCTTAGAAGTCATACAATAATTAAAAAAAATCGAATGATTCTTGGCTACAAGTTATTAACATTAAAAAAAATAAAAAAAGGAAATTTTAATATTTAATACAAAAAAACCAAACATAATAAAAACAGGTACGAAACTGAAGAATGAAACTAAAATTGTTAATTTTTAAATTTAATTTTTAATTTTTAATTTCTAATTTTTAATTTTTAATTTTTAATTTTTTATTTTTAATTTTTAATTTTTAATTTTTAATTTTTAATTTTTAATTTTTAATTTTTAATTTTTAATTTTTAATTTTTAATTTTTAATTTTTAATTTTTAATTTTTAATTTTTAATTTTTAATTTTTAATTTTTAATTTTTAATTTTTAATTTTTAATTTTTAATTTTTAATTTTTAATTTTTAATTTTTAATTTTTAATTTTTAATTTTTAATTTTTAATTTTTTATTTTTAATTTTTAATTTATAATTTATAATTTTTAATTTTTAATTTTTAATTTTTAATTTTTAATTTATAATTTTAAATTTTTAATTTTTAATTTTTAATTTTTAAATTTTTAATTTTTAATTTTTGATTTTTAATTTTTAATTTTTAATTTTTAATTTTTAATTTTTAATTTTTAATTTTTATTTTTTAATTTTTATTTTTTAATTTTTAATTTTTAATTTTTAATTTTTAATTTTTAATTTTTAATTTTTAATTTTTAATTTTTAATTTTTAATTTTTAATTTTTAATTTTTAATTTTTAATTTTTAATTTTTAATTTTTAATTTTTAATTTTTAATTTTTAATTTTTAATTTTTAATTTTTAACTTTTAATTTTTAATTTTTAATTTTTAATTTTTAATTTTTAATTTTTAATTTTTAATATTTAATTTGTAATTTGTAATTTTTAATTTTTAATTTTTAATTTTTAATTTTTAATTTTTAATTTTTAATTTTTAATTTTTAATTTTTAATTTTTAATTTTTAATTTTTAATTTTTAATTTTTAATTTTTAATTTTTAATTTTTAATTTTTAATTTTTAATTTTTAATTTTTAATTTTTAATTTTTAATTTTTAATTTATAATTTTTAATTTTTAATTTTTAATTTTTAATTTTTAATTTTTAATTTTTAATTTTTAATTTTTAATTTTTAATTTTAAATTTTTAATTTTAAATTTTTAATTTTTAATTTTTAATTTTTAATTTTTAATTTTTAATTTTTAATTTTTAATTTTTAATTTTTAATTTTTAATTTTTAATTTTTAATTTTTAATTTTTAATTTTTAATTTTTAATTTATAATTTTTAATTTTTAATTTTTAATTTTTAATTTTTAATTTTTAATTTTTAATTTTTAATTTTTAATTTTTAATTTTTAATTTTTAATTTTTAATTTTTAATTTTTAATTTTTAATTTTTAATTTTTAATTTTAATTTTTAATTTTTAATTTTTAATTTTTAATTTTTAATTTTTAATTTTTAATTTTTAATTTTTAATTTTTAATTTTTAATTTTTAATTTTTAATTTTTAATTTTTAATTTTTAATTTTTAATTTTTAATTTTTAATTTTTAATTTTTAATTTTTAATTTTTAATTTTTAATTTTTAATTTTTAATTTTTAATTTTTAATTTTTAATTTTTAATTATTAATTTTTAATTTTTAATTTTTAATTTTTAATTTTTAATTTTTAATTTTTAATTTTTAATTTTTAATTTTTAATTTTTAATTTTTAATTTTTAATTTTTAATTTTTAATTTTTAATTTTTAATTTTTAATTTTTAATTTTTAATTTTTAATTTTTAATTTTTAATTTTTAATTTTTAATTTTTAATTTTTAGTTTTTAATTTTTAATTTTTAATTTTTAATTTTTAATTTTTAATTTCTAATTTTTAATTTTTAATTTTTAATTTTTAATTTTTAATTTTTAATTTTTAATTTTTAATTTTTAATATTTAATTTTTAATTTTTAATTTTTAATTTTTAATTTTTAATTTTTAATTTTTAATTTTTAATTTTTAATTTTTAATTTTTAATTTTTAATTTTTAATTTTTAATTTTTAATTTTTAATTTTTAATTTTTAATTTTTAATTTTTAATTTTTAATTTTTAATTTTTAATTTTTAATTTTTAATTTTTAATTTTTAATTTTTAATTTTTAATTTTTAATTTTTAATTTTTAATTTTTAATTTTTAAATTTTTAAATTTTTAATTTTTAATTTTTAATTTTTAATTTTTAACTTTTAATTTTTAACTTTTAATTTTTAATTTTTAATTTTTAATTTTTAATTTTTAATTTTTAATTTTTAATTTTTAATTTTTAATTTTTAATTTTTAATTTTTAATTTTTAATTTTTAATTTTTAATTTTTAATTTTTAATTTTTAATTTTTAATTTTTAATTTTTAATTTTTAATTTTTAAATTTTAATTTTTAATTTTTAATTTTTAATTTTTAATTTCTAATATTTAATTTTTAATTTTTAATTTTTAATTTTTAATTTTTAATTTTTAATTTTTAATTTTTAATTTTTAATTTTTAATTTTTAATTTTTAATTTTTAATTTTTAATTTTAAATTTTTAATCTTTAATTTTTAATTTTTAATTTTTAATTTTTAATTTTTCATTTTTAATTTTTAATTTTTAATTTAACGATAAAAAAAATATATGGTAATACGTGTTTAGGCCAGTGTGACACGTGCAGTATTAATATACACACAACTTCAATAACTTCAACAATAAGAAGAATTGCAACATATACAACATATCTTAAGAAAACCAACAAACACACTGAAAAATGTGAAATTTTCAAGAGTTTTTTCAAAGTTTCATTCATATCTCGTGACCCCTTTAAACGATTTTGACGATTTTAAATTTTGTACAAAAACGATATTGACCGTGATTTCCACAGACGGACGGACAGACGGTCATCGCTAAATCAACTTCCTTTGTTATAATGATCAAGAAAATATATGGTTTTGCGGTCTCAGGAATTTATTTCGATGCGTTACAGACGGAATGACAAACCTATATATACCCTATGCCACTGAGGTGTAAAAAAAATTTTTTTTAACAAATTTTTTCTTTATGATTTGTAAAATTTTTTGCTTAAAATGCGAGAAAAAAAGTATCGAAAAATCTTTTGAGCTAACAAAATATGTAATTCTTGATGATATCAATATGACAGTCATATTTTTCACCATCCACAAGCATAAACGAAAGTTATGGTCGGCTTTGACCTGAGTTTTAAGAAACAGTCTTTTGTTCAGCCATATGGGGAACATATATAGCATAAACCACGTTGAGTGATATTGTTATAAATTTTTTGTCTGCAGATATGCCATAGTTCATATCAGATGCTGTTTTTCTATGGGGCGTAGGTACCAAATTGGTTCGATCATTACCATGTAAGGTCACTTTTAGTTCTTAAAATACTAAAAGCTAAACTAAACTAAATAGGAGATACCTAAAAAAACAAATTTCAATAAAATATATTTATAATTTTGAGCTGTAGTTCGATTAAATCGCTTAATCGAAATTTATTTTTGCTTAAAAAAAGTTTTGATAAACTAAAAAAAAAATTTTGAAGTTAAAAAAATTTGTTTTTGTTAGAAAACATTTTTAAGATAATAAATCCTCAGTGGCATCTGGACAGTGGCGACGGACCAATGAACACTCTGTTTTTTATAACCAAGAGTATTTATGCTTTACAAATGCTTTGACAAACTTACGTACATATGTACTTTCCTATAAAGAGGATTATATGCAAATTATCACGTTTTTCTATCTCAAGTAAGAAAATCGTTTGTTTCTAATATACATATGTATTCGATTACAGTTGAATTATTTATATTGTTATTTATTGTTTTTATTTATTGTCTTACTTTTTATACATACACACATACATTTCATGTCACAGAATATATATTTCAAATTTTCAAATTAAATATCCATTTAATTGTTAATAAACACGTTCAATATATCATCTTGAACTTCAAAGATATTTTATCACATGCATTCTGTATTAGTCCTGTCAAAACTGGACTTGGTATTTGTAATATCTATAAATCAACATTATACAATAAATATGAACATATTACAGTGGTCTGAACTTGTGCGATTTTTGAAACGTGACAAACTGTGTTAGATATAAAGAGTTTAACTAATATATGTATTAACAAAAAACCTTTTTATTTATTATTTTTTTTTTTTTTTTGATTTGACTATCATCAAATCACTTAAAAATTTATATATCATTGTGGAATATTTTCGGTGATATTGTCTGGGAGGTAAAGTACTACGAGAGCAAGACATTTCATATTATTTCTTTATGTTAATGTTTGTTTGCTTAGTTTAGTAAGGAATAGCAAAGAAAAACATCAGTACAACTATTGAGCGTATGATCAAACGCTCCATAGTTCTTCTGATGTTTTTTGATGTGTAAACATCTATACGTGCAGGTGGGTAAATTTCTATTTCACAATACAATCACAAAAACAGCGTAACATGTAAGACGTAAGACAAAATCGGTGTGACTTATGATTGGATTGGTGAAAAAATTATGATTTGTAATAACACGTTTGAAAATGAAAACTTAAAAATGAAGAAATGAAAAATGAAACACAAAAAATCAAAAATGAAAAATAAGAAATGAACAATACAAATTAAAAATTAAAAATTAAAAATTAAAAATTAAAAATTAAAATTTAAAAATTAAAAATTAAAAATTAAAAATTAAAAATTAAAAATTAAAAATTAAAAAATAAAAACTAAAAACTAAAAATTAAAAATTAAAAATTAAAAATTAAAAATTAAAATTTAAAAATTAAAAATTAAAAATTAAAAATTAAAAATTAAAAATTAAAAATTAAAAATTAAAAATTAAAAATTAAAAATTAAAAATTAAAAATTAAAAATTAAAAATTAAAAATTAAAAATTAAAAATTAAAAATTAAAAAATAAAAACTAAAAACTAAAAATTAAAAATTAAAAATAAAAATTACAAATTAAAAATTAAAAATTAAAAATTAAAAATTAAAAACTAAAAATTAAAAATTAAAAATTAAAAATTAAAAATTAAAAATTAAAATTTAAAATTTAAAAATTAAAAATTAAAAATTAAAAATTAAAAATTAAAAATTAAAAATTAAAAATTAAAAATTAAAAATTAAAAATTAAAAATTAAAAATTAAAAATTAAAAATTAAAAATTAAAAATTAAAAATTAAAAATTAAAAATTAAAAATTAAAAATTAAAAATTAAAAATTAAAAATTAAAAATTAAAATTTAAAATTTAAAAATTAAAAATTAAAAATTAAAAATTAAAAATTAAAAATTAAAAATTAAAAATTAAAAATTAAAAATTAAAAATTAAAAATTAAAAATTAAAAATTAAAAATTAAAAATTAAAAATTAAAAATTAAAAAATAAAAAATAAAAACTAAAAATTAAAAATTAAAAATAAAAATTACAAATTAAAAATTAAAAATTAAAAATTAAAAATTAAAAATTAAAAATTAAAAATTAAAAATTAAAAATTAAAATTTAAAATTTAAAAATTAAAAATTAAAAATTAAAAATTAAAAATTAAAAATTAAAAAATAAAAACTAAAAATTAAAAATTAAAAATTAAAAATTAAAAATTAAAAATTAAAAATTAAAAATTAAAAATTAAAAATTAAAAATTAAAAATTAAAAATTAAAAATTAAAAATTAAAAATTAAAAATTAAAAATTAAAAATTAAAAATTAAAAATTAAAAATTAAAAATTAAAAATTAAAAATTAAAAATTAAAAATTAAAAATTAAAAATTAAAAATTAAAAATTAAAAATTAAAATTAAAAATTAAAAATTAAAAATTAAAAATTAAAAATTAAAAATTAAAAATTAAAAATTAAAAATTAAAAATTAAAAATTAAAAAAAAAATTAAAAATTAAAAATTAAAAATTAAAAATTAAAAATTAAAAATTAAAAATTAAAATTTAAAATTTAAAAAATTAAAAATTAAAAATTAAAAATTAAAAATTAAAAATTAAAAATTAAAAATTAAAAATTAAAAATTAAAAATTAAAAATTAAAAATTAAAAATTAAAAATTAAAAATTAAAAATTAAAAATTAAAAATTATAAATTATAAATTAAAAATTAAAAATTAAAAATTAAAAATTAAAAATTAAAAATTAAAAATTAAAAATTAAAAATTAAAAATTAAAAATTAAAAATTAAAAATTAAAAATTAAAAATTAAAAATTAAAAATTAAAAATTAAAAATTAAAAATTAAAAATTAAAAATTAAAAATTAAAAATTAAAAATTAAAAATTAAAAATTAAAAATTAAAAATTAAAAATTAAAAATTAAAAATTAAAAATTAAAAATTAAAAATTAAAAATTAAAAATTAAAAATTAAAAATTAAAAATTAAAAATTAAAAATTAAAAATTAAAAATTAAAAATTAAAAATTAAAAATTAAAAATTAAAAATTAAAAATTAAAAATTAAAAATTAAAAATTAAAAATTAAAAATTAAAAATTAAAAATTAAAAATTAAAAATTAAAAATTAAAAATTAAAAATTAAAAATTAAAAATTAAAAATTAAAAATTAAAAATTAAAAATTAAAAATTAAAAATTAAAAATTAAAAATTAAAAATTAAAAATTAAAAATTAAAAATTAAAAATTAAAAATTAAAAATTAAAAATTAAAAATTAAAAATTAAAAATTAAAAATTAAAAATTAAAAATTAAAAATTAAAAATTAAAAATTAAAAATTAAAAATTAAAAATTAAAAACGATAAAAAAAAACAAGTAAGAAAATTATAGTCGGTCTAGACCGACTATATGATACCCTATACCATTGTTTAGAGACCCTATCTTTCGGTCCAACTACTTCGATATAGAAAATAAGCATAAACCAAATTTGAGTGGGATTTTTATTAATTTTTTTGGCTGCAGATATGAAAAAGTTCATATCGGATGCTATATCTATAAAGGGATCCTGATCATGTTTGGTAAAGTCTCTTGTATTTTGCAAAAATATGTACAAACAAAATTTGAGAAGAATCAGTGCAATATTTTTGTTTTTTAATAGATTTAAGTGAAGATCGGGAAGCAGCTCTACATGGGGTCAAAGGGATCATTTTTGGACTACTCATTAGTGGATGTAATGAACGCATACAAACCCAATTTGAGTAAGATCTATATGACAATTTGGATCTTATGGCAATTTATGTCGATTTCATATGGGTAATTTGTATGGGGGCTAGGTCTGAACATGGACCGATTCTCACCAATTTCAATAGCGTTCATCCCATGGCCGATATACCAAATTTCATCAAAATATATTCATATTTGCGACCTGCAGTTTGATTACAAGCTTTACATGGACACACAGACGGACGGACGGACGGACGGACGGACGGACATTGTTAAATCAACTCAGAAAGTGATTCTGATTCGATCGGTATAATTAAAGATGGGTCTAGGTCAAATATTTTTGGTTGTTACAAACAGCAGCACAAAGTCATTATACCCAAACCACATAGTGGTATAGGGTATAATTAACAAGATATATAAAAAACGAAAAATTAAAAATTAACCGGTTGAAATAATAAATAATAATAAATATTTTTATATAAGCAGAGCCCCTGCAGTTGATTGCTATAAGTGATACATAGATGACGCTTTCTGTTTAATTTTAAAAAAGTGCCATAAAAAAATCTTTAATTACTAGATGTTAACACATCTCCCCTGTGATCGGACTCACATGATTTTTTTTTCTACTACTAAACAAATTAAACAAACCATTTTGAGGTTTTACTATATTGGCCTAATACTTGCACCTTGACTTGGAATTTCCTACCCCCCCGGAATGATTGTTCACTGTGTAATTAAATACATGCAATATGTTGAGAATCTACATAAAAGTTTTGAAAATTTAAATTTTATTTAAAAAAAATAGCAAAAATTTAGATAAAGTACAATTTAGGGTAAAATGATAGAAAAACCTTTATAATGAGATAAGCATTATTGCCAACTAAAATTTAGAAAATGCGTTAAAAAATCGATCATATATTTCAGATAATACGGTTTTATATTAAAATACTTTCACGAAATTGAAAATTGGGTTTTGTGCACATTTTAAATAAAAATAAAAAAAATTCCATATTCAAACCACTATAAGACATGTGTATTTATATGCAAATAACTTTAAGAACATTTCTTTTTATGTAAAATAAGCAATACGATATATAACATAAAAATATTTACAAATACATCTATCTACTCAAGTATTCTCCAATTTACAGAAAGATAGTCAAGGCAATTGTCAATAAACTTGTCAATTTATGACATTACTAATTAAGATGTGCTAAACAAATGTGATATATTCAGGACTTCGAAGGATTTCATGCTTTGAAATTATTTTTACAAATCGATTTGATTAATATATTCTTCTCGAAATCTTTCATTTATTTTATATAACTGTTTAAAAGTTTAAGGAATAAATTTCATTTTCTTATCACTAAAGTCCCGAAAAGGCTTTTGTTTAAGTCACCAAAGAATTTTGTATTTAATTTGACAAATTTGCCAGCACTGTTCTATTTAAGAAATTCAACAATTTTAGTTCATTGCATGAAATTATAAAAAATATTTATAGACTATACTAATATGTTGCGTGGTAGAGAAGAAGAAAGCATATATTTCAAAAATTCATAACTGCACTGTATTCTTAATCGGACCGGTTTCTGGCATTTCAGCCTTCATCAGCGATTTATTGAACATTGTGATAATTGTTATGTTTTAATTGAATAGGTTGTTTCTATATGAAAATTTTTTCTACTTAGGGCGGCCGTGAGGTTTTGAACCGTGAACTTCACATACACTCGTACTTGCACTTTTTGGTCAGCGCTTTAACACACTCACCTAAAGTCAGGCCTACGAGCAGTGTGGTTAGTTTTCAGTTTTCGTACCATACAGCTTTACTTTGTATTAATTTCAGAAGATACAACTCTGTCCAAACAAACAATCGTTATTTTTGAATTTTTAATATTTTTTTGCATTTATACTTCTAATTTCCACTATTCTCAGTTTTCGTAAGAGTTGTCATATGTGATGTACGGTTTTTGTACATACCTACATATGCACTTTACATATATTTGAGATGACGCTGTGAAGCGAAGAAAATTTTTTGTTTTGTTAGATTTATAGTCATTTTTCAGACATATTGCAATTACTACTGTAATTAATATGCAATTTTTTTAATTTTGTTTAAATGGTGCGTGGTAGAGAAGAAGAAAGCATATATTTCAAAAATTCATAACTGCACTGTATTCTTAATCGGACCGGTTTCTGGCATTTCAGCCTTCATCAGCGATTTATTGAACATTGTGATAATTGTTATGTTTTAATTGAATAGGTTGTTTCTATATGAAAATTTTTTCTACTTAGGGCGGCCGTGAGGTTTTGAACCGTGAACTTCACATACACTCGTACTTGCACTTTTTGGTCAGCGCTTTAACACACTCACCTAAAGTCAGGCCTACGAGCAGTGTGGTTAGTTTTCAGTTTTCGTACCATACAGCTTTACTTTGTATTAATTTCAGAAGATACAACTCTGTCCAAACAAACAATCGTTATTTTTGAATTTTTAATATTTTTTTGCATTTATACTTCTAATTTCCACTATTCTCAGTTTTCGTAAGAGTTGTCATATGTGATGTACGGTTTTTGTACATACCTACATATGCACTTTACATATATTTGAGATGACGCTGTGAAGCGAAGAAAATTTTTTGTTTTGTTAGATTTATAGTCATTTTTCAGACATATTGCAATTACTACTGTAATTAATATGCAATTTTTTTAATTTTGTTTAAATGGTGCGTGGTAGAGAAGAAGAAAGCATATATTTCAAAAATTCATAACTGCACTGTATTCTTAATCGGACCGGTTTCTGGCATTTCAGCCTTCATCAGCGATTTATTGAACATTGTGATAATTGTTATGTTTTAATTGAATAGGTTGTTTCTATATGAAAATTTTTTCTACTTAGGGCGGCCGTGAGGTTTTGAACCGTGAACTTCACATACACTCGTACTTGCACTTTTTGGTCAGCGCTTTAACACACTCACCTAAAGTCAGGCCTACGAGCAGTGTGGTTAGTTTTCAGTTTTCGTACCATACAGCTTTACTTTGTATTAATTTCAGAAGATACAACTCTGTCCAAACAAACAATCGTTATTTTTGAATTTTTAATATTTTTTTGCATTTATACTTCTAATTTCCACTATTCTCAGTTTTCGTAAGAGTTGTCATATGTGATGTACGGTTTTTGTACATACCTACATATGCACTTTACATATATTTGAGATGACGCTGTGAAGCGAAGAAAATTTTTTGTTTTGTTAGATTTATAGTCATTTTTCAGACATATTGCAATTACTACTGTAATTAATATGCAATTTTTTTAATTTTGTTTAAATGGTGCGTGGTAGAGAAGAAGAAAGCATATATTTCAAAAATTCATAACTGCACTGTATTCATAACTGCACTGTATTAAAAATTGCATATTAATTACAGTAGTAATTGCAATATGTCTGAAAAATGACTATAAATCTAACAAAACTATACTAATATTTATAGACTATTATAGAGATTTAAATTTAAAAGAATTCATTCGTTAATGAATTGCATCTACCAAGCCCTGAATGCATGTCATAAATGTTGTTCAATAATAAATGTACATACATAAGTCAAAATATAATATATGTTTAAGTGGAAAATAATAATCCCTTTGTTGATATCATAATTAAATGATTTGGTACATGTTATTAATGCTGATTGCTAATTAAAACTGATAAATGTGATTTAAATCGCATCATATTACAAATGTTACATTGGGTTTTATTTAAGGTATTTTATTACAAATATTTACATAATTTTTGTTTTATATTCTAAAATTACGGATTGTGGTGTAAGTGCATAACGTTTATATTTATTTTCTCATGTTTATATCACAACGTAATTAAAATTATTTATATAATTTAAAATTTGTTGTTGTGGTTGAACTGTACCAGCAAAGTGCTGGTTCGTTTTTAATGTTCTATAGTTGCACTAAAAGCCAATGTAAGGTAAGGTTACAGCAAGGACTGTATAATATAGTCCGTGGTTAAGCATACTTCTAGTCTTATCGAAAGTCATGCTAACTTAGAGCTTCTCGCTCCAGATTTAGAGCTTTTGATGTCAAAACGAGCCTTTTTCTAAGAAAGCGCTAAATTGGCACTTTAAGTTTTTCTTTTTAGCTGCTTTTAGCGCCTTTTAAGTACAACAGTTTGTGTTAAACATATTTGAACAAATGATCTTACCTTTTTTGAAAAAGGAAGAATCGAGACAGAACTGATTAATTTTTGAATGAATTACTTCAAAGACTTAGCTACTAAATACCCTTTTAAAATTCTAAAGTTTTTTATTGGATTTTCCATACTCAAACGCTTTTAATTCTTTTACCTAAATTAAATGTTGCCTAAAAAACAAAATTCATGTTTCTACTAATATTGATTTACTTAAACATATAAATATCAAATTTAATATAACACAAGTAAGAGTGTTAAGCTCGGCTATGCCGAACCTTTGAAACACTCCACCTAGGTTTTATTTATAACAAGTGTAAACAAAATATTGGAAAAAGTAAGCAATTTGATAAACTTAATATTGATTTATTACAAGAAAAACATTAAATTTTTTAAGACACACCTTGGCACAATGATGCCCGATTTCCCCTAATTTAAATACCAACCTGCTTGAAATAATGGAAAATATTATTATTCTAACTCTCTTCAGGTAAAGGGTTTATTTGTGAATGAGCGTGGTATCAACAGACAGACAAACATACGGACAGGCGGGCGAACGGACAGACTGGCAGACGGAAATTCTTATATCGACTCGAATTGTTATAAGGATTAGGAATATATGTTCCTTATGGGGCCTTAAATTAATTTGTCGATGCGTTACAAGGGTATAAAAAAAACAACACGTTTTATTTTTAAATTCAACAGGTGTAGCAACAACATTTCAAGTATATTATATTTGTATACCCTCCACACCTGTGTACAGAAGGCAATATAAGTTTGTAATTCCATTTGTAATAATTAGAAAAAAAAATCTCGATCCCATAATTTATACATACTAGCAGATTCCAGCCTTCGAAATTCGAGTGCAAACTCTAGGAAATTTTATTTTTTCATTAAATAAAGACCCTAAAGGTATGCTAATCAATTATAGCCAATTCGCAAATCAACACAAAAAAACAAACTAATTTTTATTACAAACGCATTAACAAATTTAATAAACACATACATAGCATTGTATAATTTTATGTATGTGTTAGTAGAAACTGTAAATGCAGTTTACTCCCAAAAAATATAAAATTTAAAAATCTGTAAACCTGGTGGACAGCTAAAAAGAAATACCTTTCAAATGTGGCATGTGTGGTTAAAATAGGATTGAAACTGACGTAGTAGTATCGGTAACAAAAATATTATGGATTCTTGATCCTATTTGATTGAAATTTAATTCCTGTCATAATGCCAATTAATAATATCTCAATTCTAAAAAATAATTAGTTTTGCGAAACGCGATTTGCGTACATATATCTATCGATGTCACGTGTATTACAGCATTTAGGAATGAATTTAGTTATGCTACCACTGACACCAGGAATATCAGCAAATATTCTTTGCTCCAAAAAGCGGGTTAATAATTGTTCAAATATGAACACGTTGCAAATTAGCATACTATCGAAGAAAGTTCAGTCTACTATAATTTAATAGGATGTAAAAATTATGTGTTCCTAGAAAGGTAAATGCATGTCAATGGGTTATTCTATGGAAAATTCATAAAATAAATATAAGATTAAATAGGTAAAGAGATCTGGCAAACTTATAAGTAACACACTGGTAATATATCGTTTATCAGTGTTTTATATGTATTCGTCAATGGGTTGAAAATTTGTTTGCAGATAGTCTAGTTTAGTTTTAAAATTATTGTATTTATTAGTTAAGGTTTGAATTTATTATATAAAATTAGTATCTTGCAAATGCTCAAAAGAAACAGTTCATATCAATTGAAGAGTGTGTTAGAAACATTAAACTACTATAGCTAAAATTGAGTAGTTCTCTTTTTACATAATACAATAATTGCTTCTTTTTTTACTTTCTGTCACTTTTTTAAGAAAGCATTCTTTGAACATTTATAATAGTGCGTTTACATCTAAGCAAAATCTGGTACATACTAGATTTCGAGCGAAGTCTAGCTTATTTTTAATAGATTTCCCATACAAAACAAAATCCAGCTCGTTACTAGATTTGTGCAAAATCTCGCAAAATCTTGTCAAACTTGAGCACTACCAAATGATACTACTGACATTGACATTTAAAAACAAAAGCAAACAAGTTGAATAAAAAGGAAATAAAATATTAATTATTAACAAAAAAAATTACGAATCCATTATAAAAAAATATTTAGCAATTGAAAATTTATAACTTTTTATACCGAAATGTGCCCACTCCAAACTGCTAAATCATAATTGTGGAAAATGAATTTGTTTTTGCTGTTCAAACTATACATTTAACAAATGCAGATTTTTTTTTCGTAAAATTTCTATTTCAATTTGTGCTCTTTTAATTTTTGATGCATAATATAATTATAAAATTTGTTCCTTTTTAGAATTTTCCATATTTCCATTTTCCTATTGTTTTGTTAATTTTTAGTATTTCTGGTTTATATGTTATATGTTTTATTTTAATCAGCTGTTTATTGTTGTGGAAACAAAATCTCAGGAAATGTCAAAAAAGTTAGATGTCAACGGTATAGATTTTGAAATAGATTTCAACTAAAATCTACTAGATTTTCCTCAGATGTAAATGCACTATAAGACACAAATTTTAAAATAAATTACTTTTTCCTAATTTTATATAATTAGTTTTTTTTATCATAGTTTCCATTTCATTACAATTGGTTAAAACAAATTAATTTAAAAAAATCATTACCATTAAATGATAACAAAATCTTTTGCCATTGGCATTAGAGTAATTCTAATGTAATTTTTATGTCAATGAAAAATACCCAAGTTTATACACCCATATATAAACCCAAATATATATGGTTGTTTAAAACTATTGAAAATGCGGAAAAATTGTAAATAACCGTTTTGTTTTGAATACGTATTCACAAAAAAGCTGGTAGGGAGAGTTAAAAAGTGCCAAAAAAAAAATAGAGTGAAAAGCGCCAATATTGATACACACTCACTTCTCACCCTTTTATTCTCTATATTCTGTATATACTTTTTAGAAATCACATATACACATCAAACTGTTACCCTTTCCGAATCGGTATTTCCTTTTCAATTCAAAGATATTACATTAACTCTCATGCTTCACTACATTGCTTTTGTTTTATCCTTCATACACGCTTAAGAAAATTAATTTCCACTTCTGATACACCCATTAAGACCATTAAGAGGCATTCAATTAAAATATGTAACAAATTCTCCTACCAAAAATCATCTAATTCTCCGTTTAGTACGTCTGGGTTATTATATAAATAAATTTATTTGTTGCAGTTTTTTCAATTACTATATTTACACATACTAGCAGATTCCTGCACTCGAAATTCGAGTGCAAATTCTAGGAAATTTTATTTTTTCATTAAATAAAGACCCTAAAGGTATGCTTCACAATTCAACTCGTTTTAAATGAGTTAATACAAACTCGACAGATTAACACGAACACATTAACAAATTTAATAAACACACACATAGCATTGTAAGATTATACCCTATACCACTATGTGGTTTGGGTATAATGACTTTGTGCTGCTGTTTGTAACAACCAAAAATATTCGTCCTAGACCCTTTAATTATACCGATCGACTCAGAATCACTTTTTAAGTCGAAATAGCCATGTCCGTCCGTCCGTCTGTCCGTCCGTCTGTGTGTCCATGTAAAGCTTGTAATCAAACTACAGGTCTCAAATATGAATATATTTTGATGAAATTTGATATATAAGCTTTCATCGGCCATGGGATGAACGCTATTGAAATTAGTGAGAATCGATCCATGTTCAGACCTAGCCCCCATACAAATGACCCCTATGAAATCGACATAAATTGCCATAAGTTCCAAATTATCATATAGATCTCAGTCAAATTGGGTTTGTATGTGTTTATTACATCCACTAATCAGTAGTTCAAAATTGCTCCCTGTAGGAAAATTTAGTCATAGGCCCCATATAGAGCTGCTTCCCGATCTTCACTTAAATCTATCAAAAAACAAAAATATTGCACTGATTCTTCTCAAATTTTGTTAGTATATATTTTTGCAAAATACAAGAGACTTTACTAAACATGGTCAGGATCGGTCCATCTTTGGGCCTAGTCCCCATATAGATATAGCATCCGATATGAACTTTTTCATATCTGCAGCCAAAAAAATTAATAAAAATCCCACTCAAATCTGGTTTATGCTTATTTTCTATATCCAGTTAGTTGGGTCTGAGAGATAGGGTCTCTAACCGCATGGTATAGGGTATCGTATAGTCGGTATACACCGACTATAATTTTCTTACTTGTTTTATTTGTCTTATTAACGAACGATGGAAAAAAAATGACAGCGATGGCACGCATACTCATAATTATTTTCTTAAAATTTGACAATAATTTTTTAAACATTTAAAATAAACTTTACAAAACAATATTTGGAAATTTCTGTGTAATTAACAACCAATATCCTGGAATATTAGAAAAATAAGAAAAATTATTAACGGGTCAACTGAACCGAATGAAAACTTTAATATAAAAGCGAATAAAAAAGAGTTATAGTTCTGTAAGAATCTGAACGAATCAGGAAATGAGGTTTTTATAATATTTTAATACTTATGTATTTGCAAAAGATTTATAAAAATGAAGTCATTTGTGATGAAAAAAGATTATTTAACCCTTATCCTGTATTAATGGGTCAAAATTGCCCAAACCATTTTTGTTTCCTAATAATTTTGGAAGTTCTTAACATTGATTCGTGAAATTTTCTGACAATTATTTTTTTGGCCTAAATTTGTTCTGTAATGCCTCATTTAATTAAAGGCCCTTTTTGGTTAGGGTCTACAAGTAAAATTACGTATTCTGTATTTATGGGTCAATATTGCCCAATACAAATATAATAAGAATTTTTTTATTATATTTTGCTATAATAGCGAATTTGACACGTTTATATCAAAATATTTGTGCTTTGTATTTCTTCAACAGAGAGCAGTAGAGATGTAACGGGAATAAAATGATAGTATAAGTGAGAGAGAGAGACAGACCGACACCGCATTTTCAACCATAAGAGTAAGAGTAACAACAATACGTGAGTAGCAATACGTGTGAATTGAGCGAGCTCTATAGAGCCACACAACCAAATGACTTTGTTTGTTGCTCAGAGTTCCAACAACACCTACATGTAATTGCACCATGAGTGTGTGCAAAAGAATTGTAACGGGAAAATATATGGAAACGAGTAACTGAAGAGAATCAATGTAGTTTCCACTATTCTATTTCATTTGCAAAAAAGTAATCAACGTGTGTGTTTTAGAAATGAATATTCGCAGTATGTCTCGTTTGAATACTAAAGAAATAGAAGATCTGTTAGAATATCTCATTATGATGTAACTCCAAGTCATTCTTCAAGCGGAGAAGAAGATTTTGAGAACTACTAAAGATTATAATAGATATGACAAATTTAGAAGGTAATGCTTTTTTACATTCGCTGGCGCATTTCGGTTAATATTAATATTTCAACCGGAAATATCTCGCCGAGAGCATATTCCCCACAGCAATTAAGCCAAAGTAATCGTTCGCAGTTTACAACCTGATGCTACAAGAGAACTGAAAAAGACAAACCTTAAGAGGGGCCGTTGCTATGTATGTCCCAATCGCTCAGACAGTAACAAATATTCAAATAAGTGTTCCAAGTGTGCAAAGTTTGTATGTAAAAATCATTCTGATACCATAATTACTTGTAAAAACTGTCAAACTACTTAATAAAATTCAAATATACAAATCAATTTATATTGGGCAAAATTGACCCACAAATACAGTATGCGTCATTTTTTTTAAATACAGGATAAGAATTAACAATATTGGTTTGGATATTAATGTCATAAAAAAAGTGTACAATGCAATAAAATTATTGTCATAAATTATTGTCATGAAAGATGAAACTAAAAGACAATTGTGGAATATGTTTTGTTAATATGACGCGTGGAGAAGAAAAACGTGTTGTTCCCTGCCGTCATTTATTCCATTCCAAATGTTTTTCGGCATTAAATGATCAATGTCCATTATGTAGAAGTGTAAATGATGGCAAGTACCATGCCATAATTACTTGTAAAAACTGTCAAACTACTTAATAAAATTCAAATATACAAATCAATTTATATTGGGCAAAATTGACCAACAAATACAGTATGCGTCATTTTTTTTAAATACAGGATAAGGGTTAAGCTTCTCAATAAGGGTGTTACTAACACGATTTGAAATGAAGGAGACTTCGAACAGAATTCCCATCATAAAAATAAAATAATACATATGTACGTATGTAAGTATGTATTATATAATTTTTGAGTGTGTTGAAAATATTTTACGATTTTATTTAATAATGCAAATAATTTTTGAAGAGAAGCACGAAGAGATACACCTTAATATATGTGACCTTCTCCGAGAAAAGGGACCTAGTGTGTGAAAATTAAGTTTTGAGAAAAAAACGCATTTAAAATTTCGACACCCTTTTAGGTAACACAATGCACCGTTTTTGACACAACCCGTTATTTGACACACTAGGTCCCTTTTCTCGGAGAAGGTCCCATATAAGAAAAAGAATTGCATGCAAGTTCTCATTTTCATTTCGTTGTATTTTTTTGTTAACTATTTAAAATATGTGGTGGGGGGGGTGTACTTGAAATCATTAATAACTATTTGTTGTAGAAAAATTAATATTGATATAATCGACTGGCTTGATTCACTCAGTTTTCGTGCGGTTCGTTTGAGCAGCTAATATTACTAATTATTATATAATTATTTTTTTATAAAATTTTCATTACTTAGATGTTTCTTAAAGTGTGAAAAATGCATTTCAAAATTATTGAAAATATTTGCGTGCCAGATGTGGTCATATTTTCGGTCGTTCAGAGAGTGTTTGTTATATAAGAAACAAAAATTTCCAATCTATTTTTTTTTATATAAGAAAAAAAAATTTCCAATATTTTTTTTTAAATTAAATAAAATTTATTTTAAATAAAAAAAAACTTAATAAATATAAAAATGCAATGTGAAAGAGTTAAAAAGCATAGAACGGAAAGGAAAACAGTTACATGGTAAAATATTCTGTTTTAAATACATACTAAAGTATTTTGTTTGTAGTCAAAAGGTTTTAATGAGAGCGAACGGAAGGTGAAATGATATTTTTAAAAGTAAGAAATATGTATACGAGTACATATATAAAATTAAAATATCAAAAGCTGGATTAAAACATAGTAAAAGTAAATAAAATTACCAAAATTTTTAAATGTTTCTGTTAGAGAAATTCGAAACTTGACTTAAAGTCGAAGACAGAAATTAAGTATTCAAAATATATCTTATATATATTTACGCTGATCCCTGACTCACTGACTGACTGACTGATTCTGTAACGCTGAAATAATACACATAGCACTCCCTACAAAGCTATGCTAAATACACAAACAAAATTTAATCTTTCTCATTTTATACAAACCCACACACAATTTTCTCTCTTCTATGTTACCAACCAGTGCTGCTAATAAAATCTTCTGAAAATCGACAATTTTGGAAACTAAATCGCCAAAATCGTCATTTTTAAAACAAGAAATTGTCAAGAAAATAAAAATAAAACTCTACAAAATATTACAAAATGAAACAATCAAATTTATTTATATCATTCATATTACGAATATTATTACAGCATTGGTTATTTCTAATGTATTAGTGGTGAAATTTCAACGAAAAAAATTTAACACACCAATCAACTAAATAATTTTATTGACATGTATCTATAGCTGAAACATATAATATAGATTTAAAGTATCGCCGTAATTGAAACTTAAATCTTAAATAGAGATGCTATTCAAGGTATTTCCGTTTTGAAACGACTTGACCCAGAATTAAATCTATACATACTTTGTAATTTCCATTTACACTGAACAAAAACTATCAATTTTCGATAAGCAACCCATTAATTGGTAACCCTTGAAATCGTAATTTTTATACTACCGATAATTTTAAATCTTCAATCATCATTTTTACAAATTTAACAAATCATTTTAACAAATTGAAAAATCGTCGAAATTACAATAAGTTGTCAAAATTGGCAAAATTGCAAAATCGTCGAAATTACAATAAGTTGTCAAAATTGGCAACACTTACTAAACTTATTCGTTTGTCTGTTTTGTTTTTCATCTCAAAATTGTTTTGTATTGTTAAGAGTACTTTCGCTCTGTTCATTGATGGCCAGCACTTACCAAAGAGCATGCTTTTTTGATAAATATTTGAGAAAAAAGAGATCTTCAATGTAGATTTTGTTGTTGTCCAACGTATGATTTCGTTTATAGCTCTGTATTGAAAAGCCTTTGAAAAAATAGTGCAATATTAAGTTTAAAATTTAAATTATTGTAACTTTGCATAATTAAATTACATTGTAATTTTAGAAGAGAGGTAGGAAAATAATTTTTTTTTCTCTCATAATATTAATTTTTGCATAATATGCTTTTAAAAAAATTTGGATAAACATAAATTACGTAAAAAGGTATATTTAAGATTTTAATTTGAATAATTTATTGAAATTATCATGGAAGAATTAAAAGCGATTTTTTTTAAGTAAAACTAATACGCGCGCATTTTTATTTTTTCTTTTTTGGATTTATAGATAACTTTGCAAAAAATATAGTTCTCTTTTTTTTCATGTAGTATGATGAAATATGAAATATTTTTTCTTTTTTGTGTACATTGGTGTATTGGTGTTTGCATTTCCTTAAGGGGTGGTATGGTAGGTTTTAAAACCTTTCTTTGCATTTCTCTTCCTGAATGCACAACATGTCGAGAGTGTTGTGTCAAAATTTTAAGTAAATCAGAGCAAAACTTAAAAAGATACAGCGTTTCCAGCGACCGGCCTCATACGGTATATAGTATGCAAATCAGTTTTTAAAAAACTTTAAACCGATTTTCCCGCAAATAAATGTTCGAAGCCCGTGAACATCTTCTTGACCGATTCGTTTGAAATTTTAGACACTATATCTACACAAAAATCATCAGGTAACCAACAAAGTTTTTTTTAATTCCATTTTCTTCCCCATTTTTTAACAACAAATTCCCGAAATTGTATAGCAAAAATCGTTTTTCACTTCAAAATGCTGCAAAAAAAAAATTGAAAAACTCTTCGTCACTACTTCAGGAAACATGTCACCTTTTAAACGCATTTCAATTTTTTTTTTCACATGGTCCGGTAATGAGTTATGATATTCACCGCAAAACAACAATGCCTCCGGATATTGGCTGTCACGGACTTATTTATTAAAATTTTTAGTTGAAAATTTTTTCAAAGATTCTTTAAATGTTATGCTATAACGTGTATTCATGTCTTCAAAAAAGAATTATGCAATTAATTATTAGTATTAACTTTTAAAACCTTTAAAACCCCCCCCCTCCCCCCTTAAGAAACTTTTAGGAACCTTGCTCTAAAACGTTTTTTTTTTCTATGCTATTCTATTTTTTCTACAATAAAATGGAATTCGGTTATAACGAACTCGGCGGGACCGGCCAAATTAGTTCGTTATAGAAAGGTTTAAAAACTTTTTTTAGTTGAATAAGTTTACTTATTTTGATGCATTTTAAAAAGTTATAAAACATAAATTAAATTATTAAATTATTAAGACTAAAATTACTGAGTTTCTATCAAAATAAAATATTTTTTCAAAATCATATAATATTAAAAACTTCTATGTATAGAAGCAGAAAATATAAAGCAAAGGTTGGCTACTGGCAAACTTATGCGAAAATATACATAAAAGGACCTTTTACAAAACTTCATTTGAAAATCGAAGTTTTTGGTTTGTATTTTTTACAACTGTTTTCCGATTTTTTTTTTTTTTAAATTTTAAAAACATTAAAATTAATTTTTTTTAAATATATAAAATATAGGAAAATTTTGAAATGGGAAAAAAAATTTGTTTGTTAAAGTCAAAATAAACGGGCGCCTAGGCGCCACACAATCCACTAGTTTATATATATTTACAAAAGGTAACCAACATGACAATATACATGTACGTATGTGCGCTTGTTAATTGGGGCTTTCAACAAGGCTTTGATGTTGTAGTAGTTAAAGTGTTCTTTAAATAAAAAATGTAATATCATTTAACTGATTGTTCATATGAATTTTATGTATTCCTGCTAGTTTTGTATACTTTTTTGTTTGGTTTGTTGATTTGATCTTTTTGGTATCTATAATATTAATAGGCTAGGCGTTTTCTTGTGACCGATGTTTTGTTCTACCTTTTGATCCCAATTTTGACCAAAAGTATATTATTTGAAAGGTATTTCTTTTTAGCCGTTTTGCAGATTTACAGATTTTTAAATTTTTTCCTTTATTTTGAGTAAATTGCATTTAAAATTGCTACTAACACATACATCAAATTATGCAATGCTATGTGTGAGTTTATTAAATTTGTTAATGTGTTTGTAAAAAAAATGAGTTTGTTATTTGTGTTGATTTTTGAATTGGCTATAATTGATTAGCATACCTTTAGGGTCTTTATTTAATGAAAAAATAAAATTTCCTAGAATTTGCACTCGAATTTCGAAGGCTGTAATCTGCTAGTTATATTTTATTATATATCGTAAAATAATATTTAGTTGGATCGGCACAAAAAATAAAAAAAATTTTTTCAACACCTCAATTGCAAAAAAAATTAATTTTTTATCTTAGCAGAATCTATATATATAAAATTCATTTTCTGTTTGTTTGTTTGTTTGTTTGTTTGTTTGTTTGTTTGACCGCTATACAAATTTTTATTTTTCAACAAATTTTCCTGAAATTTTGTACACACGATCTCTATACCCCAAGAAAGGTCGCCATATACTTTTTACCGGCCACACCTACTTTTACGCCCACTTTTTATGTAAAATTCATTTTCTGTTTTATTCATATTTGTTCACTATACAAATTTTTATTTGTTAACAGATTTCTCTGAAATTCGGTACACACGATTCCTAAACTCCAGCTAGGGTCATCATATACTTTTCATCGTCCACGCCTACTTTTACGCCCACTTTTTATATGCAATTCGTTTTCTGCTTTTTGGTATATTTGTTCGCTATACAAATTTTTATTTTTGAACGGATTTCTCTGAAATTCGGTACACACGATCCCTGTACTCCAGCTAAGGTCGCCATATGATTCTTACCGGCCACGCCTACTTCTGCGCCCACTTTTTGTATACAATTCATTTTCTGTTTTTTGGTATATTTGTGTGCATACAAATTTTTATTTTTCAGCGGAATTCTCTGAAATTTGGTACACACGATCTATGTACTCCAGGAAAGGTCGCCATATGCTTCGTACCGGCCACGCCTACTTTAACGCCCACTTATTGTATACAATTCATTTTGTTTTTGGTATATTTGTTCGCTATACAAATTTTTATTTGTTAACAGATTTCTCTGAAATTCGGTACACACGATCCCTGCACTCCAGCTAAGGTCATCATATACTTTTTTATCGACCACACCTACTTTTACGCCCACTTTTTGTATGCAATTCATTTTCTGCTTTTTGGTATATTTGTTCGCTATACAAATTTTTATTTATCAACGGATTTCTCTGAAATTCGGTACACATGATCCCTGTACTCCAGCTAAGGTCACCATATGATCCTTACCGGCCACGCCTACTTCTGCGCCCACTTTTTGTATACAATTCATTTTCTGTTTTTTGGTATATTTGTTCGCTATACAAATTTTTATTTTTCAACGCATTTCTCTGAAATTTGGTACACATGATCTTTGCACCCCAGGCCAGGTCATCGTGTGATTCTTGCCGCCACACCTACTTTTACGCCAACTTTTTGTATACAATTCTTTTTCTGTTTTTTGGTATATTTGTTTGCTATACAAATTTTTATTTTTCAACGGAATTCTCTGAAATTTGGTACACACGATCTATGTACTCCAGGAAAGGTCGCCATATACTTTTTACCGGCCACGCCTACTTTAACGCCCACTTTTTGTATACAATTCATATTCTGTTTTTTGGTACATTTGTTCGCTACACAATTTTTTTTTAACGGATTACTCTGAAATTTGTTACACACGATCTCTGTACTCCAGAGAGGTCGCCATATGATTCTTGCAGGCCACGCCTACTTCTACGTCCACTTTTTATACAAAATTAATTTTCTGTTTTTTGTTCACTATAGAAATTTTTATTTTTCAAGGGATATCTAAAATATGGTCACACGATCTCAATACTAAAGGGAAGGTCACCATATGCTTCTTACAGGCCACGCCTACTTTGCGCCCACTTCTATGTATACAAAACTTATTTTTTTCCTTTTATTTGTTTCTTTATTTGATTGCTATACAAACTTTTCTTTTTCAATGGCTTTCTCCGAAATTGAGTACATATTCCAGGGAAGGTCGCCATATGATTTTTATGTGTGGTATATTTCTTCCCTATACAAATTTGTACTTTTCAACGGATTTCTCTGAAATTTGGTTTACACGGAAATAACTACACGGTGAACAAATTCCCCAAACTTAAAAAAAAGGTATCCAAAAGATATGAACAAATTCCCCATTTTTTTTAATCGAAATAAAAAATGAACTTACTCCCCAAATTCATGCTTAAATTTTTACATATTTTTATTTAATGAATTTTGATAAATATTTATTTTAGTTAACATTTGCATATTGCTCTCAATATATGTCCTACAATAAATGCATTTAAAATGAGTATTCCCTTCAATAGCATCATTTCGTTGCGCGGAAGCTACGCGCACGGGGAATACAGCTTAGGTAGAGTATCGGAATGATCTGAAAAATATATTTTGACAATTAAAATATGTTGGCAACAACTGCGCGGCAGCACAGGTGTGGCTGCCAAACACGCGGAAGCGGGGCGCGGCGCGCGAACGCGGACGCGACGGATGCGGACACGACGCGCTCTCGGAACACAGCTCAGATAAAATATCGCAATGCTCTAAAAAATATGTTTTAGGAATTAAAATAAGTTAACGAGAACTAAGCGGCAGCACAGGTAGTAGCTGCGAGGCGCGCGGACGCGGACGCGACGGGCTCGCGGATCACAGCTCAGCTAAAATATCGCAATGATCTGAAAAATATATTTTGGCGATTAAAATAAGATGACAACTGCGCGGCAGCACGGGTGTGGCTGCCAAACGCGGAATCGGGCGCGACTCGCTCGCGGAATACAGCTTAGTGAAATATCGTATGATAAATTTTATCTACGTATGTGAAATAATTACCTGTTGATCAAAATAGGCCACACATATGCTATAAGCAGTTGCTCAAAGAAACCTTGCGACACAGTATTAAACGTCACATTAGTCTTTCATTTCTGAAACTTGAATTTGACGTCTCTGCTCAATGATGATCACTTATTGAATGAAGTAATTAAATTTTTAAAAGTTCTGATTCCTTTAATTTGCGAACCATTCCGTTATATTTGATGTTTAAAAATAAACTGAAAAAAAAAACTTAAAGCGGTTTTGCAGCTTATTTTTGAAGCATTTTTGCTTGAAATAAAAAATGAATTTACTTCCCATACAAATTTTTGGGGAGAAAGTTCATTTTATTGGGGAATTTGTTAATTGGGGACTAAGTACTCAGCGCTTGGTAAGCATAGTGAACCATTTTTCAAGTCAAAGGCCTTTTTATCCCGGGCAAGACCGGGTAAAAACAGCTAGTTTATTATAAAAATATATAAATTACCTGTAATTCTTGAAAAAGCAGGATTTCTTTTAAAATTTTATCATTTTTATACCCTATACCACTATGTGGTTTGGGTATAATGACTTTGTGCTGCTGTTTGTAACTACCAAAAATATTTGACCTAGACCCATCTTTAATTATACCGATCGAATCAGAATCACTATCTGACTCGATTTTACGATGTCCGTCCGTCCGTCCGTCTGTGTGTCCATGTAAAGCTTGTAATCAAACTGCAGGTCGCAAATATGAATTTATTTTGACGAAATTTCATATATAAGCTTTTATTGCCCATAGGATGAACGCTATTGAAATTGGTGAGAATCGGTCCATGTTCAGACTTAGCCCCCATACAAATGACCCCTATAAAATCGACTTAAATTGCCATAAGATCCAAATTATCATATAAATCTTAGTCAAATTGGGTTTGTATGTGTTTATTACATCCATTAATCAGTAGTCCAAAAATGATACCTATGGGACAACTCTTAGTCATAGGCCCTATATAGAGCTGCTTCCCGATCTTCACTTAAATCTATCAAAAAACAAAAATATTGCACTGATTCTTCTCAAATTTTGTTGGTATATATTTTTGCAAAATACAAGAGACCTTACCAAACATGGTCAGGGTCGGTCCATTTTTGGGCCTAGTCCCCATATAGATATAGCATCCGATATGAACTTTTTCATATCTGCAGACAAAAAAATTTATAAAAATCCCACTCAAATTTGGTTTATGCTTATTTTCTATATCCAGTTAGTTGGGTCTAAGAGATAGGGTCTTTAAACGCATGGTATAGGGTATCGTATAAGTCGGTCTAGACCGACTATAATTTTCTTACTTGTTTTATATACATATGAATTTACATATGCATTTGCACAAAACGACACTCATGAGAATAGATCAAATATTTACTGGTTTTTAATCCCATTATATTTTCAAAATGCCATCTATTGCCATCTAATTTGTAAAATGCCATCTATGATCATTTTTAGTTAACAGCTGTAGCAATGACACAAACAAACTTCTATTTAGTTAGAATTTTTTTCAGAGTTGTACTGTAATTCTATTCTGTTTCCTACACTATTCTCATTTTAACGAACTCGAACATTTAACCGAAAAAAATAAATAAAAGATACACACACGGCAGCCGTAACGAAACGAGAGAATTAATTTTCTCAATAAAATCGTGATTTTTATATTTAAACACAATGAAACACCTTTATTTGGTACAAATCACTCTGTAATATATTGTTCACTAATTTTTATTTAACTACCGACACTATTTTCATTAATTTAACAAGAATTTGTTGGAGAGAACAAATTTACGCGCCCGATCTAGTTGAAGTTTTCTAATGAGACTAAAGAGGAGATGAAACTAATAATTGAACGAAGAAAAATATGAAACTGAAATAAATAGACAACTCTGTAACAAAATATTGCCACTGTGTGGGGAAGTTGCGCTAAGTGGGAAACATAAGGAAACGGAAAGACCGATATGAAAAATTGTAATATTGAATAACCATTTCAAGACTAGCAAAAATTTCCTTTGAATAATATTATAATTACACAATTAATATCTAGATCTTCTGTTATTAGAATTATTCGTTGTAGTATCTAGATAAAATCTCGAAAATTGTAAATTTATATGTTAAGTATAAGATGTAAATAAAGATGAATTTATAAATCAAAAAAAATCAAGACTAGTAAAAAGAATATGTTCAAATATAATTTTAAATAGAAGCCTATCAGAACATTAAAAAAATGAATCCAAAAATTTCAAATTTAATTAACAATTTTTAATTTAACAAATATTTGTAATCACAAATATATGGACACATAATTAGTTGCAATCAATTTCGAACTATTTTTTTTTTAATTGAGTACATTTTTTTTTTTTTATTCTTTTTGAGTAAAAATATTTTTATTACAATAAATGATTCAACAATTTAAAAATTTTAATATATCAATTTGAATTTTATTTTTCAAAAATAGTTTTGAGTGGAACACTATTTTGATTTAATCAAGCAAATTTTATTATAAAAAATTTAAGTTTCTTTCTCCTTTTTAAATCAGCATATTAAAGCTTGTAAAAAAGTATTATTTCGATTCAATTTTGAATAATTCTTTTTTTTTTTAATAATATCACAATAGTAGAAAGGTTTCGATATAGAATTATTATAATATTCTTTTCAAGAAAAAAATATAGCCTAGTTGCAACAAATTTTTATGATGAAAAAATTCGTTAATATATATCATTTCATGCTAGAATTATAACATTTTGTTTCAGAAATAAATAAATTTTTTAAAATTCTGAACCAACAAATTAAAATTTAAAAAAAATGATTGAAAAAATTTGAATTTAAAAAAGTTCATTTAAGCGTATAAAATATTCCAAAACAATCATTAAGTGGCATCCATTTATAAATTTAATTGAATAAAATAAATTGTAATTATATATTTTTTAAATAAAAAGAGTTTAATTTAAAAAAATTTTAAATTTAAAATTAAAAATATAAAAAGCTGGATTAAAACATAGTGAAAGTAAAATTACCAAATGGAAAGATTACTTTTAAATAGATTAAAAATTAGGAATTGGATAGAGAGAACAAGTAAGAACTTGTTAGTTACGATTTAATTCACACTAAGTTTTATGTGATGAGCTTATATAAATTTTTATTTCTAACTAATATATTATTAAAATAATTAGGACAGCTGGAATATTTTATATGCAAATTTTTCTTTAAATTAAATATAAAAAATTTGGTCTGTCTTGGCAAAGTCATAAAACGTTATTCAAGAATTATTCAATATTAAACAAAATTTTTATAGAATTTAAATAAAAGAAAAATGGCAGTTACAAAACCAAGGATTTTTTTAATTTTTTTCCGAGTTCTTATATTTATAATTACATAAGATTTGAAATCTATTAATTATTTAACAAAACTAAATAGATCTTAGATATTTTCAATAGAACATTTGCAATGTTTTAATAAAAATTTCTTAGATTTTTAAAAAAATCACAAAAAAAAATTTCGAAATAAAACAAAAAAACCAAATTTCTTATGTAAGAATAATTATTTATTGAAAATTTCTATGTTTTTAAAATAAGTTTCTAAAGAAAATATTTCAGATTTTGAGAGAGATGTTCTAGATATATAAGAATAATTTTCTTTAAAAGTTTCTCAGATTTTGAGAATAATTCTCACCTATAGAAAATTTCTCAAATTTTATTTTATTTATTAAAAAAAAATTCAAATTATTCGGACAGTTATTGCGAAAATTGAATACATAATCAAATTTGATAACGATACTGCAGTTGTTTAATAGTATGCGCTTAATAAAAAAGTGCGCCTTTAAAAAAGCGACCCTTTTATAAAGAGTAGTACACATTTTTAAAACGTAGTGCACCTTTTTTAGGAAAATGCATGTAGTGTAAATGCTCTTTTTTAAGAAAACTCATTATTTTTTAAAAGTCCTAAAAATAGTCCATCATTCTTTAAAAAACGTGTTTTTTAAGGGCACAATCAACAATAATAATTTTATTATAATATTTTCGAAATGAAAAATGGGGAAAAGAATGAAGTTATTTCAGTATTTCATTCGTATTTTCGTTTGTTAATTTAAAATATATTTGTTGGAGATTTAGGTCTAAAACAGAGCTGAAATAATTAATTTTTGAAACAAAAACATTTGCTTTAGGAAAAAAGATTATTAACCTGAAAAAAAATTTTACGAGCTACTCGACCCTAACGAGTGGACCGAGTAGTAAAAACTGACATTTTTGCACATAAATAGATAAATATGTATAAGAAGTTAGTTTAACAAATGTATACTTTTTGGAATCGTACAAGTACCAGGAATATCATTTAGAATAACTTACCATTATAATCGATTTAGCTGACGTTGGTTTCCAAAGATGATGTCCAATGAATTTTAAAGCACCCAGGAACACGATTAGTTTTCTATAGTCAATATAACTTTTATGAATGTTCCTATTATGTTTAAATCGTAACGCGACATTTAAAATATGTTTTAAAAGCCCGAAACAAGTTTTGTAATACTTTCTTAATTTATCGAAACAATTTTATTCGCGGGATCAAACAATATTTTTATTTGGTCGCCAAATAATATGAACGCACTCGCGATAGGTTTTCTAAAGTCAGTAAAATTTTCTTACATGTTCCTAATTGTTCATAACATGACATTTTTAGGAAGCCCCGAAAAACTTTTAACACGACACTTTAATTTTACCCACACACGTTTCGCGTAACTTGTACCCGACGAAAACACGACGTAATAACCGTTGTAATGCTACCAAAAGCCAGATCGTTAGGAATTGTTTTAGTAAAATGTTTCCATATATTTTGAAGCCGCCAGATGTGGAGGTGTTTTAAATTTAACTAAAAAAATAAAATAAAAAAATAATTTAATATACATACATACATATATATTAATAAATATTTAATAAAATACTACACAATAACATTATTTAAAAAGTAAGTGTTTATGTCTTATTCATAATAAATGAAAACAGTTTCATAAGAGTTTAATAAGGAAGCTACAGCATTTAGTTATATGCACAAAATGGCGTTAAATCCATTTTGGATATAAAAATTATCTCGAATATGAAATATGAGCAAATTTTTGGTATGAAAGGTGTGTGGTCTTTTTCGAGTAGTTCTTCGCCCAGAACTCAATTGTAATCGGAAGGAATTAATTTTTTAAATGAGTATTTTTTGATTATGGTTAATTACGGGCAGTGAAAAATATTTTTTTTTTTAATTTTTTTTTTATTTTTTGGCGGAATGCTTTGAAACTTGAAGGAAGCTTTCTCTTTATATATATCCATAGCTCTAAGAAATATACTTTTTTGTTAAGATATTGTGGAAAAATTTTTGGAAAATATCATCAAACTTTAAATAAGAGCATGTTTAATATCAGTCGTATACAATAAAAAGAAACAAATTTTTTTTTACAATTTTTTCAAAATTTCTGATCTTTTTCGAATAGTTGTTCCCACACACCAACATTTTTGTCGGAATGCTTTGAAATTTTGAAGACATATTCTCTCAAATTGAAATACTAATAATTTTTTCCAAGTGATCTTGAATTTTTTTCAATTGACATCAAACATATACGAAGAACATATTTTCATACATTTGTAGTACAGTCCGATTCTATTGGAATTTAAGGATAATAAATACTTATATTTATCTTTTATATGCTTTCAAACATGAAAAATATCAGTTTTTACTAATCGAGCTACTCGTTCGGCTCGATTAGCTCGAATCCTAGGGTATAATTATACCCTATACCAATATGTGGTTTGGGTATAATGACTTTGTGTTGCTGTTTGTAACTACCAAAAATATTTGACCTAGACCCATCTTTTATTATACCGATCGAATCAGAATCACTATCTGATTCAATTTAACGATGTCCGTCCGTGTGTCCGTCCGTCCGTCCGTCTGTGTGTCCATGTAAACCTTGTAATCAAACTGCAGGTCGCAAATATGAGTATATTTTGATGAAATTTGGTATATAAGCTTTCATCGGGCATAGGATAAACGATATTGAAATTGGTGATCGGTCCATGTTCAGATCTAGCCCCCATACAAATGACCCCTATGAAATCGACATAAATTGCCATAAGATCCAAATTATCATATAGATCTTACTCAAATTGCGGTTGTATGCGTTTATTGCATCCAATAATGAGTAGTCCAAAAATTATGCCTATGGGATAACCCTTACTCATAGTCCCCATGTAGAGCTGCTTCCCGATCTGCACTTAAATCTATCAAAAAACAAAAATATTGCACTGATTCTTTTCAAATTTTGTTTGAATGTATTTTGCAAAATACAAGAGACTTTACCAAACATGATCAGCATCGGTCCAATTTTAGGCCTAGTGCCCATATAGATATAGCATCCGATATGAACTTTTTCATATCCGCAGCCAAAAAAATTAATAATAATACCACTCAAATTTGGTTTGTCTTATTTTCTATGTCCAGTTAGTTTGGCTTAAGAGATAGGGTCTTTAAACGCATGGTATAGGGTATCGTATAGTCGGTCTAGACCGACTATAATTTTCTTACTTGTTTTGTTTTAGATTTAACCAAGGAATTTTTTTTGATGAAAGACTTCAAAAGAAATTTTTAAATCAACAAATTAAAATTTGTGAAATATTTGATTAAAAAAATTTATGAAAATTATTATAAAATTTAAAAAATATTTGTAATGAAAAATAAGTAGGAAATAATTAACTGAAGACAATTGCGTGTTACGAGTTTTTTTAAATTGAATATAAAATTATAATATTCTTTTCGAGTAAAAAATATTGGAATTGCAAGAAATGATTCAACCATTTAAATATTTTTAAATATCTATTTGAATTTTATTTTTATAAAAATAGTTTTGAGTTTAACATTATTTTGATTTAAGCAAGCAATTTTTATGATGAAAAATTTAATTTTTTTTTTTGTCTTTCTAAATCAGCAAATTAAAGTTTGTAAAAAAAATATTATTTCGATTCAATTTTGTATTCTTTTTTCGATATATATTTCTTTACTCAAAAAGAATATTAAAATACATAGTTTCAAATTGAAACTTTCTTTTTGGAAAAATGCAACAATTTAAAAAAACTCATTTGAGTTTTTAAAAAATATGTATTTGAATTTTATTATTACAAAAATGGTTTTGAGTATATAATTTTTTTGATTTAACCGAACAATTTTTGTGATGGAAAATTTCATCATAATCTAAAATTTTTAAAAAAAAATTAGTGAAAAAATTTATAAAAATCATTATGAAACTTAACAAATACTTAGAGTGAAAAATAAATAATGATAAATAAATGATTTGAATTCAATTTTGAATATTTTTTTTTTCAATGGTATCACAATAGTAGAAAGTTTTCAATATAAAATTATTATATTTTTGTCAAGTAAAAAATATAGTCTGATTGCAACAAATATTTATGTTGAAAAAATTTGTTACTATATTTGACTTTTAATTCTAACCAACAAATTAAAATTTTAAAAAATTTGTTGAAAAATTTCGATATTAAAAAAGTTAATTTAAGAGTAAAAAATAATCCAATAATTGAATAAAAAAATGTTTAATTTTATTTATTTTTTTGTTTGAGCAAAACAAAATTTTAAAAAAATATTTCCTGTTAGAGAAATCCGAAATTTTACTTAAAGTCGAAGACAGAATTTAAGTATTCAAAATATGTATATGTTTATATATTTACAAAAGGCGACCTGGCAATATATATATATATATATGTATGTATGTATGTTCGCTTGTTCACTGGGGCTTTCAAGAAGGCTTTGAACTAATAATGATGTTGTAGTAGTTAAAGTGTTCCTTTAAATAAAAAATCTAATATCGTTTGACTGATTTTTCATATGAATTTTATGTATTCATTCCTGTTAGTTTTGTCTACTTTTTTGTTTTGTTTTTGATTTGATTTTTTTTAATATTATATTTTATTATAAATATATTGTAAAATAATGTTTATATTGTTTTTAGTTGGATCGCCACAAAAAATAAAAAAAATTTTGTTTTAACACCTTAATAGCTAAAAATAAATTTTAAATCTTAGCAGAATTTGTTAAAAAAAATATATAAAAATTACCTGTAATTCTTGAAAAAGCAGGATTTCTTTTGAAATTTCACAATTTTTTTTATAAGATGTATATGTATATTCAAATGCATTTACACAGAACGACACGTATGAGAATAGATCAAATATTTACTGGTTTTTAATTCCGTTATATTTTCAAAATGCCATCTATTGCCATCTATTTTGTAAGATGCCATCTATGATCATTTTTAGTTAACAGCTGTAGCAATGACACAAACAAACTTCTGTTTTGTTAGCATTCTTTTCAGAGTTGTACTGTAATTCTATCCTGTTTCCTACACTATTCTCATTTTAACGAACACGAACATTTAACCAAAAAAAAAATAAATAAAAGATACACACACGGCAGCCATAACGAAACGAGTGGATTTAATTTCTCAATAAAATCGTGATTTTTATATTTAAACGCAATTAAATACTTTTATTTCGTACAAATCACTCTGTATTATATTGTTCACCAATTTTTATTTAACTACCGACACTATTTTCATTAATTTAACAAGAATTTGTTGGAGAGAACAAACTTACGCGCCCGATCTAGTTGAAGTTTTCTAATGAGACTAAAGAGGAGATGAAACGAATAATTGAACGAAGAAAAATATGAAACTGAAATAAAAAGACAACTGTGTAACAAAATATTGCCACTGTGTGGGGAAGTTGCGCTAAGTGGGAAACATAAGGAAACGGAAAGACCGATATGAAGAAATGTAATATTGAATAACAATTTCAAAACTAGCAAAAAGAATTTGTTCTAATATAATTTTAAATAAAATGAATCCAAAAATTTCAAATTTAATTAAAAATTTTATATATAACAAATATTTGTAATCACAAATATATGGACAATTAATTAGTTGCAATCAATTTTGAACTATTTTTTTTTTAAATTGAGTACAAAACTTTGATTATAAAATTTTATTATTCTTTTTGAATAAAAAATATTTAGATTGCAATAAATTTTTATGATGAAAAGATTATATTTCATGTTAGAATAACAAATTAAAAATTTCAAAATATTTATTTGTATATTATTATAGAAAATTACAGGGCTCCCCAATAATCTAGCTTCGAGCTTCTCGAGCTGCTCGGGTAGTTAACGAGCTACTAATTGAATAGATTGTTCCTATATGAAATTTTTCTACTTAGGGCGGCCGTGAGGTTTTGAACCCTGAACCTTCACATACACTCGTACTTACACTTTTTGGTTAATAATAATATATAAAATAATAAAATTCTGTAATCAAAGTTTTGTACTCAATTAAAAAAAAAATCGTTCAAAATTGATTGCATCTGATTATTTATTTATTGACTTATTTATTTATTTATTCATTTATTTATTACAATAATACAATCACAATAATTTATTTGGGATAAGGAGTACAAGTTGCAATGGCTTTTGACTCTGAACATATTCATTTTAAATGAGGTTTTGTAAACTTTTTTCGAGTATGAATTTACAAATTAACTTAATATTAGTTTCACATATATTTTTTAGCACATCAGTGGGTTTGTTAGACCAGAAAATACTAGTTCTGGATGAATTAAAGGCGGTGCACTCGTGTAGAATATGTTTAGCGTTAAGTTGTGTGTTGCACGAGGTTCACATAGGTGGCGTTGATTTTTCATAAATATATTTGTGTGAAAATTTGCAGTGTCCAATTCTAAGGCGTACAATAGTGCTGGTTTCTTTTGTAGTGCAGTTTTCCGGGTAGATTGCTTTGATTCCCAGTGGATTAAAAGTCTTATAATAATATTGATAGTTTAACCATTTTTGTGATTTTAAATTATTCAAATAAGAAGAGATGGTGTTTAGTATGTCCCGAGGCTCCCAGGTGGGATAGTTAAGAAGTGGTCGACGTTTGGCTTCTTCTGCCGCTGAGTCATATTCGTTTCCGACTATACCTACATGTGAAAGCACCCACATTATTTCAATTTTATTTTTATTTATTTTGTTGTTGTATACATTTGTTTCTGATTGTATTTATTAATGGTGAATCATGCAGGAAATTTTTTGTGGCAAGAATATAAGAGAGGCTGTCAATACATATTATATATTTCTGATAGTTTTCTGACCCAAATTCTATGGCAACGAGGATGGCTAAGGCGTCTGCTGTAAAATTGGAGCAGTAATCTTTAACGAAACCGGTATTAATGAGATCGCCATCTTGTTTTACTGCAGCAAAGGTGGTGGAATCATTAGACTTAGATCCATCAGTGTACAATTAGTTCCAATTTTGTTCGATTAAGTGGTAGGAAATATTTAAGAATGTTTGTTTATAAACAACAGATGGAGTAGTGGACTTCAACCATTGATAATAGAAAAAAGTTTTCAATCATCCGTGATGGTTCTAGTTTGGTTTTATATATGTTTATAGGGCGAATGTCTAAGTTGATATTACGAGAAAAATTTATACATCGAACAATTGTAGATTGAAGTTTAGGTATACGTCTACTGATTATAGTCTTACTGACCTATTGATACAAAATTTTGTTTCGGCAGATAAAAATTTTAGTTATAAGTTTGTACGTTAGATTATAGTTCGCTCCTTGATAGATGGCATTCCAGCTTCAGCTAAAATGTTTGCGGTGGGACTGGTAGGGAATGCTGTAATGCTACGACGGATTGCTGCATGGTAAGGACCCCGTATTAATTATACTCTATACCACTATGTGGTTTGGGTATAATGACTTTGTGCTGCTACCAAAAATATTTGACGTAGACCCATCTTTTATTATACCGATCGAATCGGAATCACTATCTGATTCGATTTAACGATGTCCGTCCGTTCGTCCGTCTGTGTGTCCATGTAAACCTTGTAATCAAACTGCAGGTCGCAA
This sequence comes from Cordilura impudica, assembly GCA_963682025.1. Taxonomy (NCBI): domain Eukaryota; kingdom Metazoa; phylum Arthropoda; class Insecta; order Diptera; family Scathophagidae; genus Cordilura; species Cordilura impudica. Next base: position 242,398,559 of record OY821519.1, on the reverse strand, counting down.
ATATGAATGTATTTTGATAGATAAGCTTTTATCGCCCATAGGATGAACGCTGTTGAAATTGGTGAGAATCGGTCCATGATTAGACCTAGCCCCCATACAAATGACCCCTATGAAATCGACATAATTGCCATAAGATCCAAATTGTCATATAGATCTTACTAAAATTGGGTTTGTATGCGTTCATTATATCCATTAATGAGTAGTCCAAAAATAATCCTTTTGGCCCCATATAGAGCTGCTTCCCGATCTTCACTTAAATCTATCAAAAAACAAAAATATTGCACTGATTCTTCTCAAATTTTATTTGTATATATTTATTTTTGCAAAATACAAGAGACTTTACTAAACAAGATCAGGATCGGTCCATTTTTGGGCCTAGTTCCCATATAGATATAGCATCCGATATGAACTTTTTCATATCTGCAGCCAAAAGAATTAATAAAAATCCCACTCAAATTTGGTTTATGCTTATTTTCTATGTCCAGTTAGTTGGGCCTAAGAGATAGGGTTTCTAAACGCATGGTATAGGGTATCGTATAGTCGGTCTAGACCGACTATAATTTTCTTACTTGTTTTATGTGAGATGGTGCACACCAACCATAAATGGGGAGAGCGTAGTCGATTTTTGAGAGTAAAATAGATCGTGTAATATTTATCATAGTTGAAATGTGAATCATAACATTTTTGGATGTTGGATATTTTACAATACTTGGTCTCGAATTATTATTCCATATACATATGTATTTGCGAATTTGAAATTTTTGTATTTTTTGTTTTAATGTGATTGGCTTCTATGTTAAATTATATTTGAACAAAATCTTTTTGCTAGGCTTGAAATTGTTATTCAATATTACAATTTTTCATATCGGTACTTCCGTTTCCTTACGTTTCCCACTTAGCGCAACTTCCCCACATAGTGACAATATTTTGTTACACAGTTGTCTATTTATTTCAGTTTCATATTTGCCTTCGTTCAATTATTAGTTTCATCTCCTCTTTAGTCTCATTAGAAAACTTCAACTAGATCGGGCGCGTAAGTTTGTTCTCTCCAACAAATTCTTATTAAATTAATGAAAATAGTATCGGTAGTTAAATAAAAATTAGTGAACAATAAAATACAGAGTGTTTTGTACCAAATAAAAGTGTTTAATTGCGTTTAAATATAAAAATCACGATGTTATTGAGAAATTAAATTCACTCGTTTCGTTACGGCTGCCGTGTGTGTATCTTTTATTTATTTTTTTTTTTGGTTAAATGTTCGTGTTCGTTAAAATGAGAATAGTGTAGGAAACAGAATAGAATTAGAGTACAACTCTGAAAAAAATTCTAACTAAACAGAAGTTTGTTTGTGTCATTGCTACAGCTGGTAACTAAAAATGATCATAGATGGCACTTTACAAATTAGATGGCAATAGATGGCATTTTGAAAATATAAAGGAATTAAAAACCAGTAAATATTTGATCTATTCTCATGAGTGTCGTTTTGTGTAAATGCATTTGAATATACATATGTATATAAAAAAATGATTAAATTTCAAAAGAAATCCTGCTTTTTCAAGAATTACAGGTAACTTTTAGTTTTTTTGTAATAAATTCTGCTCAGATTTAAAATTTATGTTTAGCAATTGAGGTGTTAAAACATTTTTTTTATATATTGTGCCGATCCAACTAACAAACAATTTAAATATTATTTTACAATATATTATAAAATATAATACCACAAATTCAAATCAAAAACCCAAACAAATAAGTAGACAGAATTAACAAGAATACATAAAATTCATATGAAAAATCACTCAAACGATATTAGATTTTTTATTTAAAGGAACACTTTTACTACTACAACATCGTTATTAGTTCAAAGCCTTGTTGAAAGCCCCAGTGAACAAGCGCACATACATACATATTTATATATGTACTGTCAGGTCACCTTTTGTAAATATATATAAATATATTTCGAATACTTAAATTCTGTAATCGAATTTAAGTTAAATTAAGTAAAATTTAATTTCTCTAACAGGACCATTTAAAAATATTTTTTTTAATTTTGTTTTACTCAAACAAAAAAATAAATAAAATTGAACATTTTTTTATTCAATTGTTATTACCAGAAATTGATGCCACTTAATTATTGTTTTGGATTTTTTTTTATACTCTTTTTTATATTCCCATTTTTCAATAAATTTTTTAAAATTTTAATATGTTGGTTCAGAATTTAAACTAAAATATAGTAATAAATTTTATTATTATAAATATTTGTTGCAATCAGACTATATTTGTAAATATATATAAATATGTTTTAAATACTTAAATTCTGTATTCGAATTTAAGTAAAATTTCGAATTTCTCTAACAGGACATTTTTTTTTAATTTTGTTTTATTCAAACAAAAAAATAATAAAATTAAACATCTTTTTATTCATATATTATTATTCAATTATTATTATCAGAAATTGATTTCACTTAATGATTGTTCTGGATTATTTTTTACTCTTAAATTAACTTTTTTAAATTCGAAATTTTTCAATCAATTTTTTAAAATTTTAATTTGTTGGTTAGAATTTAAAGTAAAATATAGTAACAAATTTTTTCATCATAAATGTTTTTTGCAATCAGGCTATATTTTTTACTTGAAAAGAATATAATAGTTTTATATTGAAAACTTTGTACTATTGCGATATTATAGGAAATAAAAAAAAATTGTTCAAAATTGAATTCAAATCAATTATGTATCATTATTTATTTTTCACTCTAAATATTTGTTAAATTTCATAACAATTTTTATAAATTTTATCACTAAATTTTTTTAAAAATTTTAGATTATGATGAAATTTTCTATCATAAAAATTGTTCGGTTAAATTAAAAAAATTTTATACTCAAAATCATTTTCTAATAATAAAATTCAAATACATATTTTTAAAAAGCTTAAATGAGTTTTTATTTTAAATTGCTGCATTTTTTCAAAAAGAATATTACAAAAGTGTCCATTTGAAACGATGTATTTTTTTATATTCTTTTTGAAAAAAAAAATATAACGAAAAAAAATTCAAAATTGAATCGAAATAATATTTTTTTTACAAACTTTAATTTGCTGATTTAAAAAGACAAAAAAAAATTAAATTTTTCATCATAAAAATTGCTTGATTAAATCAAAATAATGTTTAACTCAAAACAATTTTTAAAAAATAAAATTCAAATAGATTTTTAAAAATATATAAATGATTGAATCATTTCTTGCAATACAAATATTTTTTTCTCGAAAAGAATATTATAATTTTATATTCAATTTAAAAAAAACTCGTAACGCGCAATTGTCTTCCGTTAATTATTTTCCTACTTATTTTTCATTACAAATATTTTTTAAATTTTATAATAATTTTCATAAATTTTTTTAATCAAATATTTCACAAATTTTAATTTGTTGATTTAAAAATTTAATAAATTTCTTTTGAAGTTTTTCATAAAAAAAATTCCTTGGTTAAATCTAAAACGAAACAAGAAAATTATAGTCGGTCTAGACCGACTATACGATACCCTATACCATGCGTTTAGAGACCCTATCTCTTAGGCCAAACTAACTGGACATAGAAAGTAAGATAAACCAAATTTGAGTGCGATTTTTATTAATTTTTTGGCTGCGGATATGAAAAAGTTCATATCGGATGCTATATCTATACGGGCACTAGGCCTAAAATTGGACCGATCCTGATCATGTTTGGTAAAGTCTCCTGTATTTTGCAAAAATATATTCAAACAAAATTTGAAAAGAATCAGTGCAATATTTTTGTTTTTTGATAGATTTAAGTGCAGATCGGTAAGCAGCTCTACATGGGGCCTATGAGTAAGGGTTGTCCCATAGGGATAATTTTTGGACTACTGATTAATGGATGTAATAAACACTTACAAACCCAATTTGAGTAAGACCTGTATGATATTTTGGATCTTATGGCAATTTATGTCGATTTCATAGGGGTCATTTGTATGGGGGCTAGGTCTGAACATGGACCGATTTTCACCAGTTTCAATAGCGTTCATCCTATGCCAGATGGAAGCTTATATACCAAATTATTTGCGACCTGCAGGTTGATTACAAGGACGGACGGACACACGGACGGACATTGTTAAATCGAATCAGCTAGTGATTCTGATTCGATCGGTATAATAAAAGATGGGTCTAGGTCAAATATTTTTGGTAGTTACAAACAGCAGCACAAAGTCATTATACCCAAACCACATAGTGGTATAGGGTATAATTATACTACGGTCAAGATCGAGGATTCGAGCTAATCGAGCCGAACGAGTAGCTCGATTAATAAAAACTGGTACGTTTCAAGTTTGAAAGCATGTAAAAAGATAAATATAGGTATTTATTATCCTTAAATTCCACTTGAATCGGACTGTACTACTAGCGTGGTTAGCTACTAGTCGAAAAAGCCCTACCACTTTCCATACAAATGTATGAAAATATGCACTTCATTAAAAAAAAAAATCCAAAAATACATGGTATGATATTTTCGAGTTAGTTGTATTAATATATTACTCTGCTGAAGTATTGAAGCATTCTGATAAAAACAGTGAAGTGGGCTAACTATTACTCGAAAAAGATTAGCCACTTTCCATTCAAATGTATGAAAATATGTTCCTCGTTTATGTTTGATGTCAATTGAAAAAAAAAATTCAAGATCACTTGGAAAAAATTATTAGTATTTCAATTTGAGAGAATAGGTCTTCAAAATTTCAAAGCATTCCGACAAAAATGTTGGTGTGTGGGAACAACTATTCGAAAAAGATCAGAAATTTTGAAAAAATTGTAAAAAAAAAATTTTTCTTATATTTTTATTATATTCGACATGAAACATGCTCTTATTAAAAGTTTGATGATATTTTCCAAAAAATTTTCCACAATATCTTAACAAAAAAGTATATTCCTTAGAGCTATGGATATATGTATATAAAGAGAAAGCTTCCTTCATGTTTCAAAGCATTCCGCCAGAAAATAAAAAACAAATTAAAAAAAAATATTTTTCACTGCCCGTAATTAACCGTAATCAAAAAAGACTCATATAAAAAATTAATTCATTCCGACTACAGTTGAGTTGTGGGCGAAGAACTACTCGAAAAAGACCACACACCTTTCATACCAAAAATTTGCTCATATTTCATATTCGAGATAATCTTTATATCAAAAATGGATTTAACGCCATTTTGTGCTTATAAATTCTGCTGCTTCCTTATTAAACTGTTATGAAACTGTTTTCATTTATTATGAATAAGAAGTAAACACTTTTTAAATAATGTTATTGTGTAGCATCTATATTATTAATAGGCTAGGCGAATGCTTGTGACTGATGTTTTGTTCTACCGTTTTATCCCGATTTTGACCAGACGTATATTATTTGAAAGGTATTTCTTTATAGTCGATTCGCAGATTTACAGAATTTTAAATTGTTTCCTTTATTTTGAATACATTGCATTTAAAGTTGCTACTAACACATGCATAAAATTATGCATATGCTATGTGTGTTTTATTAAATATGTTAATGTGTTTGTAATCAAAATGAGTTCGTTTTTTGTGTTGATTTGTGGATTGGCTATAATAGATTAGCATACTTTTAGGGTCTTTATTTAATGAAAAAATAAAATTTCCTAGAATTTGCGCTCGAATTTCGAGGGCTGGAATCTGCTAGTTTTATTAAATATTTATTAATATATATGTATGTATATTAAATTATTTTTTTATTTTATTTTTTCAGTTAAATTTAAAACACCTCCGCATCTGGCAGCTCCAAGCATATGGAAATATTTTACAAAAGTACTTGCTAACGATCTAGCATTAGACGGTTATTACGTCGTGTTTTCGTCGGCTACAAGTAACGCGAAACGTGTGTCTGTAAAATTAAAGTGTCGTGTTAAAAGTTTTTCGGGGTTTCTTAAAAATGTCATGTTATAAACAAATAGGAACATTTTAGAAAATTTTACTGACTTTAGAAAACTTATCGCGAGTGCGTTCATAATTTTTGGCAACCAAATAAAAATATTGTTTGATCCCGCGAATAAAATTGTTTCGGTAAATTAAGAAAGTATTACAAAGCTCGTTTCGGGCTTTTAAAACATATTTTAAATGTCGCGTTACGATTTTAGCATATTAGGAACATTCATAAAAATTATATTGACTTTAGAAAAGTAATCGCGTTCGTGTGTACTTTAAAATCCATTGGATATTATCTTTGGAAACCAATGTCAGTCAAATCGATTGCAATGGTAAGTTATTTAAATTATTAAAATTTTACAAGTATGTTAGTGAATACTCTTTTTGCCAACGACGAAATATTACTAATTTAAGACAATCCCAGGAAAAAATAACATTACCAAATAATGGGATTTAGAAGGAGTAGTAACTAGTTGAAGTTTGCCTGATAAGCTCATTATTTTAACACGGGGATGTCATTGGAGGTAGCTAGTAAACTAGGAACTCATTAATTTCACTTTGAAGGTAATGCAGTATGTAAGGAGCTGGCATGAAATATAAGTAGCTGTATAACACATTACTAGTAAGCCTTATTGTTACTTTAGAAGTAATGCAGTGGGCAGGGGAACGTCATTATTGGTAATGCAAAAATCAATAAGCTGCTATTTTGAAATTTTTCCAGGGATATCTTAAATTTTATATATACACTTTAAAATTTTTATAATCACAGAACATATTTTGGTTATGAAAATTTTCAAATATTACTGCTTTTGATTAGAAATATTATATTTTCTTCAACGTATAAACCGGACATTTACCAAAAACTATATACCGATTTGCAAATCGTGTTCAATAACGAAACGATAACATATAAGATTTTGTTAAATTATCTGGTATTTTAACGTTTATAGCACGGTTGCTCCCATTTAGTTGCTAGAACAATTAATGTTTATTGGAATTGTAGTAATTTTTCCAATTTTGGGATAACTTCATTTAGCCGAAGAAAATGAAAGCTATAACTCTAATCTCCTTCAGCAGAGATAAAGAGTGGAATTTCATAAGTTTGTAAGTTTCACAGTTTTACCCCGATTTTGACAAAAAATTTATCACGTGAAAAGTATTTCTTTTTAACCGTTACGCAGATTTACAGATTTTCATCATCTGGAATATTTTATTGGAGTTATGATCGTTTAAAGTTGCTACTAACACATACATTAAATTATACAATGCTATGTGTGTGTTTATTAAATTTGTTAATGTGTTTGTGTTATTGTTTTGAGTTTGTTTTCTTCATTTAAAATGAGTTGAATTGTGAAGCACACCTTTAGGGTCTTTTTTAAATGAAAAAATAAAATTTCCTAGAAAATGCAGTCGAATTTCGAGTGCTGGAATCTGCTAGTAAAATATAAGTTTTTGAATATTTATATTTTTTTGTTTGAAAAAAGTTGGCATCGCTGCTTATCAAACACCAAAGGTTCAAAGGTGGAAGTAAAGAACACGGGTTTTGAAGGCGACGTTATATTATACTCTATATATAATTTTCCATATATTTATTTTATTGGAAAAACTTAACTTTAGATTCTCATTTGGTTGGTTTCAGCAAAAGTATATAAATTTAATTTTACAACTTTCACAATCTGTATTGCAATATATTAATCAGTTTGGAAAATAATGTGCTAATCTAGGGCCTGATTAATTTCTACCTTATTATAAAACAATATCTTTACAAATGATTCCCAATGTTGAGAAAAATAAACGGTGCTTTTGAAATAAAAGGTACTTTTTAAATAAAAGGTACTTTTTAAATAAAAGGTACTATTTAAATAAAAGGTACTTTTTAAATAAAAGTACTTTTTAAGTAAAAGGTACTTTTTAAATAAAAGGTACTTTTTAAATAAAAGGTACTTTTTAAATAAAAGGTACTTTTTAAATAAAAGGTACTTTTTAAATAAAAGGTACTTTTTAAATAAAAGGTACTTTTTAAATAAAAGGTACTTTTTAAATTCAAGATACTTTTTAAATAAAAGGTACATTTTAAATAAAATGTACTTTTTAAATAAAAGTTACTTTTTAATACCTTTTAAATAATAGGTACTTTTTAAATAAAAGGTACTTTTTAAATAAAAGGTACTTTTTAAATAAAAGTTACTTTTTAAATAAAATGTACTTTTTAAATAATAGGTACTTTTTAAATAAAAGGTGCTTTTTATATAAAAGGTACTTTTTAAATAAAAGGTACTTTTTAAATAAAAGGTACTTTTAAAATAATAGGTACTTTTTAAATAAAAGGTGCTTTTTAAATAAAAGGTACTTTTTAAATAAAAGGTACTTTTTATATAATGGTTACTTTTTAAATAAAAGGTACTTTTTAAATAATAGGTACTTTTTAAATAAAAGGTACTTTTTAAATAAGAGGTACTTTTTAAATAAAAGGTACTTTTTAAATAAAAGGTACTTTTTAAATAAAAGATACTTTTTAAATAAAAGGTACTTTTTAAATAAAAGGTACTTTTTAAATAAAAGGTACTTTTTAAATAAAAGGTACTTTTCAAATAAAAGGTACTTTTTAAATAAAAGGTACTTTTTAAATAAAAGGTACTTTTTAAATAAAAGGTACTTTTTAAATAAAAGGTACTTTTTAAACTAAATGTACTTTTTAAATAAAAGGTACTTTTTAAACTAAATGTACTTTTGGACAAAAGATATTTCTTAAATAAAATATTTAAACAAAATATAAATTTTAAAGAAAAGGTACTTTTTAAATAAGAGATTCTTTTTCTATTTTTTAAATAAAATTTCCTTTTTAAATAAAAGATATATTTTAAATGGTACTTTTTAAATATACTTGTTAAATGAAAGTTACGTTTTAAATAAAAAGTACTTTTTAATTGAAATGTATATTTTTAGTAAAAGATTCCTTCAAAATGAAATCGATTCGATTCGTAAATGCAGTAAATTTGTGCATCACTGAGGCAGTTATGCCAAGTTTTGTTGCTGATCCGTGATCAGTTGTTGCAGATGCCTTGTTACAAGAGATAAAAAGCATGTTCACCACAAAAACATTAACAAATATTATTGAAAATCTTGATTTTAAAAATGAAAACTTTTTGTTAACTTAAAATAAAAACAGAATTAAAAGAAAGATGAAACGACTTTTGGTTATTAAAAATCAATTAAAACGAAAAGGAAGGCGGATTCCTAAAATAAAAAATTACTTTGAAATTACAAAACGATATTATTTAAATTTCTGTTAATAATTTCTATATAATGCACTACTTACTACTCCATTCTGCACCAATATTTAATTTTGTTTAAGCTTCGCGCTCTATTGCATCAGTAATTAAAATGATGCCATAGTTGCAAAAAAAAATTGCGACAGCACTGTCAATTGTTTGCATAAAAAATTTTTGACGTAAATCAGTGCTGCCAAGTGATGCTTTTTTTTAACGTTTTACTTTTATTATGCTGCAGTGATGAATAACTAATGCATTTACGAACGTACTCTATATTTTTTGTTTTTTATATCCTATACCACTATGTGGTTATGGTATAGTGACGTTGTGCTGATGTTTGTAGCTACCTAAAATATTTGACCTAGACCCATTTCCTAATGTACCGATCGACCCAGAATCACTTTCTGAGTAGATTTGGCGATGTCCGCCCGTCTGTCTGTGTGTCCATGCCAACCTTGTAATCAAACTACATGTCGCAAATATGAATATATTTTTATGAAATTTAGTGTGTAATAGGATGCACCCTATTGAAATTGGTGAAAATCGGTTCACGTTCAGGCCTAGTCCCCATACAAATGGCCCTTTGGGATCACCTTAATTAAATTGTCATAATATCAACATTATCGTATAGATCTCGGTAAAATTGGGCCTGAGTATATTTATTGATGTTTATTTATGCCATTTATACAAAAAACTTTTTGTTAAAAAATTCCCATCAAAACGATTTCTAGTCATAATGCAAGTTATTTTACTCCTACAAATGAAATTCATGACTTTTACAGTTGACAGATTTTAAAAAGTTTTGTTACACAAGCAATTGCTGTTACACCTTTTACACATGATTTACATTTGAAATAGATTTCTCTGTTTTTATTAAGATCTCTATGACTTTTCATTTCAATTCTTTTTTAGCTTTTAAGTTGTTGTAGTTTTTTCTTCAACTCCTTAAGGTGATGATGTGTAAACAATTTTTTATTTTTATTTTACGTTTGTTACTTGTTTTTGATATGGGTCCTAGTAATTTGTAGTTTGAGAAAAGTGATATGTCAAAAAAAAAAGCATTTCAAATGTTATAAAAGAAGAAACTAAAAAGAACGTATCAAACTATGAGCAGAAAATGTGAACTGGAAAGGCCATCTGCTTGTACTCACGTCTAGGTGTTGTTACAATTGGTTTTTTAAACTTATTGATTAAATAAATCATTTATAATTAATTACAGTAGTAATTGCAATATGTCTGAAAAATGACGATAAATCAAACAAAAAAAAATCATTTATATTTATTAATTATGTGAAAATTAAAAAAAAAATACATCGAATTAACTTAGGATTTAAGACCGGCCAACAGATCGGATTGAAACAATACCTGTTTATCTGCAGGAAGCGACTGTCACGAGTACTTTCATATTCAGAAAATGATGCCATCCACTGTTATTAAAAAAAAAGAAAAATCATGTGAGTCTGATCACTTATAGCAATCAACTGCAGGGGCTCTGCTAATATAAAAATATTTAATATTTATTATTTCAACCGGTTACTTTTTAATTTTTCGTTTTTTATTTTTCGTTTTTCATTTTTCATTTTTTATTTTTCATTTTTTATCTTAAATTTTTCATTTTCCATTTTTCGTTCTTCGTTTTTCATTTTTTATTTTTCTTTTTTCATTTTTTATTTCTCATTTTTCATTTTTATTTTTAATTTTTTCAGTTTTTATTTTTCATTTCTCATTTTTAATTTTTCATTTTTTCTTTTTAATCGTTTATTTTTAATTTTTTTTCATTTTCAATTTTTGTTTGTTATTTTTCATTTTTTATTTTTCATTTCTTATTTTTATACCCTCCACACGTCAGTGGCAGAGGGTATATATAGGTTTGTCATTCCGTTTGTAACGCATCGAAAAACTAATTTCCGACCCCATAAAGTATATATATTCTTGATCCTTATCACAGCTCGAGTCGATATAGCGATGTCCGTCTGTTCGGCTGTCCGTCTGTCTGTTGAAATCACGCTCATTCACAAAAAAAGCCATCTAACTGAATAAGGCTACAATAATATCATTTGCCATAATTCCCAGCAGGTTGGTATTGAAAATGGGCTAAATTGGGCTTCATCGTGATTAGAAACGAGCAAAAATATGTAGATACCTCTAAAAAAACATAAAACCCAGTGTGTTTGTTGTAACAGTTTAGTGGTTGAATATTATAATTGTACAACAACATAAAAAAATGCCACAAAAAAATTATGCATATACATACATATGTATATTAACAATACCAAGAACACTATAACATAACTCATGTTAGTAGTATTGCCACATATTTTTTTTATCGTATCACGTTATAATAAAAAAAAAATCGCCAATATGAAAGAAAAAATGAAAACGAAGAGAAAACGAAAAATGAAAAATGGAAAATGAAAATGGAAAATGGAGAATGGAAAATGAAAAACAGAAAATGGAAAATGTAAAATGAAAAATGGAAAATGAAAAAAGGAAAATGAAAAATGGAAAATGAAAAATGGAAAATAGAAAATGAAAAATGAAGAATGAAAATGAAAAAGGGAAAATGAAAAACGGAAAATGGAAAATGAAAAATGTAAAATGGAAAATAGAAAAAAGAAAATTGAAAAATGGAAAGTGGAAAGTGGAAAATGGAAAACAAAAATTGAAATATGAAAAATGGAAAATGAAAAATGGAAAATGAAAATTACAAAATGAATAATGGAAAAAGAAAATTGAAAAATTAAAAATGCAAAATGGAAAATGGAAAATGAAATTCAAAAATGGAAAATGAAAATTAAAAAAGGAAAATGGAAAATGGAAAATGAAAATTGAAAAATGGAAAATGAAAAAGGAAAAATGAAAAACGGAAAATGGAAAATGAAAAATGAAAAAGTAAAAAGGAAAAACGGAAAATGAAAAATTAAAAAGGAAAAAGGAAAAACGGAAAATTAAAAATAAAAATGTAAAATAGAAAATGAAAAATGGAGAATGGAAAATGAAACATGAAAATTGAAAAATTAAAAATGGAAAGTGGAAAATGGAAAACGAAAACTGTAATATGAAAAATGGAAAATGAAAAATTGAAAATGGAAAATGAAAATTGCAAAACGAATAATGGAAAATGGAAAAAGAAAATTGAAAAATTAAAAATGCAAAATGGAAAATGAAATTCAAAAATGGAAAATGAAAATTGAAAATGGAAAATGAAAAATGAAAATTGAAAAATGGAAAATGAAAATTGAAAAATGGAAAATGGAAAACGCAAAATGGAAAATGGCAAATGGGAAATGAAAATTGAAAATTGAAAAATTAAAAATGGAAAATGAAAAATGGAAAATGAAAATTTGAAAAATGAAAAAATAGAAATGGAAAATGGAAAATGAAAATTGAAAATGAAAATTGAAAATTGAAAAATGAAAATTGAACATTGAAAAATGAAAAATGGAAAATGGAATATGAAAATTGAAAAATGTAAAATGATAAATGGAAAATTAAAAATTGAAAAATGGAAAATGAAAATTGAAAAATGAGAAATGGAAATTGGAAAATGAAAATTGAAAAATTAAATTTGAAAAATGAAAAATGGAAAACGCAAAATGGAAAATGAAAATTGAAAAAATGGAAAATGAAAAATTAAAAATTAAAAATGGAAAATGAAAATTGAAAAATTTAAAAATGGAAAATGGAAAATGAAAAATGGAGAATGGAAAATGGAAAATGAAACATGAAAATTGAAAAATTAAAAATGGAAAATGGAAAGTGGAAAATGGAAAACGAAAACTGTAATATGAAAAATGGAAAATGAAAATTGCAAAACGAATAATGGAAAATGGAAAAAGAAAATTGAAAAATTAAAAATGCAAAATGGAAAATGGAAAATGAAATTCAAAAATGGAAAATGAAAATTGAAAATGGAAAATGAAAACTGAAAATTGAAAAATGGAAAATGAAAATTGAAAAATGAAAAATGGAAAATGGAAAACGCAAAATGGAAAATGGCAAATGGGAAATGAAAATTGAAAAATTAAAAATGGAAAATGAAAAATGAAAAATGGAAAATGAAAATTTGAAAAATGAAAAAATAGAAATGGAAAATGGAAAATGAAAATTGAAAATGAAAATTGAAAAATGAAAATTGAACATTGAAAAATGAAAAATGGAATATGAAAATTGAAAAATGTAAAATGATAAATGGAAAATTAAAAATTGAAAAATGGAAAATGAAAATTGAAAAATGAGAAATGGAAAATGAAAATTGAAAAATTAAATTTGAAAAATGAAAAATGGAAAACGCAAAATGGAAAATGAAAATTGAAAAATGAAAAATTAAAAATGGAAAATGGAAAATGAAAATTGAAAAATTTAAAAATGAAAAATGAAAAATGGAAAATGAAAATTGAAAAATGGAAAATGAAAATTGAAAAATGAAAAACGGAAAATGGAAAATGAAATAAATAGATATGATAAGTTTAAATTTCTATATTGAGTTTCTTACCTGTTATTATTATGTATTTTTTTTTTTTGTATTGAATGTAATGCAGATAAAAATAAAAAATAATTCAGATAAATATTTTAAAATTAGCTTACTTTTAATAATAATAATTTTTAGCCAAGAATCATTTGAATTTTGTTATTCGGAATTAATGTTTCAGTATCGGCAAAAGTTTTAAAGTGTAGTCGTACTCAACATTGGGTGTAACATAGAGTTTAAGACTCTGGTGGAGGGTATCAAAAAATTCGGCACAGCCGAATTTAACACTCTTACTTGTTAATATTTCATTTGTTATTTTTCATTTTTTATTTTTATTTTTCATTTTTAATTTTTAATTTTCATTTTTTGGTCAGTTTTAATACCTCCTTTTTTAAATATATTAAAACACTAACCACTATCTTCCCTTACCAGAGAAAACTGTGCATACGTACAAGTTCGTTTGTTGTCTGTCACGTTGTAGCATGTGAAAAGCCAGCCAAGTTAATTGAATGTTAACAAAACCATAAGTAGTTGAGTTTATAAGGACACCTGTCATTTTAAACAGGCCTAATTATTATGTGATGTGGGATCTATGAATGGGCAAATGTGGTTCAAAGATGTGACTTATTTGCATTAAATAAAGCTAACATCCTAAAGTATAGGGATTTTTAAATTTATTCAAGTAAATAAATTAGTTTTCGCCCTAAAACCGCTTTTGTTTATTGATATTAATTAAATTTAAAAATTTTAAAAATCACAAAATTTTCATTTCAATAACTAAGTAATTTCAAAAGTTACTATGTGACTTTTTCTATAATTGTGGTTTAATTTTTAAGTTATTATATTTGAATTTTTTATTTTTATTCTAATGTCAATTTAACATTTTCCAAATCTAATTTTTTTTCTAAATGTTTAACCACTTTGCCATTATGTTTTATAGATTTTAACCAATTAATATACCAGGATTCAATTCCTGTCTCTATGGCACCCGAAACTAAACATTGTAAATAGGTTATCGATGGTTGTCTTTCAAATGGCACATTATCAGTTGGTATCGATTGTAAATCAGTTGTCGGTTGATCTACTAAATGATAAACACGAGCTGTTATTGTATCATTCGCAGTTAAATTTAAAACAGAAACACTTTTTGGTTTATAAATGCCTTCTGGGACACCTTCTTGGCTGTAAGACAAAGATGGCAAAGTTAACTTATACGCATGATACAGACAATAGAAAAAATTACTTATCGATATCATCTAAATTTGATAGATCAATTTTCCATAATGTGCCATGAACGGTGCGATTTAAATGTGGCACTACTGTGGCCGGAGCACCATTCCATCTTTCTGTGTGTTTATTGAAATCCAATCTGTAATTCTGAATAAAAATAATGTAAGATGTTTGATTAAGTAAAAAACTGATATGGCTATATGTGTAATTTATTAATAACCTTTAAGACTCCTGGTCCAATTTTAACTGCTGTGGGATTTTGCATATGTATGCGTTTCGCCAACATATTACTGCCGTAACCGAAATAATAAAATTGATCACCCTTTATCTCCGGCAGTTCAGTGGTATCAATCACATTACCATTATCATTGTTATTGAACTCAGATCCTTGGACAAGAATTAGTATTATGTTTGTGGTTAAAGTAAATAATACTAATTTCATTTTAGTTCACTTTTCTAATGTTCGCCAACTGCTAACGAATGCTTTGAGTATTAATCTGTTATTGATGCGATTTAGAATTAGAATCATTAACAGAAGTGCAGAAGAGATTAAGATTTTAGAGGAAAGTATGCTAACAGATGTCGTTCGTTCTTACTGACACCTATAAGAAACTACAACTATAACCTAATATCCTGATTGGAACGTAATGACCGATATTAGCAGAAGGACCATTCGCTGAGCGTGATATAAATATTAAAAATGTTGCGTATTTAAACAAATAAAAAAGTATTCCTTTTTTAAATGTTAAACTTTACATACTTGTATAGCCAAGTAGGGTGCCAGATTAAAATTGTTCGTCACAGTAAAAATTCGATTTTCCCACTTCACCAGCAGTAATTTCAAAAAAAATTTTTGTTTTTGAAATATTCAATTTTACTATTGTCAGCATCCTTCCCATGTTGGCAGTATTTAATGATGTGAGACAAAATTTACAGATAAGAAAAAGTCCGTATTGTGTATTCGATTTTAAAAGATGAAGCAATAATATAAATTTTATCTATGAGTATATATATGTATGTATGTATGTATATAAAAATTAATTGCTGTTCGTATGTAGGTTATAGATACGCGAAGTATTACAAATTGGTTTCATCGGATGCCATGAAATTAGTGGGCGTGGCACCTCCCATATGATAGTGAGAATCTAGAAATTTTTTGTCAGTCCATAAATTATTATTGGAAATAATCGTACATAATAAGCTCAGCGGGATCACAATAGCAGGTTGGCACATGCCACGCAAAAACTATTTATTTACGAATGTAGAATAGGAAGCAATATTCTATGGAGTTCTCCAGTTTGACTCAATCGGATCATGTAATGCCGAAAAAACAAATGATTGTAGTTAAAAACAAGTGTTTTTTGATAAAATTGCATTATTGAGGTTTAAAGGAAAAATATATTTGTTTTCTTATTTAAAAATATGAATTGGAATATGTTATGGCCCCGAAAGAAACAAATATATACAGTTTCAAAATGTAACGCAATAAGGTAATACACACGCAACCAAAACTAATAGCAGCTAAAAAGAAAAGCTATATATATTATCGAAGTTTTTAGTATAAAATACAACTTTAAAAGTTTTTGCAAAAATTATTCACTGAAATTTGTATAAATGGGAGACAAAATATGTTAAATTTACTTGCATTATATTTTGTAAAGTCTTAAATAACTTAATTATGTCGACTAATTAAAATTTAAGCATATTTTCAAAAATGTAGTTTAATTGAACTGAATAAAAATAACGAAACATAACTTCAAAGCTCATATCCTTTTAACCTATTTTAGCGAATTAATTGTATAAGCTTTGAAGATATTCTTACTAAATAGTTATTTATATTTTTGTTCAAATAAAAAGGATTGTAGTGTATTTCATATATATTTCATTAATAACGCACAAAAGGACTCCTACGCAGTATCATCAACCATATTTTCCTAATACCCCTAAGTAGGTAGGTGGCGCTGGTGTTTGTATAACTCTTTGCATATACTCTTTGATTATACCATTTGCCATATAAAAAAGTAAGAAAATTATAGTCGGTCTAGACCGACTATACGATACCCTATACCATGCGTTTAGAGACCCTAACTCTTAGTTCCAACTAATTGAATATAGAAAAAAAGCATAAACTAAATTTGAGTGCCATTATTATTAATTTTTTTTCATTTGAATATGAAAAAGTTCATATCGGATGCTATATTTATATGGGGACTAGGTCGAAAAATGGACCGATCCTGACCATTTTTGGTGAGGTCACTTATTTTTGCAAAAACATATACAAACCAAATTTGAGGAAAATTTGTGCAATATTTTTGTTTTCTGATAGATCTAAGTGAAGATCGGGAAGCAGCTTTATATGGCGGCTATGACTAAGAATTGTCCTATAGGGTTTATTTTTGGACTACTGTTTAATGGATGTAATAAACATACACAAACCCAATTTGACCGAGATCTACATGATAATTTGGATCATATGGCAATTTAAGTCGATTTCATAGGTGTCATTTGTAGGGGGACTATGTCTGAACATGCACCGATTTCGCCAAT
Source organism: Cordilura impudica (assembly GCA_963682025.1). NCBI lineage: Eukaryota > Metazoa > Arthropoda > Insecta > Diptera > Scathophagidae > Cordilura > Cordilura impudica. The sequence goes on along the minus strand of OY821519.1, from coordinate 242,381,110 downwards.
TTCAATAGCGTTCTTGCTATGGCTGATGGAAGCTTACATACCAAATTTGAACTGTAGCTTAATTACAAGGTTTACATGGACACACAGACGGACGGACGGATATCACTAAATCGACTCAGAAAGTGATTCTCTGAGTCGATCGGTATAATAAAAGGTGTCAAATATTTTTGGTAGTTACAAACATCAGCACAAAGTCATTATACCTGACCACATAGTGGTATAGGGTATAAAATTACTTGTAAATAACACTGTACAACAACTTTCAGACTCTTACACAATGTAATTAACCTCTGAATTCTAATACCATTTAAATATAAAGTTAATTGCGTTTTATTTTTTACGAATATTTATTGTAATTTCTTATTTATTGTTTTTTTATAAAAACGATGGTGGTTTTTATAAAAAAAATTTATTTCTAATTGAAAAATGCCTTAAACTGTATAACATTGTTGTGCAGCGTAAATATATTTAGGAACACCTTAAGTAATGTTTTCCAAAATGTTTTAAAGCTTATGGAGCTTTATTCATAGCCTAAATATTAGAGTTAAATAATTAACTTAATAAAAACAATATACTTTTTGCTAAAATTTAAAATTTTAGAGAAACAGCCGCCTCAAAAAATAACAAATGTGTTATAAGTATGTAATGGAAAAATATATGCCAGCTTCGGATGAGTATTTACAGCTTTCAAATTTTTCAAGTAAAAAGATTTAAATTTCGGAACAAGTGGAGTTTAGGGGCGAGCCTTTCTCAAAAATTTTCATAATATTCGAAAATATCTATAATATTAATGGGCCAGCCGATTTCTTGTGACCGATGTTTTGTTCTACGGTTATATCCCGATTTTGATCAATAGTATATTATTTGAAAGGTATTTCTTTATATCTGTTTTCCAGATTTACAGATTTTTAAATTTTTCCCTTTATTTTGAGTAAATAGCATTCAAAGTTGCTACTAACACATACATAAATTTATACATATGCTATGTGTGCTTTATTTAATTTGTTAGTCCAAATTCACACAACGCAACTTTTGTTGCGCAATTCTTGAGTTTGTAGGAGAGAGGGGAAAGAAGAGTGGTATTTGTACGGAGTTGCTTGTACTTGGCAACTCGTTTTGTTGTGCAATTCGTAATTATAAACACGAAGTTAGCTGCAGGTTATTATTTGACATTTCTTTTCATTCTGTGCTTCGCTGTTTTAAGTTGTGCACAATTTAAAAAATTTAAAAGCAGATTTTATTTAGATTTTACAAGATTATTCTAGATAATAAAGATACATAAAATAAAATAAGTGTTTATTTTATAAGCAAAGTAGTGCAATTAATAATAATTGAATAAAAATGTCATTTATATGGAATCGGCAGCTTACAGAAAAATTAATAATGTGTGTGAAAGAAATGAACTGTCAAAAATGTAAGAATTTGAAAGCAAAAGAAAACGAAAAGTTGCGGCAATAAATTTCTCTGTGTGAACATTAAGGCTACTTTAAAAGAGAATTGAAAAAAGTTGCGCAACAAAAATTGCCTTGTGTGAATCCAGACATAATGAGTTTGTTGTCTTCATTCACAATAATAGATTATAAAAGTGTTGGTTTGTGAATTGGCTAAGTTGAAATATAAAGCTGCCTAGAAATTGCACTCGAATTTCGGGAGCTGGAATCTCCAGGTATTTATTAATCTAAGTGCAATATTTACCAATATTAAGACGCCAATTGACAAACAATAGCAAAGTAATGTTGTTTATGAAGAAACATGTAAAGGGAACGACAATCAAAACTGTGAACTCATATATATAGGGACGACGAAGAGAACCTTATAAACAAGATTAAGAGAACATGAAATGGATGTAATAAAAGGTAAAGAAAGCACAGTATTGTCAAAACACATATTAAATACTGGCCACTCAGCTGACTTCAACAATGTCAGAATATTGGACAAGGAGAAAAGAGAGAAAAAAGGTATACAATCGAAAGTCTACGAATACAACAAAAAATAAACAAAACTTTAAACCATAAAGAGGACACCGATAACATCAGCGCGAGCTATATGGTTGCAATTAATTAAACAAACTGTGATACTAGAGATAATATGCGTTTAAATGTTAAATTTGTGTTTTTATGTTTGTGTTTTATGTTAAATGTAAAATATTATATTTTAATGCAAAAGAATCATAAATATTGCAAGGTTCAGAAAATACACACATGAAACACACAATGTTCTGTTCAAAAGCAGCCAACACATATCTTTATTTTCATATCAATTATGTGCGTTTCTAAATTTTCTACGGTGCCCAACACAACCATGACTGTGTTCGTTTTAATATTTCGTTATTTACACGAACATTTTTGTATCACATACTTTTTGTTTCAATCACACATAAAGCACACATTTCTGAGTGTTGCTCTATTTGAAGTTCATGTTCTGGTACGTGTACTGAAAAAAAACACAGCACATGTACAATAAACAGGTTCGAGTTCAGTTATATTTTAAGTCGTGTTGTGGCTCGTGTAGTAAGAAAAAACAGAACATGTACAATAAACAGGTTCGAGTTCAGTTATATTTTAAGTCGTGTTTAAAATATAACTGAACTCGAACCTGTTTATTGTACATGTTCTGTTTTTTCTTACTACTACTTTTTGTTTCAATCACACATAAAGCACACATTTCTGAGTGTTGCTTTATTTGAAGTTCATGTTCTGGTACGTGTACTGAAAAAAAAACACAGAACATGAACTTCAAATAAAGCAACACTCAAAAATGTGTGATTTATGTGTGATTGAAACAAAAAGTAGTGATAGAAAAATGTTCGTGTAAATAACGAAATATTAAAACGAACACAGTCATGGTTGTGTTGGGCACCGAAGAAAATTTAAAAACAAACATAATTGATATGAAAATAAAAATATGTGTGTGTTGGTCTAAAGGTGCTATTACACGATGTGTTTTTGACATATGTACTGTCACTTTTTTTATCCATATGAAACTACTCATGTCTGTCAAAATTGTCTTTTACATACGATTCATAATTTTTGCTATCACACGTGCATATGTATCTCAGTATGACATAACCTCTAAATGTAAAGAACAGCTGATTTAATTTGTGAATTTTCAAAAATTTATTGTTAAAAAAAAGTTATATATATTTTAATTGTTAATTAATATTAAACAATTTATTTTTCTTTCAATATTAATCTTTATAATTTACTCTGTTTTTCTTTCGCCACAAGCAGTGTTGTATTTTCATATGTTTGTCATGCAAAAATAGAACCTGTTCTAATTGAAAAATGTACTTGTGACTTTCCTCATGTATTGTACATAAACAATGTTTCATATGTATCACACGATGTGTACAACTTTTGTTGTGACGAAATTTGACAGTACATATGTAAAAAACACATCATGTAATAGCACCTTAAGTTATGTTTGTTTACATATATGTACGAGTTTTTTATTCAGTGTGTGTTTTTTTCTGAACTCTGAAATATTGTAAGTTTAAAATTGGTATTGATGTATTATTTGTAATAATTTGTTTTTATTTTACTAAATAGACGATCCCTAGAAAAAGAAGCCAAAAAGCTACGAAACGTCGGGTAAACCTTTATTAAAAATGCATTTTTATTTACATTGAAACAATTCAGGTCATATTAGCTCAACAAAAAACCACAAAACCAATTGAAAATTGACCAAAAATAAGAAAAATAATTATTAATGGGTTAATTTCCCTAAACGAAATAATATATCCGGTCCTGAAAGGGTTGAGAGGTCAAAATATACATCGAAATGAAGCTAAAGAAGCCAGCTTTTATTCAGTTTAAAAAAAAAATATTACAAAAATACAAAATTTTAAATTGGTTCATAATGGGTTAATGGATTTCAAATTTAAAAATATCAAATAAAAGGCACTCAAGTGAGCTCTCAAATGATATAAAGTTTGCTGAAAACCGATACTTAATAACAAAGTTATAAACAAGTCAATGTCAAAACTTTGGATGTCCATAACTCGGAAATTATTAACGACCGCCGAAAAAATATTTTCCTAGAACCGCAATAAAATTTTTAAAAGTGGTGAAAATTTGAAACCGATGAGGACATTGCCCCTAAACTCCACATAATCCATTTTTTGTCAGTTACAACGCTTTGTGGGCTTAAAATTATTTTTGAATTATTTATGAATATTAACATATTGTTAACATACCGAATTTATGAGGTATTTTTTCCACTTAACTGCGGAAGATCTCAACAAGCTACAATAACATTCAAAGCTACTTAATATAAAGCAAGTAAACTTTGGTATTTTACAAAAAAATTAAATACTTTATTTTTAATATCGACTTCGAAAATTTTGGCTTTATGCATGAAATACATAGACGGCTCCGGCTACACGACAACAAATGCTGCTGGCTGCAATTGTAGCCGTGTAGTCAGCTACATAATTTTTTTTTTTTTTTGAAAACGACAGCAACACATAACAACAATATAAACAGCTGTTTTTATATAAATGTATTTTTATTTCAGTAGTGCTAATTATATTTTTTTACTCTATTAAAATAGAAAAACATGCCTGGTTTTATATAAACTTGACTAGAATATACAATTACTTATTAATAATACATTATTATAACGTAAAAATAAATAAATAAATTTATTTAACACCTTATGATTATTGACGGAATTATAGCATTTCATTTTGCGTTTTTCTTTTTAACAAAATGAAATATTTCATAGCATTAATTTCTTTAACATATTTTGTTAAACTACACACTATTTTTGTTTTGTAGCCAACAAAAATAGAAAAAGTTGACTACATCGACAAAAGTTGTCGTGTAGCCGTGAAACTGTGTTGGTGTCAAAATAATCGTTTTGATATAAACGTTTGTGTATTATTTTTGACAGGCTGTAGTCATGTATCCGTTGTCGTTTATGTGTTTCATGCATTACTATTATAATTTCTGAGAGCTTCATATAAAAAAAAAAAAAAATACACCCGTTTTTTTTTTGCGTGTACATATAATCGAATATTTTGTTCTTGCATTATTCGAGATAGTTTTCTTACATCTATGCGCCATCTATACTCTTAACAAATTACCAACATCTATTTTGCAGTTGGCAATGTTGGAAATATTGCCAAAATCACGAAAGTATGGCAACTCCATTAGAAACAATTGTCAAAACCGGCTGAGTATCGTGCAGAATTTTTGCAAACTAAATTTTAATTCTTATATCAAAATATTCTAATTTCCATAATTTAATTGGCAAATTTCAGAAAGGTTTTTAACAAAGATAAAATTAATTATTAGAAAGTAGCTATGCCTCAAATGCCATTACCTCCTTTGGCTCATGTAAGTTAAATATGATCTCAATGTTGTAAATGTGTTGCTGTGAAAATTTCTTTGTCGTCCCCCTTTTTTTTGTTTACGGCAACTTTTTGTTTTGCTTGTTTCTTATTTAAAGAATGTCATCGAACCGATGCAAGTTGATGCCCCAATGGAGGATAACGATAACAATGAGGAACATCAATTGATTGTAGAGAATCCCACTTTGGATTTGGAGGTTTATGCCAACTCGTATGTGGGTTTGGCCCGTTTGTACAGAATGATATTTGTGTCGGATGTCTGCCCCTCCTTACGTTTGGAAGCCTTAAAAATGGCTATTAATTATGTGATGACAACATACAATGTGACCATGTATCAAGTTTTGCATAAGAAACTAAATGATGTGTATGTTAGTAGTACGGCGGGTGGAGCCGGCGGTGGCAATGGTGCAGCTGGTGGTGCCGGCGGAGGTCTACCGGATATAGCTGCTCAACCCGCTGTATCGGCTCAGACCCAAGACCTACCCGTATTCGATCAAAATTGGGTAGAAACCAAAAGCAAAAAGGCTGCTCTTAAGTTAGAAAAGTTGGATTCAGACCTCAAGAACTTTAAATCTAGTTCGATTAAGGAAAGCATACGCAGAGGCCATGATGATTTGGGCGATCATTATCTAAGCTGTGGTGATTTGTCCAATGCTTTGAAATGTTATTCTCGGGCTAGAGATTATTGCACTAGTGGAAAAGATGTGGTCAATATGTGTTTGAATGTCATCAAAGTTTCGTTATATCTACAGAATTGGTCGCATGTGCTGAGCTATGTTTCCAAAGCTGAAAGCACTCCAGATTTTAATGAATGTTCAAAGGATGCAAATCAGGTATGCTCAGAGTTAAAGTTTTATTTTCAATCACGACAATATTTAATTATTTTCAAATATTCAGTCCGTATTGACTCGTCTTAAGTGTGCTGCCGGCTTAGCAGAATTACAAACCAAAAAATATAAATCGGCCGCCAAACATTTTCTGTTGGCTAACTTTGATCATTGTGACTTTCCCGAAATGATTTCACCCAACAATGTAGCCATGTACGGAGGCTTATGTGCTTTGGCCACATTCGACCGTCAAGAACTGCAGAAGAATATTATCTCATCCAGTTCATTCAAGCTGTTTCTGGAACTGGAGCCACAACTGCGAGATATTATTTTCAAGTTTTACGAGTCCAAATATGCTTCATGTCTTAAACTACTCGACGAGATACGCGACAACTTGCTACTGGACATGTATATAGCACCTCATGTCAATACTTTGTATACGAAGATTCGTAATCGTGCGTTGATTCAATACTTCAGTCCCTACCTTTCAGCCGATATGCGTAAGATGGCCACAGCCTTTAATCGCACAGTCGAGGCTTTGGAGAATGAAGTTATGCAACTAATATTAGAAGGGCAAATACAAGCTCGCATTGACTCGCATAATAAAATATTGTACGCCAAGGAGACTGATCAACGCAGTAGCACTTTTGAACGGGCCATTAAAATGGGCAAAGAATATCAAAGACGTTCCCGTATGTTGGTATTAAGAGCTGCCATACTTAAGAGTAATATACACGTTAAGGTTAGCTAATCTGTGTTTTTGTTTCTTATCTTCTAATTAAATTGCAATTTTAATTACAGAGTATACCTCGTGATGCGGGTAATCATGTTACTGATTTATGTGTTGCTGCAGGTTCAAGTACTCCAACAACAGCTAGAATTTAAAGTTATTTATACGAACGTCGCACATCCCGCAGATATTGTTTGAAAAATTCGTTAAAAAACATTTTGCATAATATTACTTTAATTGTGATTTTGCGATTTAACAAGTTCTCCAAATTTTTAAAAGAACAGAATTTTTTTTATTTAATTAATGGAAGGAATAATCTTTGAAATTGAAAATAATTTTCGATTAGAAAAATATCTATAAAAGCTCTCAGATGCAGCTGTTTTAAGGATGGCTTATTTAATGAGAACAAAACGACGTTATAGTTAGAAACATGCAACATGTGATCGAAATTTACAGAAATAATTGTTATCGAATATTTACAAGGGAAATGAAAGAAGTTGCGAACATTTTTCGTTCGCACTACTCTTTTCCTCATTTGATCTTTTCACTTGGCTCTACTATACAGAATAATCTATCTTTGTGAATCTTGCTTTAAACGGAGCTTCGAATGAATTTATTCAATCTAGAATTTAATTTGCATTTAAAACATTTCGTCAAATGTGAATTCCAAATTCTATAATTCCTAATCGAATTATTAATAGCCTGAGTGCATTCACATATAAATAAAATATTTTTCTTATCTTTATTTATAAATTAATGCTGCTAGGTTGTTGTACTCTGTTCGGCAGTATGGGTTTTCTATAAGCGACCGTTTTGCAATTATTTCCACAAGGTAATTTGAAATATCTATGCAATCAGTACTAACTTCTCTAAAACAATTAACCAATTCAAGTTTTACCATTGAAACTTGACATTTATAAGGTCAACACAAAAACACAAGATTCGTAGCCAAGACATCAAGTTTTCATTTTATCCATTAAATCTATCGACCGCAGAAATTGTGGAATATTCTACACCATTTCCAATTGAAATTGAGAACTTTACAAATGAAATTGATCAAATTCCAGATGAAATTGAGATTTTCCATTTGAAATTGGGAAAATTACAAATGAAATTGAGATTTTTCAATTTCAAAAGAAATTGATTATTTTTCATTTGAAATTGAGAAAATTTCAATTGAAATTTTAAATTTTTCATTTGAAATTGAGAAAATGAAAATGAAAAATTCCATTTTAAACTGAGTAAATAATTAAAAAATATTTAATTTGTTTTTTATTTGCTCTTAAAAAAAATTTTTATTAATTCCGAAAATTGCACGCTAAACTTTTTGACCACTTTATATTTTTTTGCTGTCTATTTGATTTGTAAAAAATATATATTTTAACAAGATTGTTTTGCATATTAATGTCACACAAAAATGTGTACAATGCAAAAAAATTACTGTCAAAAATTATTGTCATGCAAGATGGAATTAAAAGACAATTGTGGAGAAGTAAAACGTGTTGTTCCCTGCCGTCATTTATTCCATTCCAAATGTTTTTCGGCATTAAATGCTTGATGCCCATTATGTAAGAAGTGTAATTGATGGTAAGTAGAATATATCTATGTACATACAATAAAATAAAAACTTCTTAATTATGTTTGATTGTTATTTATACATACATAGATGCAGAAGCAATAGAGAGAACATTGTACAAGAAGCGCTGGAAGCAGCCAACAGGGGAAACGATTGGTGTGAATTAGCTGTGTCATTGGATATTCCATACAAAACTGCACATCGATGGGTAAACGAAGCGAAGGAAACCCCATCAAAAAGAGGAGGTAAAAAGCTGCATTCTGAAGAAGAAGAGGATATGGGTTGAAGAAAACCCAGATATCACCCTCAAACAGATTTCTGAGAAAATTGTTTCGAGGAAACATAGATGGTCGGGAGTGGGTTCCCGGGCAGTTCAGACAATTCCTACCTAACGTGGCGTTCTAATGGATAGACGCAGGGGATCATTTACAGGAGACTGTGCCAATGAGTGGGTAGAAGGGCTCTTACAGAAATGGGGGAAAAAAAGCGGTAACACGTTATCTGCGATCGTTTTAGTTTGCGATAATGCTCCGTGTCATAGCAGTCTGGAGAAAGTGCTGGAAAACTCTCCTGCTACTCTGCTTAAAATGAGCCCCTACTCTCCTATGTTGAACCCAATTGAAAATATTTGGTCCAAAATCCAAAGCCATGTAAAATCAAACATGACCATTACATTCGTTACACCACCGAACATTCGAAAACAATATTCCTGGAAAGCATAATAGATGATTCCAAACGAATTGTAACGATTGGAGATTGCAGCAGAGCCATTCAGCATGCAACAACCTTTCACCAAGCAGCTTTACAAAGGGAGGATATGCAAGTCGGAAACTAAATATCTCATTTCCTTATATAATCTCATTTCCTATAATCATAATCATCATCCTAATTTATTTTTAATTTTTTCATTAATTTTAAATAAAATTTTTTAATTAAATTTTCACCAAAAAATTTAAAAATCGTTTCTATTTTCTCAATTTCATTTGTAATTTTCCCAATTTCAAATGGAGAATGCAATTTTTTCAATTACAAATGGAAAATTCTCAATTTCATTTGGAATTCTCCTAATTTCAAACGGAGAATGCAATTTTTTCAATTACAAATGGAAAATCTCAATTTCAGTTGGAATTTTCTCAATTTAAATTGGAAATGGTGTAGTCTCATTTCCTATAATCATTATTTCATTTTCATTTTTTCATAAATTTTCAATAAAAAATCTTTAATTAATCATCACCAAAAAACTAAAAAAAACCATGTTATTTTCTCAATTTTCCCCATTTCAAATGAAAAATTCTCAATTGAAATTTTCTGAAATTTTTCTTTTGTGACCATTAAATGTAGAATTATTGTTGTAAAAAGGTGTTTCCTTACGGGCTAATGATGGTCAAATTTGGTGTAAATAAAAAGATCAATTTATTTTCATTTTTCACCCAACATTTCGTCTGCTTTTTTCAGACTTCTTAAGGAGTGTATAATTTTATTTAAATTCTGGCGACAAAATAAAATAGATATAAAACAAATTTTTAAAATATTTTTAGAAAAAGAAAATTAATGTTAGTATCCCTGATCAACTTACGATTCTATATTACATCCTACTAATTATAGTCACTTATTTATCTAAAAAAAAACTGGACTACACGACACAGAAATTGTAAATAAATAAAATAAATAAATGATGACAACACAGTACACAGATATAACAAATCGATCTTAACACTAGTATCACAGAACTTTAACTATTATACTAAGTAATTGCAACCGAATATTGTAGCTTTGTGTTGTCTTTTTCCTCTCTTGTGTTCATGGCATATTCTAATCGCTGTTGTATGCGTAAACTTTCTAATGTATATCGTTTATTTATTCTCCTCTCCTTATCCAGTATTTTTATTTCGTCAAAATTAGCCATATGATTATTTTCTTTCACATGCTGAGCGAGTGCTGTGGTTTCTCTCTGTTTGTTTATATCCGCCTTATGTTCAGCAATTCGTGTCCCTAACATTCTTTTTGTTGTTCCAACATAAACTTTGTTGCACCTCTCCCTCTAATTTCCATGGCATGCAATTTCATATACAACGTTGTCAATGTTTAGGATGTCTTATTTGGTTTTATTACATGTAAAAAGTTGCTTTAGTGTTTGGTTTGATTTGTGAGCTATGGTTGCTTTTTCATCGTTGAACATGCCTTTCATTGTTTTTGTTTCAGTTAGTTTGGGAATATAAGGTACACTGTAAAAAGTTTTTTTTCCTGGTTTTGTTCCGTATGTTTCGTCTTTTGGCCATTTAAATTTTTGTTTATTAAATTATTAATTAAAGAAGATGGGTATTTATTCATGCTTAATATTTTTCTTATTTTAACCAGGTTGTCTTTTTGAAATTGTTTATTGCTAATATTTATTATTTTTTCAATAAAATTTGTCGCTGTATTAATTTTCATTTTCATGGGTTGCGTAGAGTTGTAGTTTATCATTCTGCCTGAAGATGTCGGTTTTGTGTACCAATTGGTGATGAGTTTGTGATCTTTTCGTATTATCATCATATCTAAATATGGTAATTCTCCATTAATTTCCTTTTCTATGGTAAATTTAAGTTTGTTATGGTACGTGTTGAGTGTTTTTAGTATTATATGTTCATTTGATTTGTCAAAATTTTATTTGTATTTTGTTCTCTCTAAGTTCAGTGATAACTTCATCCAAAAGCGAGCCAATACGATATCCGCAATCGTTGGAGATAGAGGGTTCCCCATAGGCATACCATAAGTCTGATGGTAAATTTTTTTGTCGTATGTGAAATAATTGTTTTCTGATAAGCAAAATTGTAAGAGTTTGAGGAATTGGTTTTTAGGTATTGTGGTGTTATTGCATAATGTGTCCCATTTTCCAAGTATGTTTTTAATTGCTAAATGAATAGGTATATTGGTGAACAATGATACCACGTCAAAAGAAAGTATAATGTCATTTTCATCTAAAGTTATATTTCTAAAGTTATATTTTGTAAATTATATTTGTAATGTTGTAAGACGGAGAGATTAATTTTTTAAGGATTTGTCCTATATATTTTGCTAGATTGTAACACGGTACTTTAGTGGAGGATGCGATGGGTCGTAAGGGAATATTTTCTTTATGAATTTTTGGTAGTCCATATAATACAGGTGCTGCGGCCGCGTGTGTTATCATGTTGAATTTTTCACATTTTGTTATGTGTTCCTCCTTGTAAAGTTTTGTAATAAAATTATTGTTTATTTTTTGATTTTGTGGTTGGGTCCAGTATAATTGGTTTATATGTGGTTTTGTCCTCTAACAGTTCTCTCATTTTTCTTTCGTAGTCTTCCTTGTACAGTATTACTGTTTTGTTTCCTTTGTCTGCGGAGGTGATTATAATTTCCTCTTCGTGTTTTCTTATCAATTCTTTCGTATCTTTATAGATGGCGAATATAAATTTTTCTTTTTCAGTGGTTTTTAAGTTCCTTTTATAACTCGTGATCCTATGTGCAATTCTTGCCCTTTTTATGTCCTTTTCCGTATCATCTTTTATATTTCGAACCCATTGTTCTATGTCAGCTATGAGTGTAATTGGTGCAAAATTTTTATTGTTGACTGGTAATGCAAATTTTCTCAATTTTAAATGAAAAATTCTCAATTTCAATTGAAATTTCTCAATTTTAATTGAAAAATCTCAATTTTATTTGGAATTTTCTCAATTTCAATTGGAATTTTCTCAATTTCAATTGGAAATAGTGTAATGCATTGTCCAAATAGAAATTAATTCTTGCTATAAGAAAACAACTATAATTGTTTTTTTAAATCACAATAAATAAGAAATCATAATAATAAACACAAAAAGAAAAGCAATTAACTTCAAATTTAAATGGTATTGGAATTTAAAAGTTAAAACACTATGCAACAGTCCGAAAATTGTTGTTTTAATTATTTTTTTCAAATGTATTGATTCTATATTTACTATAACCTGTAAGAGCGAAAAAAACTACCAGAGTGCGCCAAAAATTTGACATTATTGAAAAAAAAAAAAAAGTGCGATTATTTCCTTTTTTGCTTATTCCTCTTTGCTTCATACAAGTTTTTCTCCGTTATTATTTAGTTTTGTATCTTCAAACTATTGTGAGTTACTTGTTTATTTACAGTTGTGAATTTTTCTGCACAAGCAATAGTGTTAAGTGAAATTTGTGTAGTTTTATTGTTTTTAAAATTACTAGAAAACAAAATTGATACTAAATTGTATAGAAAAAGAATCAGTGAAAGCGGCCCAAGAATTGGGAATATTTGATAAAAGAAATGTCGCGATTGCTTTCCTTTTTTTTGATTAATTTTTTTACCGCGTTCTTATGTATTTTCATATCATATGGATTTTTATGATTATTTTTTATGAATGTGCAAAAGTGTAAGCAAAGTGTAGAATTTGTGTGTATTTTAATGTTAACCGGAATGGATGTTCCATCTACTTCCGCCAAAGACAATAAAGATTTTATACAGTTATTGTTTAAATGTTTAAGAGCAAAATAAAAATCTAGTGCTGGCCAATTTGCATTAAATTTACTTTGCTAAGGAGTTTTGTTTGTAATGGATTAATTTATAAAATCAAACTGCATATTCGTCAATCCAGGTAAATACATCCATAAACCTATTTTAGTAAATAAATTGTAAAGATGTTAAAGCTTTTTATGATAATGGTGGGTTTTTCGAGAAACTCCCAGTAGTCGTCTTCAATATAAAGAAAAGCTACATAAGAAAAACTCTAAATTGTTTCTTTGTTTTTATATTTGGATAGTATTGAGTTTTTTTAATGCAACTTATTTTAAAATAATCAGGAATAATTCTACTCTATATTCAGAATTGTGTCGTTGAAATATCTCTATTTTTTCAATACAAGCCACAATATGATACATGACGTGATATGGTTTTAAAAGTTACTACTAGTGAGAAATACATATATGAAAATACAATTTGGTTTAATGGCAACTGAGTTAATTTGCAAATTCTTTAAAATATTATTTTTTTTAGATATAAAATAGAAACAATTTTTAACATATTTTTCGGTAACGGTGGATCTCTCTGTGGAAATTCCCATGCTTAATGTCAAATAGAATAATAAATTATTTACCCCCACAGCAACAAAATTAATTCGGAAAATGTTTGTTAACTAGTCTCTCCATACAATGTTTACATATTTATTTAAAAAATTTGGCTATTTGTACATTATGATTTTTAAAAAATTTTCTATAATATCCATTTACAATTCCACACTATTTAGTTCCAAATGTTTTTCGAGTATGTCAACCATTTTACAATTGTGACGAACACTTTTTAGCCAATCAATATAATGCCGTGGCACACCAGTTTCTAAGGCCCCTTTCACCAACGTCTTCAGATAAGTTTTTGACGGTTGTCTATCATGAGGTACCTCATGTAAGGGCAAACATTTCAAATGTGTTATCGGCTGATTAGTCAAATGATATGACCGACACACAATATTTGTTTCCGTGGTAATACAAAATATGGGCAAATTCAGTGGATTATAAATATTTTCATGGACACCTTCTTGACTAAGGAAGGAAACTATGTGATAGTTAAAAAAAAAAATGATTTCAGATATACCTATACTTACTTATCTAAATCCTCTAAGTGGCAACAATCAATTTCCCAAATGGCTCCATAAACTATGTCACCACATGAGGGCACAATTGTAGCTGGAGCACCATGCCAATTTTTCGACGAAGTATGGAAATCCAAACGATAATTCTAAAACGCAAAGCAATTCAAACTTTTTGTATATGTATACTCGAATTTACTCGCAGTTAATATTAATAAAATATTAAGAATACCTCTAATTTTCCAACACCTATACGGTGAGCAGCAGGATTTTGTATATGTATACGTTTGGCCAACATGTTACTACCGTAACCGAAATAAAAAAATTTTGAAGCCATCGTAAAACTAAAGCTTTTCAAACTGTAATAAAAATTCGTTATTTTCGTTTAAAGCAAACAACAGAAACATCAAAGTATTTAACAGCTTCAAGTTTCCAGTATTTATTATTAAAAATAAAAACTGTACAGCTTATACACCAGCTAAAAAAGCTGACTCTAAGTTCCTTGTGCTTACTTCTATTTACAACAACAAAGTTTAGAAAAGTTAAAATTACGAATATACTTACACACAAAAGCTTTTTTATACAGCTGATTTTTCTAATAAACACAGACTAGTTTTATTAATTAATTCACGTATGACCTTGCCAATTTTTCTAATCTCTTTTGTTTTTTTCTTGGAAATTTATTGTTTTACAGTTATATATTTTTATTTTAATTACGATCTTACTATTTTAAATTTTTTTCTATTCTTTTGAATAGTTTTAATATTTTTTTCTTCTGTTCTTTATAAACACAGCTGACTCGTGCTAATAGGTGAGATTAATAATTTGTTCCCATACAGAAGCTGAGTTTTATGAAATTAAAAAATAGAGACCTATGATTAGCTTTGCAGTAAATATGGTTTGTGTCATGGATAGGAACAGTAGAGTATCGAGTATTTTTGTGTTGCCCAGTTTGGTTTCTTTAAGTAAAGTTATAAATCATATGGCTGTAGGAGGAAAACAAATATAAGTATAAGACGTAAATTTTCTAAAACCTTTGAAATTTTTATAGGGCTTATTATATTAATAAATAAATATTTTGAAATTCTCGCTTAAATATTTTCATACATTTAAGAAGTAGGAATATTAAATTCGGCTGTGCCTAATCTTTGATACCCTCCACCTCGGTTTGAGTATTGATAATAAATGTAAATAAAATATTTAAAAGTAAACAATTTGTTAATTTTAATATCAAATTATTTCAGCAAATTCTTTGGGTTGATCCGCTTAACAGATGATTTTTGTTTATTTCAAGAGTTGGTCTATAAAGCTCTCTCACATTAGCATTAGGTATTTGCTTGTTGGTCATTGTGGTTGCTGATCGGCATGCGTTTAGGTTATATACCTACATATGTATATGCATGTGTTTCCTGTTATATGACATAACCTCACGTTTAATTTAGTTTAAGTTTTTGCAAATTAAAAGGTAATGGTTGTGTAAGGTGGCTATACGCATTAAATCGTGCTAATTGGAGATGGCTGTATAGTTTCTTTTAACTGGCCAAATAATTCTTCATTGCAGCCATATAGGTCTGATGGAGTAACAAAAAATAACAAAAAAAAAAAAACTCAATTTGTTTGTTAAAATATTGCCATATTTGGAAAACATAGAGAATTAATTTTTTTTTATATTTAAAAGGGAGTTTTTTTTTGCTAAAATATTGCCATATTTGGAAAATATTTTTTTTTAACTTATTAAAGGTGAGTTTTCACTATTAGATTTTGTGGTAACACAAAATAACACAATACAATACAAAATCTAACCCAGTGATGGCAACTTTTGATTTTGAATTAAATTATGGTAATAAAATATATTTTCATTTATTGACTCTAAATACTAACTGGGAATTAATATCGAACTTAAATTTTTTGGGTTTTACTTTACATACTATGAAGTCAAATTTTGAAGCCATCATGAACACTGGGCCAAATTAGGGATGCTAAACGCAAAAAACCAAATGTCCCAAAAATTTTAAATAAAATAATTTGTTATCTTTATTTGCTGAAAAACTTCAAATTTTCATCCAAAAAAATTGTGAAAAATAATACATATATAAATAATATTCTCATCTCATTAACTATCATTTGAGGTTTTCTAAACTTCATTGAATTTAAATTAATATTTTCTTATCCTGAAATGCTATTAATGTCTCCTGAATCACAATATTTTTTTTTTTAATTCAGTTGATTTTTAAAATGAAAACATAATTGATGTTTTTTGAATTTCAATTTTTGTTTAAAGAATAAAATTTATATTTTAAAAATTCCATTGATGTCTTCTAAATTTCAAGTTATTATTTCCGACGGATTAATATGATTTCCTCAAATTCATTTGATATTTTCTAATTTATAATTGGAAATCTGAATACCAGTTTTTACAATTAATATTTTCTTAAATTTGAATGGAAAACTTATAAGATGCAATTTTGCATTTATGTGATTAATAATGCTTTAGTAACAATTTTTAAAAATTATATGTAATCGCAATCAGATATTTTATAGCTAAAGCAGAATAATAATTTTATATATTTATGTAGAACTGTTTTTAAAGCAATAAAACACATTGATATTTCCTTACTCAGCTCTGTGTATACTTTTATCATTGTTGTGTTTGATATCTTATTGAAAAACAAGTAAGAGTGTTAAATTAGGCTGTGCCGAATCTTTGATACCCTCCACCTGGGTTTGAGTATTGATAATAAATGTAAACAAAATATTGGAAAAATATGCATGCGTTTCCTATATGCATGCGTTTCCGGTTATATGACATAACTTCTCGTTTAATTTAGTTTTTGCTAATTAAATAGCTCGCCCGAACCTCCATTGCAAAGGTAATGGTTGTGTAGGGTGGCTATATGCATTAAATCGTGCTTTTTTGGCTTTTAACTGGCCAAATATTTCTTCATTGCGGCCATATAGGTCGGATGGAGTAACAAAATAATAACCGAAAAAAGCTCTCTCAACTTTTTTTCCAAAAAAATATTGCCATATTTGGAAAACATAGAGAATAAATTTATAATAATAAATAATTAAATTAGGGATGCCAAACGCAAAAAACCAAATATCGCAAATATTTTAAATAAAAAAATTTGTTATCTTTATTTTCTGAAGAAATTCAAATATTCATCCAAAAAAAATTGTGAAAATTTATATATAAATAACATTCTCATCAAATTGCGTTTATTTATGTAACAATTTTTATGTTCGCAATTCTTAAATATCATTTGAGGTTTTATAAAATTCATTGAATTTAAATTAATGTTTTCTGTAGTCCGATTCTGTAATTTTCAACAATCCGACAGTGGCAAAATATATCGACAGCTATTGTTGTTTGCACTAAAGATTAAGTGATTCACTAAGTACAGACATCTTAACGACAGTTGACAAATCAATTTTTCTATTTATTTAAATTGTAAACGAGTGTCATCTCTGTCAAAATAAGCGGAAAACACAAGGAAGAATAGACAAAAACAAATTACTTCGTGTTTGACAGGATGATTTTATCTTTATGTTTAATATCTCTATTTTTTTTTTACTAATATTTCTGTTTATTTATTTGAAAATGAAATAATGAATTGAATATGCTATTTAATTTTTTTTATTTATATAAAAAAGTTTTTTAATAAAAGCAAAATATTTTCACTATTTTATGATTTTTATTTATGTATGACGACATTTCAACCTAAAAATTTAAGTTTTTATCGATTGAATAAACAACACAAAAATGGTTGTCGTTTAGCTGATTTTAACAATAGCGAATATCGTTTAAAAATTTTACTGATAATTTTGCTTTTCTTTTTTTAACGATTCGACTATCGTTAAAAGAACATTTTTTAAATGTAAACATATTTGGTGTTTTTTTTTTCGAATTTGATGCAATTGATGTCTTCTAAATTTAAAATTATTATTTCCGACGTTTTGATATGATTTTCTGAAATTCAATTAATATTTTCTAATTTATAATTGGAAATATTAATTCCAATTTTTAGAATTGATATTTTCTAAAATTTGAATGGAAAATTTAAAAAGTGCAATTTTGTATTTATGTGAATAATAATGCTTCAGTAATTATAAACAATTTTTAAAAATTAGATGTAATCGCAATTAGATATTTTGTAGGTAAAGCAGAATAATAATTCTATATAACTATGTAGAACTGTTTTGAAAGCAAAAAACTCATTGATGAACTCGGTAACTCTATTTTGTAAAGACAACAAAAAGTTAACATGCTAAACTTATGTTCATATTTGTAAAAGAATAACGAAAAAACGTATGAAATAAAAGACCAGCCCGTTTATACTCTTAACATTGTTCTGTATGACATCTATTTGAAAATATGGCATTCATGTTAAAATAGAAATAACTATTGCAAAGCTAATTAGAACAAAAATTGTGGCGCCATCTACTGTGGCATAGTCACGCCGAGCACAATGAAGTGACATAATGCAAAAGAAATGTATTTTCCCCACAACAAAATATTGCAGAATTTTATGTAAATAAAATAATATACCGATTTATTTCTAACATGCAGTTATTATGGATATAGATATATAGAATATATGTATATTATTTGTATTATTTAATATGTGTATGTATGTATATGTAAATATTACACACAAAAAATACAACATCAAACGTTATTTTTGTGTTTTTCTCTTTAAATAAATTAATATATAAAATTTTTTTTTTGCTAAATTTACATTGTTTTTTTTTTATAAACAACTAGGTACATATTTAAGCATTATTTGCTTTAGATGCTGGTGAATTTTTACTCCCTTTATATTAACTGGTAGTGTGTGATTGTCGAAAAAATTTTGGATCGATTTTAACCCCTTTCCCGTGATCCAATCGATCTGAAACTTTGCAGGCAGGCTCGTGGCAATGACAGAAATGATCTAGTAAATTTTTTTAGTGATGCCAAAACAATGGAAACTTTTAAATTTTTCTACTGTACAAAGGGTTATTTTTTATTATATTATTACCACAACGACCACAAAAACAACAAGTCCAGCTATGACAACAATACAACATTTAGAATAACAACAAGAACAATATAGAAACATCATATTTTTAATTTTTTTTTTAATTTTACAGAGATTTCCCTGGACCTGTTCCACCGGTTTTAATGATTTTTGAAATAGAAATCTTCCCATGAATTTGTTGAATCGTAATCACTAAAAATGATCACCTTAGCTATCCTATTGAGGGCGTGATCGTGACAAGAACAACATGGAAAATTATATTTTTTCAAGACTTTTTTTAGTTATTTATTCAACTCTCGGGCCGTAATTGACCGATTTGGACGATTTCAAACAGCGAACTTCTCAGGGTGTTAATGAATCATTTTTTATGTCAACGAGCAGCCTAGCCGCTCGATTGATGCCGTCATCGTGATTTCCACAGACGGACATCGCTATATCAACTCCGGTTGTTATAAGGATCACAAATATATATATTTTATGGGGTCAAGATTTTTTTTCTAATTATTACAAACGGAATGACAAACATATATATACCCTCTCCACACTGCAGTGGAGTGTATAAATATAAACAACTATTGCAAAGCTAATTAGCACAATAAAAAAAATATTGCAGAATTTTATATAAATAAAATAATATACCGATTTATTTCTAACATGCTGTTATTATGGATATACATATATACATATATAGAATATATGTTTCCTTTTTTTTTATTTTATATACATATGTATGCATGTATATGTAAATATTACACACAAAAAATAAAACATCAAAAGTTATTGTTGTGTTTTGTTTTAAATAAAGTCATACATAACATTTTTTTTCTTTTGTAAATTTAAATTTTTTTTTATTAACAACTGGTAGTTTAGCATTATTTGCTTTAGATTTTGGTGAATTTTTACTTCCTTTATATTAACTCTTATGACGTTTTCTTTTCTGACAAAAAATGTCGCATTTTATTTGCACTTTTTCGAAAAGTGTATTTTTTTCTATATTCTAAATTAAGAGTAACCTAATTTTCTACATCAATCGAAAGATCTCAAAGTGCTGTGTTCATAAAATACAAAAATTTCGATTATTATTCACTTTGAAGTCATGGGGTGAAAATATTCAAAATGGGGAACAATGTGCCACACTATGGCTTGAAAGAAGTCAATGGCTTCAATTTTTTTGTGGTTTACGAGCGCTCGATTTTGACACATCTTGATTGATGTATAAAATAAGGTTGCTCTTAATTTAGAATATATAAAAAATGCACTTTTCGAAAAAAGTCAAATAAAATGCGATATTTTTTGTCAGAAAAGAAAACGGCATTAGTGTCTGCTTGTCTGCCTGTCGACAACATTTTGGATCGATATTTAACCCCTTTCCCGTGACCCAATCGATCTGAAACGTTGCAGGTGGGCTCGTGGCAAATATGATCTAACAAAATAAAGAAATAAAAAAATTTACAAAGGGTTACTTTTTATTATATTATTACCACAACAAGTTCAAAAACATCAAGTACAGCTATGACAACAATACAACATTTAGAATAACAACAAGAAAAATACAGAAACATATATTTTTTTAAATTTTTTTACTTCTTCAGTGATTTCTCGCGACCTATTAAACCAATTTTCATGATTTTTCAAACATAAACCTTCTCATGATGTTAGTCAGTCATTCGATCGCCCAATTATCCTATTGAGGGCGTGATCATGTCTAGAACAACATGAATAATCATATTTTTCAATACTTTTTTTACTTCTTCATTCAATTCTCGGGACTTAATCAATCAATTTGGACGATTTTATATAGCAAACTTCTCAGGATGTTAGCGAATCACTTTTTATACCAACGAGCTTCCTAGCTACCCGATTGAAGCCGTCATCGTGATTTCCACAGACGGACAGACGGACAGAAGGACATCGCTATATCAACTACGCTTGTTCTAAGGATCACAAATATGTATATTGTATGGGTTCCAAATTTTTTTTTCTAATTATTACAAACGGAATGACAAACTTATATATACCCTCTGCACACTGGGGTGGAGGGTATAATTATAGCTAAGCTCGAGGATTCGAGCTAATCACGCCGAACGAGTAGCTCGATTAGTAAAAACTGATATTTTTCATGTTTGAAAGCATGCAAAACGATAAATATAAGTATTTATTATCCTTAAATTCCACTTGAATCGGACTGTACTACTGGCGTGGTTAACTACTACCACTCGACCACTTTCCATACAAATATATGAAAATATGTTCTCCATATATGTTTGATGTCAATTTAAAAAATTCAAGATCACTTGGAAAAAATTATTAGTATTTCAATTTGAGAGAATAGGTCTTCAAAATTTCAAAGCATTCCGACAAAAATGTTGGTGTGTGGGAACAACTATTCGAAAAAGATCAGAAATTTTGAAAAAATTGTAAAAAAAATTTTTTTCTTATATTTTTATTGTATTCGACATGAAACATGCTCTTATTAAAAGTTTGATGATATTTTCCAAAAAAATTTCCACAATATCTTAACAAAAAAGTATATTTCTTAGAGCTATGTATATATATATAAAGAGAAAGCTTCCTTCAAGTTTCAAAGCATTCCGCTAGAAAATAAAAAAAAATTAAAAAAAATATTTTTCACTGCCCGTAATTAACCATATTCACAAAAGACTCATTTAAAAAATTAATCCATTCCGATTTCAATTGAGTTCTGGGCGAACAACTATTCGAAGAAGACCACACACTTTTCATACAAAAAAATTGCTCTTATTTCATATTCGAGATAATTTTTAGATCAAAAAAGATTTAACGCCATTTTGTGCTTATAAATTCTGCTGCTTCCTTATTAAACTCTTATGAAACTGTTTTCATTTATTATGAATAAGACATAAACATTTTGTTTATAAATAATTTTATTGTGTAGTATTTTATTAAATATTTTTTTAATATATATGTATGTACATATATTTCATTAATTATTTTATCTTTCAGTTAAATTTAAAACACCTCCGCATCTGGCAGCTCCAAACATATGGAAACATTTCAGAAAAGTACTCGCTAGCGATCTGGCTTTTGGTAGCATTACAACGGTTATTACGTCGTGTTTTCGTCGGGTACAAGTTACGCGAAACGTGTGTAGGTAAAATTAAAGTGTCGTGTTAAAAGTTTTTCGGGATGTCTTAAAAATGCCGCGCTATAAACAAATAGGAACATTAAAGAAAATTTTATTGACTTTAGAAAACTTATTGCGTTTTTGGCAACCAACTAAAAATATTGTTTGATTCCGCGAATAAAATCGTTAGGTTACATAAGAAGGTATTACAAAGCTCGTTTCGGGCTTTAAAAACATATTTTAAATGTCGCGTTACGATCTTATCATATTAGGAACATTCATAAAAATTATATTGACTTTAGAAAACTAATCGTGCTCGTGGGTGTTTTAAAATACATTGGACATTATCTTTGGAAACCAACGTCAGCTAAATCGATTACAATGGTAAGTTATTCTAAATGATATTCCTGATACTTGTACGATTCCAAAAAGTATACACTTGTTAAACTAACTTCTTAGAGTCGAGTAGCTCGTAAAATTTTTTTCAGGTTAATACTCTTTTTTCCTAAAACAAATGTTTTTCTTTCAAAAATTAATTATTTCAGCTCTTTTTTTAGACCTAAATCTCTAACAAATATATTTTTAATTAACAAACGAAAATGCGAATGAAATACTAAAATAAATTCATTCTTTTCCCCATTTTTCTTTTCGAAAATATTATAATAAAATTATTATTGTTGATTGTGCCCTTAAAACACACGTTTTTTAAAGAATGATGGACTATTTTTAGGACTTTTAAAAAATAATGAGTTTTCTTAAAAAAGAGCATTTACACTACATGCATTTTCCTAAAAAAGGTGCACTACTCTTTACAAAAGGGTCGCTTTTTTAAAGGCGCACTTTTTTATTAAGCGCATATTATTAAAGAACTGCATTATCGTTATCAAATTTGATTATGTATTCAATTTTCGCAATAACTGTCCGAATAATTTGAATTTTTTTTTAATAAATAAAATAAAATTTGAGAAATTTTCTATAGAAGAAAATTATTCTCAAAATCTGAGAAACTTTTAAAGAAAATTATTCTTATATATCTAGAACAACTTTCTCAAAATCTGAAATATTTTCTTTAGAAACAAATTTTTTTTCTTTAGAAACTAATTTTTTAAAAACATAGAAATTTTCAATAAATAATTATTCTTACATAAGAAATTTGGTTTTTCTGTTTTATTTCGAAATTTTTTTTGTAAATTTTTTTAAAAATCTAAGAAATTTTTATTAAAACATTGCAAATGTCCTATTGAAAATATCTAAGATCTATTTAGTTTTGTTAAATAATTATTAGATTTCAAATCTTATGTAATTATAAATATAAAAACTCGGAAAAAAATTTAAAAAATCCTTTGTTTTGTTACTGCCATTTTTCTTTCATTTAAATTCTATAAATACTTTGTTTAATATTAAATAATTCTTGAATAACGTTTTATGACTTTGCCAAGACAGAACAAATTTTTTATATTTAATTTAAAGAAAAATTTGCATATAAAACATTCCAGCTGCCCTAATTATTTTAATAATATATTAGTTAGAAATAAAAATTTATATAAAACTTAATGTGAATTAAATCGTAACTCACAAGTTGTTACTTATTCTCCCTATCCAATTCCTAATTTTTAATCTATTTAAAAGTAATCTTTCCATTTGGTAATTTTACTTTCACTATGTTTTAATCCAGCTTTTTATATTTTTAATTTTAATTTTAAATTTAAATTTTTTTTATATTAAACTATTTTTATTTAAATAATATATAATTACAATTTATTTTATTCAATTAAATTTAAAAATGGATGCCACTTAATAATTGTTTTGGATTATTTTATACGCTTAAATTAACTTTTTTTAAAGTCAAATTTTTTCAATCATTTTTTTTAAATTTTAATTTGTTGGTTCAGAATTTAAAAAATATATTTATTTCTGAAACAAAATTTTATAATTCTAGCATGAAATGATATATATTAACGAATTTTTTCATCATAAAAATTTGTTGCAACCAGGCTATATTTTTTACTTGAAAATAATATTATAATAATTCTATATCGAAACCTTTCTACTATTGTGATATTATTAAAAATTGAATCGAAATAATACTTCTTTACAAGCTTTAATTTGCTGATTTAAAAAGGAGAAAAAAACTTAAATTTTTCATAATAAAATTTGCTTGATGAAATCAAAATAATGTTAAACTCAAACTATTTTTGAAAAATAAAATTCAAATTGATATTTTAAAATTTTTAAATTGTTGAATCATTTATTGTAATAGAAATATTTTTTACTCAAAAAGAATAATAAAATTTTATAATCAAAGTTTTGTACTCAATTAAAAAAAAAATAGTTCGAAATTGATTGCAACTAATTATTTTTCCATATATTTGTTAAATATAAAATTTTTAATAAAATTTGAAATTTTTGTTTTATTATTTTTTTAAATGTGATTGGCTTGAATTTAAGATTATATTTGAACAAATTCTTTTTGCTAGTCTTGAAATTGTTATTCAATATTTAAATTTTTCATATCGGTCTTTCCGTTTCCTTATGTTTCCCACTTAGCGCAACTTCCCCACATAGTGGCAATATTTTGTTACACAGTTGTCTATTTTAGTTTCATATATTTCTTCGTTCAATTATTCGTTTCATCTCCTCTTTAGTCTCATTAGAAAACTTCAACTAGATCGGGCGCGTAAGTTTGTTCTTTGCAACAAATTCTTGTTAAATTAATGAAAATAGTGTCGGTAGTTAAATAAAAATTAGTGAACACTATAATTCAGAGTGATTTGTACCAAATAAAAGTGTTTAATTGCGTTTAAATATAAAAATCACGATTTTATTGAGAAATTAAATTCACTCGTTTCGTTACGGCTGCCGTGTGTGTATCTTTTATTTTTTTTTTGGTTAAATGTTCGTGTTCGGTAAAATGAGAATAGTGTAGGAAACAGAATGGATTTAGAGTACAACTCTGTAAAAAATTCTAACTAAACAGAATATTGTTTGTGTCATTGCTACAGCTGTTAACTAAAAATGATCATAGATGGCACTTTACAAAATAGATGGCAATAGATGGCATTTTGAAAATATAAGGGAATTAAAAAATATTTGATCTATTCTCATACGTGTCGTTTTTGTAAATGCATATGAATGTATGTATGATATAAAAAAAAATGGTTAAATTTCAATAGAATATTTTTTATTCTGTTTTTTTTAAACACAGCTGACTCGTGCTAAGATGTGAGATTAACAATTTGTTAGCATAGTTAGCTGAGTTTTGTGAAATTAAAAAATAAAGACATATGATTAGCTTTGCAGTAAACATTGCTTGTGCATGGCTAGGAACAGTAGAGTATCGAGTATTTTTGTGCTGCCCAGTTTGGTTGCTTTAAGTAAAGTTATAAATCAAAGTTTTAAAATTTATAAAACGTTTCAAATTTTTATAGGCCTCATATTAAAAATTAAGAATTTTGAAATTCTCATTTAATATTTTCATACATTTAAAAATAACTGACAAAACTTATGTAAGTTATGAATGCATAACCAATACGTTACAACTTTTGTCGGGATTATGCAGTGAATAAAAGGTCAATTAAAGGTGTATTTATAGTTTGTGAAGTCGGGAGGTTAATTGTTACGTTCGTCTAGAACGTTCGAGCCACATTATATATCTGTGGTTTTCTGGAATAACCGCGTATGCCCATTTTTGTCAGTTTTGAGTTAATGATGGCAAATCTATTAATTTTTAACGCCTTTACATGTGTTACATTTAAAAAAAAAAAAAAATATTGGCCATTTCTGAGTTTTTTCTATAACGACGTAACTTAAATGTTTATTAAATTAATTTTCAGCACTAACGACGTATGTATGTATGTCAATCTACGTTTGATCGCTGACAAATCATTTTCTGAGAAAACGACACATAGCGACATATGTTGTTATTAATGAAAAAAAATGCAAAATAATTTCGGATCAGTTTTCAGTGTATAACCACTTATAAAAAACTTGTGAGTTTATTTCTGTTATTTTTTGTGACTATTATTCTTGATACGTTGTTATATTCTCATCCTAAGTCGCGTTAACTTTTTGTTGACGAACAAAAAAAATCCATTTTTCAAGCAACAACAACTTATTTCTACATGGGTGGTTGCACTGGTAGTTTTCTTTTTAAAAGAAAACAACGTTTGTCGACATAAGTTGTTTTATCTGCACACACTTTAATTTAATTTATATATTGTTTTTTTCGTCCTTCTCTAGGATCTATTCCTCTGAAGATTTTTGACTCAAAATTTAAAGTAAATTTAAAGTATTTATTGCCCATATCTACAGGACTGTTAAATAAAAAGCTCTAAAATCTTTATATCGAGCCCATAATTTCAAATATAACGTTTTTGGCTCCCCTGAACATTTTGATTTTATGACATAGGCGGTTATTCTAGAAAACCACAGATATAACAAAAGCTTAGAATCTGTAAAATAGATTTGGGTGTTTAAATTTACGTTTATTAATGTAAGAGAAATTTGAAATTTGTGGAAACTTGAAGTGAATTTCTAACATTTGAACTTTATCCTACAAATTTCAAATGAAACTCAAACTTAAAAAAGTTCAAAACGAATTGCTTTTTATACCCTATACCACTATGTGGTTTGGGCATAATGACTTTGTGCTGCTGTTTGTAACAACCAAAAATATTTGACCTAGACCCATCTTTAATTATACCGATCGAATCAGAATCACTTTCTGAGTTGATTTAACAATGTCCGTCCGTCCGTCCGTCCGTCCGTCCGTCTGTGTGTCCATGTAAACCTTGTAATCAAACTGCAGGTCGCAAATATGAATATATTTTGATTAAATTTGGTATGTAAGCTTTTATCGGCCATGGGATGAACGCTATTGAAATTTGTGAGAATCGGTCCATACAAATTACCCCTATGAAATCGACATAAATTGCCATAAGATCCAAATTGTCATATAGGTCTTACTCAAATTGGGTTTGTATGCGTTCATTACATCCATTAATGAGTAGTCCAAAAATGATCCCTTTGGCCTAGACCGACTATAATTTTCTTACTTGTTGTTATTATAATTTTGTTGTTCTCATTTTTTAATTTTGAAATTATTATAAATCTTCTCGATTATATGTTTTTATTAGAATGAAAAAGATTTATTTGAACTAAAACAATTACAAAATATGTTTAAAACATTTATTCAAAATGTTTTTATTAGATAAAAACAAATCTGTTAATAATAGAATAATTTTATTTAAAAATTTAGACATGTGATATTATAATGGATAATATTTTTCTGTTTGCACAATATTAAGCAAAGAACAGATTAATTTGTAATTCTTGTTATAAGAACTTGTAACAAAAAAAGTTTTGTTTTCTCAAGAGCAATTAAATTGTAATTTACTTGTCTTACTTTTTGCCAACTTGGACCTTAAGCTATCTTTACTCAGCTTATAAAAAGAAGACCAGACAAACTTTTCTATTGTGAGTGAGTGCGTCAGTTAGTGAGTGTATTAAGAGTACTCTACAAAGAAAAGAAAATTTTGCATATAAATGCTTATTAATTTAAATTTAGCACGATGGTCATAAGAATTTCATTTTTTGTTTTCGTTGTTCATCTCCAAAGTAACAATTTTCATAATTTTCCATTTACTTACAATAAAGAAAAAAAAAAAAACAAAAAGAAATATAATCGACAAGTATCCAAGTGTTAATTTTCTTTAGAGTTTTCTACAAGAGAAGTTCAAAGTTTTATCCTCTTTTTTTTTTTCCATGCAAAAGAACCATATTTATAAACACATAGTTGGTTTTTGCACATTTCTCTAAAGGGAGTTTTTTTTTTGTACAAGTTTTAAACTTTTAGCTTTTGCTACTGACAAACCAAACAAAGTTTCCGATACAATTGCATTTGACCTGAGTTTCTAAAGGGAGTTGTAAGGTTTGTTTTCTATTGACAGAAAGTACAGTACAGAGTATGTTTTAATACATTTGGCTATAATGAAAATGTTTCAAGTGGTAAAATGCATTTTAGTTTAGACTACAGAAAACTTTTAACATGTTTGCATAAATATCTGTTTGGCAGTTTTACTAAAAAATATACTGGCAATAATAATAACTTACTGTATAAAGGTGAAAAGAGTATTTTTTTTTTTGGGGAATTGTAATTATAAAAAGTTAGGAAATTGAATGAATTTATTTTTTATACCCTCCATACCACTGTGCAAAGGGGATATATCAGTTTGTGATTCGGTCTGCATGCATTGGAAAATGAATTTGCGACTCCATAAAGTATATATATTCTTGATCCATACAAAAACTTGAGCCATGTCTGTCTGTCTGTCTGCTGAAATCACGCTCATTCACCACATAAACCATTTACCTAAATAATCTTAGGTTAATATAGATTGTCATTATTTCGAGCACGTTGGCATTTAAAATGTTATAAATCGGGCATCACTGTGCCAAGATATGGTCTAATATATGGAGATACTCTGCCGCTCACTTAAAGAAGAAAGTGATTAGTTTCAAGTAAATTATATTTTTGCTATTCTCTCCTTATTGATATCGGTTATTGCTCTTTTTATTTCTTAAGTTATTAGACTTTTTTTTAGAAAAGAGTATGAGATGCAAAACAATACCGTTATATTTTATTAGTGGCTTGCTTTCACCATGAATGTAAAAATTTTTTGGGTCATTAAAATAAGAACAGTTTCAATTGTATCAGTTTATCGCAGGTTCTACAAGTGATTTGTTTTGTTAAAATTTTGTACAATTTGAAATTATTATTTCAATTCAATTTGTGTGCATAATGGGACAAAAAAGTGTATATACGACAGAGGAGAAGGCAAAAACTTCCGCTTATAGAGAAATGAAGCTGTCATATCGAGAAATCGCAAAAAAAAAAAAATTGGAAGGAGCTCCACTGTAGTATATAATTTATTAATAAATCAGTCGGCGCACAGTGGACCATATTTTGAGAAGGCGGCCAAAAATCATTTTTTTTTTTTTTGTTACCGATTTTAAAGTTATGTTATTCATTTGAAAGTAATTACTAGTAAACCTCGTGAGCCAAAAAATTGCGACTCTATCTCAACTATATCACTGCGAACAGGGTCTTCGAAAATGGGCTTTCTCAGTATTTTGCTAAAATTTAAAATTTCTTTGTAAATTTTTATTTTTGAATGACTGTAACTTTTTTGATTTAAAAGATTTTGAAGTGAAATAAATTTTGTATAATTTTGTGGCTTCCATCACTGAGTCATTCCGAAATTTAAAAAAAAAAAATTTTTAAAAAAGGTCCAAATTTTCCGAATATCTCCTACTTAATAGAGCATAACTCCTGCCAGTCAAAAGCAGTCAGAAAAAATCTTGCACTCTTCTATAGTCCGAACCCTCCCCTATACTCCTATACCCCATTATACACCCGCCAGTTTCCGCCCGTGTGCACCAGAACAATTTTTCTGACCCAAGGTTAGATATTTTCTGTAAAATTTATGAATACAAAAGTTGTCCACTATGTGGTTAGGATATATTAAGTTTGAGGTGATGTTTGCAACTGCCAAAAATATTGGAACTTTATCCATCTTTTATTATACGGATCGACTCATAAACACTTTCTGAGTTGATTAAACGATGTCCGTCCGTCCATCTGAGTGTTATGAATACAAAAGTTGGTCGTACCGGTGCACAGTGGACCATTTGACGAGAAGGCGGTCAAATATCTATAACTTTTGATTGGATTGGAGTTTTGATATGCGGTTTTTTTTGTTTGGTAGGTGAGACTTTAGCCTTTAAGTTTTGGTACAAAATGTAATTCTCGACCAAAAATAGAAAAAGTTACGGAGGGTTTAAAATACATTTTCATTTGTAGTTGAATTTTAGTACAAAAGTGAAGTGTTAAAAGGTAAAAAAAGGTTTTTTTTTTAATATAATGTCTTATTTTTTCAGTTAATTTTACATCTAATACTTTTTAACAATTATTTAAGTTAATTTTTTCAGAAAATGCCAAACTTTGGCCCCCGTAAACTTTTAAGTCCTAATGTGCACGAGGGCCAAAGGTTTTTTTTTTTTTTTGAAATATAATTTATTAAGCAGCGAACGTAAAAGTTACCTTATATTGGTTCAAGATAGAGAAGTTTCAATGAAAAACTCATATGTTTTTGCTTTAGTTAAATTATTTTTGTTGTCTTTTTAAATATTTCTATATCAATTTTTATGGTAAATTTATGAAATATAACAATTTTTATTGTAAATTTACAAAATATATAAATTTTTAAATCAAGAAGATTTTTTAACTATATAAAAAAAAATGTAACTTATTGTTAGTGTAATGAAAAAGTACTTTAAATCAACCAATTTTAGTAAACATTTCTTCTAAATAGCCTTGATTTTCATCTTCTAGAAGTTGTTTAGCTTCTTCGTCTAATTCAATAGAGGTAGTTTTCCATTTTTGACGAATGTTGGACATATATGGATCTGAAGTGCACAACAAAATAGTGATAAGGTCTTCATTAGTACAACATCTGGACATTTTCCTTGTGTTGTGCTCGCGAAAGAATCTGTAGTCTTTGTTTCTTTTTTCTTTATCGCGTTTCTTGCGATAGATCTCCTGTTGGTAGCATATTGTTTTGAATTATTTGTTCCCCATGGTACAAAATTTTATGAACTGTGGATGGCATATATCTCCAAGAGTATTTTTCATTATAAAGTATAGCTGTTTTATTGGCGTACTTTCCAAATTTTTTTGCATTTATCTTTCTGCTGCATGCTAGAACTTGTAATATGATTTTGAATCGTCTTATTAATTCATGATCTACACCTGTGATAGATGCTGCAGTTTCCGGATCGGAAAAAATCTTCTTGCAGTATTTCCATCATTTGTGTTTCCTTCCCCTTGTTTTGGTTGGTCGATTACGAGGCCTAGCTGTAGATATTTTTGTTGAATTTGTTTTTTTTTTGCTTTCTTTTTTCTTCATTTTCTCCTTTTAAAAGGTGAAGCATACCTGCTCATATCTTAAAGGGCCATGTCGCAATAGGTTTTTTTTTTTACCATTTATCTGTTATTTAAATTGTTTTCCATTTTGTCAGGTATTTAAACTATATAACTCTAATTCAGTCTATTAATGTTTTTGAAAGATACATATGTAAATGTACCTGTAAAAATTAAGCGCATTATATCTCAACCCTTTTTTGTAAGTATATAACAACTCCTGACAAGTCTACCGACACGCAAAAAAATACACCGCGGTGCACCGCACTGTGGTCAATATTTTGAGATAGCGGCCAAAACTCCTTTTGGTTTTTGTTCTCCGATTTTAAAGTTATTAGACTCGTATGAAAGTAGACCGTAGTAAACCTCGGGAGCCAAAAAATTAGAACTCTATTTCAACTATTTCACTGAGAACAGTGTGGTCCAAAATGGGCTTTTTCAGAATTTAGTAAATTTATGATATTTTTAGTTAATTTTTAAAGTTTAAATGATCATAACTTTTTTGTTTTTCAAGATTTTTGGACGAAATAAATTTTGTGTTTGTAACTTAACTTATTTTCTATTACTGGTAAAAAAATTGAAGATCTACTATTTTCAGAACAATTTAATTTTTTTTTTTAAAAAAGGTCAAATTCTCGGAAATTTCCTACTTCATAGAGCACAACTCCTGTGAGTCAAGCTGAGTTAAAACACAAATTTACTATTTTGTAGTCCTAACTCTCCCCTACATTCCTATATATACACGTCCATGCATCGGGACTGCACTTTTTGAGCTACAGCAATTTTTATGACCCAAGGTAAGATATTCGGTACAAATGCACGTCATATTTTTTGAGAAGTTATTTGTATGTGAAAGTGGCTATTATCCATATATTTTGATGAAATTTTGTACAAGAGTTCTTATTGACCCAAAAAATAATTCTGTTGAAATTAGGAGAAGTTGGCCCATATTTGGACCTAGTCCACATAGAAGGGTGTATCAAAATTTTGACAAAAATGACAATAGAACTCTCAAATTATGTGGTATCTGGCAATTCATTTGGAAAAGGTAAAAAAGATTTTATTGCCATCTAATATTACACAACTTAAATACGTGAAAATTGCAAATAAATTTAAAACCAATGGAAATAACTGGTAAAACCAACTACCTGTTATATTATGTTTCAAAGAGGTAAAACAGATCATGTTGAAACTTCGAGCAATAGTATATTAATCCATGCATTCATATTTTTTCTTCATTATTGTTTAAACAATGGCTAAATTCAGTTATAGTGTTCTATCTGATATATATTTTGAACGGAAAGATGAAAACGACGTTATTTTACATATAATGAATAATCCATTCTTCAAAATATGCGACAAACAAGAAATTAAAATTCATAACTTAAAAATAAAAAACTTTTTAATTACTTTAAGAAAACGGTACAATCAATGTTCCAGAAACAAGAAATTGTTTTACTCACGCAACCAAGAATGGCTAAGAAATAAACTTATTTTTAAAAAGCCATCAGTAACTACCACGGAAACTGGAAAAGGTGGTCGACCAGCAAAGCCAATTGATAATTGTAGTGAAAGATCACGAAGACGCAAGCTTAAACATATCAATGAAGAAGTGTCTTGTAGCATCATAAAGGATTCATTTCTGCATCAAATTCAACCATCGAAAACTAAAAAGGGTAAAATTGCTATCATTGAAAAAATAGTGGAAGCAAGCCCCAGACGCACAAAAAGGATTTTAGAAAGTATGCCGACACCAACTGAAGAAAATAAATTTACTCCAGAAGAAGCATTTGCACTATTCTTGGATTTGAAAATGACTAAAAACCAATATACAGAATTGCGGAAGCGAACCAATGAAAAAAATTGTGGAATTTTTCCATCATATCGAGATATAGTTTCTACCAAAAAAGATTGCTTACCTTCACCAACTGCTATTAGTGTAACTTCAAGTTCAGCAGAAATAAAATTGCAGGATCTTCTTGAACACACTGCAGAACGATTATTAAAGACATTTGATGCTGACTATTTAAAGAAGTTTAAAAATTGCAGCATGACTTTAATTTCTAAATGGGGATGTGATGGGTCCTCTGGCCAGAAACAATACAAACAATGTAATGCGGAAAATTCATCAGATGCCAATTTATTCATGATTTCTTTCGTTCCATTACGTTTAACAAAAACTTATATTGGTTCAGAGCCGTCAACTAGTAGAGCTGCAGAGATAGATGTATGGAAGAATGAAATTCCCTCTTCAACAAAATTTTGTAGACCACTAAAGTTTGCTTACAAAAAGGAGACTCAAGATGTCATAGATGAAGAAGTTCGAAAAATAAATGATCAAATTAAAGAACTTCAACCAGTAACATTTAAATTTGATGACCAAGACATTGAAGTAAATTTTAAAATGTGTCTCATAATGATTGATGGAAAAGTTGCACAAGCTTTAACCAAAACAAAGTTATCGTCAAACTGCACCATATGCCAAAAAACATCAAGTCAATTAAGTCAACCACCAACACAAGACGATAGTTTTAATGAAGCATATGAATTTGGAATGTCACCTCTTCATGCTAGAATTCGTTTTATGGAGCATATTCTTAAATTGGGACACGATTTGGAATTTGGCCCGTTAGGCGAAACAGTGAGAAACAACAAAGAAAATTTGGAAAAAAGAAAGCAAAAAAAAAGATATTCAAGAAAAATACCGTGAGATAGGCCTTATAATTGACCAGCCAAAGCAAGGAGAAAGAAATTCTAATGATGGAAACACAGCAAGGAGATTTTTTTCCGATCCAGAAACTGCAGCTTCTATAACTGGAGTAGATTATGATTTAATACGACGATTCCAAATCATATTACAAGTTATAGCATGTAGCAAAAAGATAGATGCAAAAAAATTTGGTCAGTATGCTAATGAGACAGCAACCCTTTATAACAAAAAATATTCTTGGAGACATATGCCAACCACAGTTCACAAAATTTTGTTCCATGGGGAACAAATAATTCAGCACAATATGCTTCCAATTGGAGATCTCTCAGAAGAAGCCCAAGAAAAAAGGAACAAAGACTACAGATTCTTTCGCGAGCACAATACAAGAAAAATTTCCAGATATTGTACTAATGAAGATCTTATTAATATTTTGTTGTGCACATCAGACCCATATACATATGTCCAGTATTCGACAAAAATGGAAATCAACCTCATTAGAGTTAGATGAAGAAGCTAAACAACTACTGCAAAATGAAAATCAAAGCTATTTGGAAGAAATTTTTACTAATATTGTTTAATTAATACTAGTTTAAAGATTATAATTTGTTTCTAATTTTAGTATAAATTTTTATTAATACATTTAAATAAAATATATGTGCACTTTAAATCAATAGTAAAAGTTTACTTAAAATTTTATCGATGTTGTGTTCTGTATATAATATATCCAAATGGTATTGATATTGTTGGGAATTTCAGTGTTATTTTTCAGTTTAATCCTCACAAGAATTAGCTTTCTTCCAAAAAAACCAACCTTTAGTCCCTGTGAATATTGAGACTAAATAAATGTCAGGGGCCAAATGTTGGCATTTTCTGACCAAAATTAAGTTTAGGAATAATAAATAAGTATTGGTTGTAAAATACGATTGAAGATAATAAGAAATTATAAAAAAAATACCTATTTAAAATGTCGAAATATTCAACTTTTACATGGAAACTCAACAAAAAATTAAAATGCATTTTTAACTCCAAATTCCTTACGTTCCTATCAGTCGATTTTTACGTTTGAAAACGCTTAAAGTTTGAAACTTAAAGTCCCTCCTATTGAACAAAACAAATTGCGTAAAAAAATACCAATCCGGTCAAAAGTTATAGAGTTTTGACCGCTATCTCGCGAAATTGACCACTGTGCGACGGTCTTAATATCAAAATAATAGAAATAAATTTCAAAATAATTTTTTCCTCTACCATATTTTGACTTTTAACTTCGTCTCGTTTATCGTTTGTGTTACAAAAACTGTTTTTTAAGAAATTAAAATACTGAATGTTAGTGTTAATTTTTTGGACGAAACATTTCTTTTTCGCAAAAAGAATTATTAAGATGATATTTTGTCTTAATGAAAATTTTCACCCACAATTTGAAACTAAATAAAATAAATCATACAACATTTTTAAAGGCAATTAAAATTTGTAGATATCAATATTTCGTAAAAATCTATCCTTTACAAAGATATACTTAGTTACACATACATGTATTCTTGTTTCAAGACTTTGTTGTGGTTAAAAAACTTCAAATTTACTTAACTTTTCAAAATCAATTCAGTTTATAAATTACAAATCTCTTTATGTTTAAATCAAACTAAACATGTAACATGATTGTGGCTTTTTCTTTTGCTTGCACACTACTACAATTCAATTCCTTTTAGCCTAAAAGCCTGCACTGCATAACGTTTTTATGAATATTTGTTAAAACAAATATTAAGTCAATTTTAATTAACCAACCGTAAATGCAATTGCATGTTTTTGTTGGTCTTGTTGGTCTATGGATAGGAGTTGTTGAGTCAACTGGAGTTGCATTAAACCACATTTATGGCTCGTCTTGTTGACACAATGTAATGCAACATGTTAATGCAAAGTTAAACAACATTTTTTGTTGTTGGCTGTTGTTGTTCGTATCGTTTTTCAGCACGCACATTTTTCAAATGGCCAACTACAGTAACAGCTACAGCACACTTACACTTTAACGCGCGGTAGTGGTGAAAGCATTTAACTAAAAGGTTGCTTATTGAGTAGATTGGCAAGGCGAGGAAGCGCTCGTAATAACCTTGTTAACATTTTTAATTAAAGCAGCAAATATTTGCCAGGATATGATATGGCCAACAACAGCAACAACTACAAACATAGTCGTCGTCATCATCATCAACAACATCATCCTCACGTCGTCATAACTTGGGCTAGTGATTTATTGCACTACAAATTGAATACCACTTAACCAAACATCCATTCACACATACACATACAAACATACCACGTAAATATGTATACGTTCCATATAAAATTAAAGACTAATGAGTTTTAAAACAAAAATTTATAATGGATGACTAAATTTTTATATGGAATGTAGATGAAATAAACTGAAAAATGCTTATTCTGTATCTTTTTTTTCGTATTCTGTTAAGTTCTATAAAGTTAATTTTTTTTTTTTTTTTATGCAATAAAAGTATGTTTTATTCTTATAGTACTTAACATTACATGTTAACGTAACAGAACGTTAACAGAAAGTGTCAAAAGCTACAAATAAACATACGGTTCGTTTTAATAGCATGTTCAGACGGCAAAACGAACCACTTGATTCGCTCTCTGATTCACGATTGCGAACCTTGGTGTTCAGACGAGTGTTCTTGTTTCATTTTGACGTTTATATTTTTTGTGCAAATATTTGTTATTTGAATATATATGTAAACATATATATGTATGTAAATATATATTTTTATTTGTTAAATGTTTCTATTTATTTTATTGCACACATTAATTTTTGTTTTTTTTTGTTTATATATTTTTGACAGCTAGTTCAGATAAACAGCGATAATTTTTTTTTATCAAAATTGGAGATGACACTCAATTTTTCTAGGTTCACAACTAGGTTCAAAATGAACCAAGTAGGTTCGCTCTCAAAATTTTGTATGGCGAATCATGTAGGTTCAATCATGATTCGGGCGCGAACCGTGAATGAGAGAGCGAACCTCGAATCTTACTGTCCGTGTGAACATAGCATAATACGTTCTTGTCAATATTTTGCAAATGTCTGTAAAGTTAACATTGCAACGTTTTTCCATTTTTCTCATAAGGTGTACTAAAGTTGTATATTGTAAAGAAATACAAGACGTCAAATAGTACATATATGAACAAGCTGTCGTATATTCATATACTACAATTTGAAAAAAAAATCGAATAATAGCAAAATAATTGTTTTTACACAAAAACTTTCCTGAATATAATTATTTCCTTCCATTTTTTATATAAAATATTTGGAAGAAAAACAAAAGCTAATGGTAAACAAAGAACAGCTGATCACATAGTACACCGCAAAAACGTACCTGCTAACGTTGTATTGTATAAGTTTTTTGTATGGAAAATATCAACAACAATTATACAACTGTTGTATAATTTTAGCACATACGACACATACACCCTTGTGAATACACTAATTGATTTTAT
Organism: Cordilura impudica; assembly: GCA_963682025.1. NCBI lineage: Eukaryota > Metazoa > Arthropoda > Insecta > Diptera > Scathophagidae > Cordilura > Cordilura impudica. Next base: position 242,343,712 of record OY821519.1, on the reverse strand, counting down.
TTAATACTAAATTTTTGTTTTTATACCCTCCACGCAGCTGTGAAGAGGGTATATATAGGTTTGTCATTCCGTTTGTAACGCTTCGAAATAAATTCCGGAGACCCCAAAACCAAATATTTTCTTGATCCTTATAACAACGGAAGTTGATTTAGCGATGACCGTCTGTCTGTGGAAATCACGATCACGGCCTCAATATCTAAGCTAGACCGTTCGTTTTTGTATAAAATCGTTTATTAACATCCCAAAGGAGTTGCTATTTAAAATCGTCAATGAATAAAATCGTGAATGAAACTTTGAAAAACTCTTGAAAAAATAAAAATTTTCAGTGCATGCAAAATATAGATCAATTTTTGAAACAAATGGGCCAATGTTTTTTTCTTTATATAAAATAAAGAAATGTGATATATAAAGTAATTAAAATGATAAAGATCGAAAATAAAATTTTTATTTGTATGAAAAATAATAAAATATTATTTTTATGTGGTGCGTGGTAAAGAAGAAGAAAGCATATATTTCAAAAATTCATAACTGCACTGTATTCTTAATCGGACCGGTTTCTTGCATTTCAGCCTTTATCAGCGATTTATTGAACATTGTGATAATTGTTATGTTTTAATTGAATAGATTGTTTCTATATGAACATTTTTCTACTTAGGGCGGCCGTGAGGTTTGAACCATGCACCACGCACCATTTAAACAAAATTAATATTAATTACAGTAGTAATTACAATATGTCTAAAAAATGACTATAAATCTAACAAACAAAAAATTTCCTTCGCTTCAATGTGTCATCTCAAATATATGTAAAGTGCATATGTAGGTATGTACAAAACCGTACATCACATATGACAACTCTTACGAAAACTGAGAATAGTGGAAATTAGAAGTGTAAATGCAAAAAATATTCAAAAAATTAAAAAAAAAAAAAATAACGATTGTTTGTTTGGACAGAGTTGTATCTTCTGAAATTAGTACAAAGTAAAGCTTTATGGTAGAAAACTGAATCTAACCACACTGGTCGTAGGCCTGACTTTAGGTGAGTGTGTTAAAGCGCTGACCAAAAGTGCAAGTACGAGTGTATGTGAAGGTTCATGGTTCAAACCTCACGGCCGCCCTAAGTAGAAAAATTTTCATATAGAAACAATCTATTCAATTAAAACATAACAATTATCACAATGTTCAATAAATCGCTGTTGAAGGCTGAAATGCCAGAAACCGGTCCGATTAAGAATACAGTGCAGTTATGAATTTTTGAAATATATGCTTTCTTCTTCTTTACCACGCACCACTTAAACAAAATTAATATTAATTACAGTAGTAATTTGTAGGGGCGCTTGTGGCCAGAAAATTCTTTGTTGAATTTTTCTCCTTATAGTTTGATTTTTTTTAATTTGAGGATAGATATTTTTGGCATCCTGCTTTCAAGGCCTTACACCCTGTAGTAAGTAGATAATGTAGTATAAAACCCTTACATTTGTGTAGTTTGTAGGTGTAAGTACCCGTTTAAGTATTTTTATATTAGTGCTGAATTAACGCAAACTTTCCAAATGGAAAATAATTCCATCGTTTTGAGGTATAAAAGGCTTAGCATGAGGAAATATCTTCCTATTTTGCTGAGCATCAACATCACGTTTAAAGACATTTTCACCCTAAAACAGAAAAGTGCATAAAACTAAATATTTAACAACCATAAAATTTTTGCAAAAGTAGAAGTGAAAGTCTAAAGCAAAATTTTTGTATAGAGATAAATTGTCTAAATGCTAATATCACAGATTTTCTAAAACGACACCTTAAATCCAAGAACGAATCCAATAAGGAAAAAACAGATCAAAATAACCTTTATTAGCAAAATTGTCATATCTAATTTGATTCACATGTAGATTTCTATAGCATCGCTAGAAAAAAAAAAAAATAAAAAAAAGATGCCAAAGTGGTACAATGTGGTAGCTAGGAAAAAGAAAAAGTTGTAATTAATAAATTTATATATAATGAAGTGAGGAAGAATACATAGCTTTAGAAAATTATAATTTTTCCCTTAAATTTATAATCGCTAGTGTAAGTGCTTAACTAAATGCTACATTCGATACAAAAACTCGGGTTTTACCGCGAACTCTTCGTACAACAGCAACTTTGATATATATTTGTATTTTTTTTAATTAAAAATTATAATATAAAAAAATGTTTATCACCAACGTGTAATTTACTAAAAACGAAAATGTAAAGAAATAATCGTGTAACTCAACTACTGTCAAAAAAAAAAAATGTTACGAAGAGGATAAAGCGAATGGAAAAAACAACTATTTTTTTGTCGACTATGTTGCCATATCGGTAAAAACGCGATTTATATATATCAAAAAAAAAAAAAAAAAGAAAATCATTAAAAAATGGAACAACATAATTATAACAATCATTTTTAAATCATCATCATCATCATCGTCGAAGCAATGAAAGATCTTTCATCGTTGGATTAAACGCTGATGTATGTAAGTTTTATATTTACGTTTATTTTTATTTCTCAAGCCAGCTGTATATTTCACTAACATCGAAATTAACAGCACTGTTAATTCTTGGAACTCAGCTTTGTTAACCATGAATTAATTCTGTTAGTGATATATGGTTGGATAATATTTATGCAATTTCTACTAAATATTGATCAAAATTAATAAAAGCAAATTATGGACTGTTTCAAATCCCTTATTTTGATACCCACGCTGTGAATTATAAATTGCTTTTATTAAATTAAATATAAAATATATATATATATATAAATGTTTAACGGGATATTACGAATTTCAATTCCGTTTGTTCCGCTGGTTAAAAATACTTTTGTTGGATTTAATATAAATAATAATTTTTTTCCTGCGTCTAAAAGAATGAATTCTTCATTTGATTAAATATTGATTTTAGCAAATATTATTTAACGAAATCGAGTTAGACCTTTAATTTTTTTTATTCTTCCATATTTTTGCTTCGAATAACGCGGTCGTTAATATCTTCGAATAGATAAAAAAATATAAAAATGTTTACATAAATATAAATCGAAAATTGTTATAATTTTGCGACATTCTTAATTTACGGATCGTGTGACCCGCATTCAAATCCTGAGGGGACCCATGTAATTTTTTTATTTTTTTTATATTTTTTTTATTAATCATTTTGTTCATACATTATTATTAAATCTATTATAAATTTGCATTATGTTACATATATTATATATCAGGTTGGTTTAAATTGACTTATATACCTAATCTTTTTGCATAATTTTAACATATTTTTAAATTTTTTTTGAATTATAAGTCATGCTTAGTATTGCTGACTTTTTTCTTGAAACTCGCTTCATTTATCTAGGAATAAGTTAGATTTAGTTAGAATTATTTTGGTTTCAAAAATTCTTCCGTCAATAAATGAAAATATTGTAAAATGAACCTTTAAGAAGTTTGTGTTCATATTTCTAGCGACTTGAGCGGATAGGGTACATTAATGGGATCATGTTCGATTTTTACGGGCTCGCCATAACATGGTCATGGTTGGGAGGGTGCATTTAATGTGTAAACATCTATACCCATGCGATCGTCAGACTTAAGTTTCCTTTTATCTAAATGATCTCCGTTCTTTCTTTTCGTATATACTTTTCATCTTTCTTTTAACAATATTAAAAAAAAAAACAAAGAAAACAAGTAAGAAAATTATAGTCGGTCTAGACCGACTATACGATACCCTATACCATGCGCTTAGAGACCCTATCTCTCAGGCCCAACTAACTGGATATAGAAAATAAGCATAAACCAAATTTGAGTGGGATTTTTATTAATTTTTTCGGCTGCAATATGAAAAAGTTGATATCGGATGCTGTATCTATATGGGGACTAGGCCCAAAAATGGACCGATCCTGACCATGTTTGGTAAAGTCTCTTGTATTTTGCAAATATATAAACAAACAAAATTTGAGCAGAATCAGTGCAATATTTTTGTTTTTTTTTGTTAGATTTAGGTGAAGATCGGGAAGCAGCTCTATATGGGGCCTATGACTAAGAGTAGTCCAATAGGGATCATTTTTGGACTACTGATTAATCGATGTAATATATACATACAAACCCAATTTGACTAAGATTTGTATGATAATTTGGATCTTATGGCAATATATGTTGATTTCATAGTGGTCATTTGTATGGGGGCTAGGTCTGAACATGGACCGATTCCCACCAATTTCAATAGCGTTCATCCCATGGCTGATAAAAGCTTATATACCAAATTTCATCAAAATATATTCATTGTTGCGACCTGCAGTTTGATTACAAGCTTTACATGGACACACAGACGGACGGACGGACGGACGGACGGACGGACGGACATCGTTAAATCGAATCAGAAAGTGATTCTGATTCGATCGGTATAATTAAAGATGGGTGTAGGTCAAATATTTATGGTTGTTACAAACAGCAGCACAAAGTCATTATACCCAAACCACATAGTGGTATAGGGTATAAAAACTCCACCTTCAGCACGCACACAATAATAGTGATCTCTGCATATCAATTTAAGATTTCAACCTGAAGTAGCCAAGAAACCTCCCCAATAGCCGACGAGATAGCAGCCGGAAATATATGCGTGCTTTTGCTACAAATGGTTTGATATTAAAAACTTCATCCACTGACACATTCAAATATTCGTTATATGCTACAAATTACAATATGTCTGAAAAATGACTATAAATCTAACAAATTATTTTTACGTATATTCAATATCTTATAGAAAAAATAATAAAGTTTAAATATAATCAAATTATTCCACATTTATTGGTTACCCCCAAAACACTGTTGTAACAATCAATAAATAAAATCTAAATTCCATAGTATCCAATAAATAAGACAATTTATGCAATTGAATCTATTGATAATACATATGACTATCAATATTCGGTTGGCAAAAAAATCTGTTGCCACAACGAATCCGTTTTCTGTGTGTACCAGCTTTTCATCCAAAAATACAATTAATTATTTATTGCTAATGGTAGAAAAATATCCAAGAGCCACAATTTCGTATGTGATACAGGGTGGCTGATGAATATTGCTACATTAAGAAACTCAAATAACTTTTTTTCAGTGTATGGAATTAAGTTTTCTTTTATTCATGATAAAGCCCATTCAAATTTATTAAATACTAGCAGAGCCCAGCCCTCGAAATCCGAGTGCAAATTCTAGGAGATTTTATTTTAGCATTCAATTTATTTCTATCAATGTTTTTCAATCTATTTAATTCATTAAGTTTATTTCGTTATTGAACACACATAAATAAAGGCCACCTTGTATGCCACCTAAAAATATTAAAATTTTTGGCAATTCACAATTCAACACAGGGTGTGTGTTATGCAATTATTGTAATGAAATCTGTACGTTAACTTTCGTGTTGCATAATGTAAAGTTGTTTGTGCACGCATAACTTTCCTCAAACTCAACGAGTTTAAGCAGTTAATAGCACAAAAGAAAGAGCTTGATTCACTGAGTGTTCTGAGAGAGAAACGATCAAGATACATTTATTAGAAGAGGAGCTATGAGAATTCGAATTTCTTGAGTGAATGTGTCCCATAAGAAATGTACAGGGAAGAATCGCGTTTGAGTAAACTTGAGTAAGGTGGAAGTTGAGTAAATTTCAATGATTGTGACATATCTGTATCTAAATGCCATTCGTAAAAAAAAATGAAGGAAATCGGCCGGACAGAACGGCCAGACGGACTGACTTTAGTCTTCATAAATTTTTTTTAATAACGGGTGATTTTTTAAGAGCTTGATAACTTTTTTTTAAAAAAAAACGCATAAAATTTGCAAAATCTCATCGGTTCTTTATTTGAAACGTTAGATTGGTCCATGACATTTACTTTTTGAAGATAATTTCATTTAAATGTTGACCGCGGCTGCGTCTTAGGTGGTCCATTCGGAAAGTCCAATTTTGGGTAACTTTTTCGAGCATTTCGGCCGGAATAGCCCGAATTTCTTCGGAAATGTTGTCTTCCAAAGCTGGAATAGTTGCTGGCTTATTTCTGTAGACTTTAGACTTGACGTAGCCCCACAAAAAATAGTCTAAAGGCGTCAAATCGCATGATCTTGGTGGCCAACTTACCGGTCCATTTCTTGAGATGAATTGTTCTCCGAAGTTTTCCCTCAAAATGGCCATAGAATCGCGAGCTGTGTGGCATGTAGCGCCATCTTGTTGAAACCACATGTCAACCAAGTTCAGTTCTTCCATTTTTGGCAACAAAAAGTTTGTTAGCATCGAACGATAGCGATCGCCATTCACCGTAACGTTGCGTCCAACAGCATCTTTGAAAAAATACGGTCCAATGATTCCACCAGCGTACAAACCACACCAAACAGTGCATTTTTCGGGATGCATGGGCAGTTCTTGAACGGCTTCTGGTTGCTCTTCACTCCAAATACGGCAATTTTGCTTATTTACGAAGCCATTCAACCAGAAATGAGCCTCATCGCTGAACAAAATTTGTCGATAAAAAAGCGGATTTTCTGCCAACTTTTCTAGGGCCCATTCACTGAAAATTAGACGTTGTGGCAGATCTTTCGGCTTCAGTTCTTGCACGAGCTGTATTTTATACGGTTTTACACCAAGATCTTTGCCTAAAATCTTCCATGTGGTCGAATAACACAAACCCAATTGCTGCAAACGGCGACGAATCGACATTTCACGGTCTTCAGTAACACTCTCAGAAACAGACGCAATATTCTCTTCTGTACGCACTGTACGCATTCGTGTGGTTGGTTTAATGTCCAATAAAGTAAACTGAGTGCGAAACTTGGTCACAATCGCATTAATTGTTTGCTCACTTGGTCGATTATGTAGACCATAAATCGGACGTAAAGCGCGAAACACATTTCGAACCGAACACTGATTTTGGTAATAAAATTCAATGATTTGCAAGCGTTGCTCGTTAGTAAGTCTATTCATGATGAAATGTCAAAGCATACTGAGCATCTTTCTCTTTGACACCATGTCTGAAATCCCACGTGATCTGTCAAATACTAATGCATGAAAATCCTAACCTCAAAAAAATCACCCGTTATATAAGATAGCTTAATTAGTTTTAAATATATTGGAATTTAAATGCTCCCCCTGCTCGTTGATGCATGTGCGGCATCTTATCAAAAAGTTGTTCATTACTGCTTGGAGAGTTGAGACAGAAATAGCCGCAATTGTTGCTCGAATGGATTGCTTTAGTTTATTGAGATTTGTCGGTTTTGCTTTGTAGACTTCCTGTTTGCAATAACCTCACAAGAAAAAGTCAGATACAGTAAGGTCAGGCGACCTGGAGTTTTTGGATATCAGCTTATTGGGAAATTTACGTCGCAATTCTGTCATAACAGGCTGCGCTATGTAAGGAGTTGCACCATCTTGCTGAAACCACACAGAGTTGAAAGGAATTCTGTATCAACGTAATTCTGGATAGAAAAACTCTCTCAACATGCTCAAGTAACGGTCTCCAGTAACCGTAACGAAGAACTAAGGACCGACCACACTGTGACACGAAGTGGATGCAATTCCGTCTCATGGAATATCTGTTGGTTAGAAGCACTCCATATTCGACAATTTTGTTTGTTTATATTGCCGTTTAAATCAAAATGAGCCTCGTCAGACATAAAAAACAGTTCAACATGTTTCCGTCCTCTTTCACCATTTGAAGCATATTCAGGCAAAATTCCAAGCAAATCGGCAAGTCTGCTGCATTCAATTTGTTGACCATTTGAATTTTATATGGGAATATGTCCAAATCATTGTGCATAATTGACTGCAATGACTATCTGCTTATAACTATTTGAGCATATAAGCTCCTTGTCGAAACTCTTGGATTGTTTTGTATGGCAGCAGCTACAGCAGCGATTGTTTGCTCCGTCCGAACTGAAGGGTTTCGATAAGGTCTTCTCTCGACTGTCCCATGCTCGGCAAAATTGTTAACAAGTCTCATTATGATAGATCTGCTCGGAGGATCGCCGCCGAACATGCGCCTATACTCTCATTGAACCGAAACTACGGACCCCAGCGTGTGATAGCGTTGGACAATCCAAATTCTGGTTTCAGAGGCCCAGTTGTTCATTTTTGTTAAATCTTAAGATCAATCCGCAAAATAAAAAAAAAAAAAAATTAAGCAGATTCATTAAATAAAAAAAAAAGTTATTAAATTTTTTTTCGTAGCGGTAGATAAAAAAATACCAAGTCGATATAAATGCCCTAAATAGTAACTGTATGCAATTTTGCCAAAATCGGATAACGGAATCGGGGGGTCAAGCATTAATGGTAAAGTGTGAATAAACGAATTGTTAAGCTCTTAAGAGTTCTAAGCCAATAAAGTTTGGTAATTTTCTAGGTAAAGATCAGTTTGGCTTTTTTCCACTAAAGATGTCCAGTTTTTATACAGAGCATATTTTTTTACCCCTATTCTATCCAAAATTGAGCGCAGAGTCAACAAAGAAATGTTTTTCAAATAATAAAAAATAACAAATCTAACTAAAAATATGAACGACAAAATTTGTTGCCCTAATACTTTATGTGAAAAGGGATAAAACTGTTGCAATGCTTTTAACTATTGCTGCTTTTCTGAACTTATGCAGACAATGGTGTCATTATTATATACATTATACTTTGCCGTTCAATATTTTGTAAAAGTTTATAAATTGTTTCAAATGGACCGTCTACATACCTAAAATACACTGTTAATATTTTTGCATTAACCTTAAACCTATGTGGGTAATACAACATAATAACAACAACGTAAAGTATGATATGCATAATATTAGAATAGTTTCAGGTCGAATTTATGCAATTGTATATTAGTTAAGTTAAACAAATATAAATTTTCATATGAAAAAATGGACCTCAAAAACTTTTTTTACTTAAAATTTTTTATTTTACCCTTAAAATTATGCAGCACTTTTAACAATTTGACATTGTATTTTATGCTTGGAATTTAAAATAAAAGGAGCACTTTGATAATTTCTTCAAATTTATTACAAGTAAAAATGCTTTAATTATCCATAATTACTGATATGAAGCATAATTTTGGTTGCTAAATAAATTTATATTTTGTTGCATACTTTTTGTTGCTTCAACGATTTATTCACTAAATTTCTCTTTGTGCATTTCTACTTGGAAAGCCTCATTTTTAAAACAAGTTGAAGCATTACTTCATGTACTTAAAACCCACATGTAGGATGCGTGTTAATTTCATATTGCATTTTACGTGATTTTTGCCACATTTTAAAAGTAATTTACAATAAACTTAAACAACCTGACATTTAACAACACAGACAATCGAACGAACGTTCGAACGAATGGCCCGTTCCGAACTCAATTAAATCAAATGCACTTTTCAACACTTTTATGCATACCGCAACAATACAACAATACTCGCCCATACCGACTACCGAAACTAAAACTGGAAGCATATTAATTTCATATAAAATACATTTATTTTTTTTTTTTGTGGAAAGCCACAGATTTTTGAAATTACCACATAAGCTGGATATAAATGATGAGGACAATGGTGTGTTGTCGCTGGTGGTGCATGATGACAACGATGATGTTGATTATATTTATGATAAAAGCCCGGGTCAACAAAGTGGAGCAACAGTTTTTGATGGCTACTTAAAAATTTAAATTACAATGAATTACACACAACAACAAAAAAAAAAAGGCCAATTTATATACGTTTATTATATGTTTATAAGAGTTGATAAAATAGCAATAAAAATTTAATAAGTCCATAAATTTATGACCGATGCAAGCACATAGTAATTTATCATTCAAATACGCACACATTCACACACACCGACACATACCCATAAACATTCATAATGTTATTGAAAACCAATTAAAATTGAGTTTAAAACACTCGGTGTTTATTGAATTATTTTTTCATGTGTGTATGTGGGTGTGTGTGTGTATGCGTCCATATTTTGTAATGAATTTTTAAGTATTTCTGTTGTTTTAACTGTTATGAAAATGATGAAATTTATTTTTGAACGAATGTTAAACTCATAAATATTTATTGATGGTTAATTTTTATATTTCAATAATTTTTTTTTCTCCCTCAGTTATGCTGTAGCATACTTTTAGTTAGCCTGAAGTGTTTTATGTCATAGTAATAATAATATTAATTTTTAGTAATTAAAACTAATCGTATTCGAAATTTTTAATATTATCAATACACACTAAAAATTACGTGTTAACCGGCGTTTGCCTGATTTTCAGTAGTAGTTGGAATATTGTAAAGCTAGAATAATGAGATTAAATGGAAATAAAAAATAGGGTTGTAATCAAAATCCCATTAATTAATTCAAAGAATATATAAGATCATAATGAGTGTTAGAAAAAGGTATGCTATTCCGAAATGGTCGAATTACAATCATTATTGCTGAGGTCATAAATGGACACTGATACTAAGAATCAAACAAATTTGAGTGAGATCGCCATGTATGTGTTACCCGCAGAAAATCTAAATTACATATCGAATATGATTTTTCAATAGTGACTAGGTCCAAAGAAGTTTCAATTTCTTTCCACTGCACTGGCATAGTAACTTCTAATTTTTATAACGGAAAAACTGCAAACAGAAACCTATTATCTGGAAATCTAATAAAATATTTAATTTTTGAGGCATGTAAAAAAAAATTCTTTTTAGGACCATTTAAAATTACACTGTACAACAAATTAAGACTTTTTGAGTGGAACAGAATAGGGTATGTTGAGTAGATCATTTTTGTAGAACAAACTTATGGTCCAGCACGTCGGAGTATTTTTTTACAGTGGGTCAAAGTTTTCATTTTTTGGTCGAAGGGAGCATTATACTTTATGAAAAAACTGCCGCAAGTTAATGTCTGAGAGAATTCTTATGGTCAGAGTTGTATTGTGGAATTGTATGAGGATTATTTTTGTGGAAGATCTTAACCCTCTAACTGGTCTATTTATGGGTCAATTTGACCCTTTTTTCGAGAAAATCAAAAAATATCATTTAAAAAGGACATTTAAGGATTAAAATATTCTACGAAAATGTTTGCCGAAAAATTTCAGTGGGAGTCACCAAAGACACCATTGTTGTAAATAAAGCTCTTTACGATTAATTGGCAAAAGGTAATTTACATTGAATGAAATAAATTATTTCTTAAAACCGTATGTTACCTTCTCTTAATTTTGCTGCAGATAATCTGGGGAAAATTGTTTCAATGCGTTTGAAAGCATTTCCTTGTGTATTTAAGCTTTTAATATAATTTTTCACCACGCCCAACTTAATATGCAGCGGTGGAAGTATGACCTTAGCTTTTGGGACAAGGGATTCATGGATTACATTTAAGTCACCAATAATATTTTCTTTACGTTCTTCGAAATATTTAATATGATAATGGCTGCTGGTAGCACGTGAATCCCATTTACAAAGAAAGCACATATATTTTGTGTATCCTGCGTAGTCTGCGCATACTTCCCATTTGTATTTATAGTATTCAATTTTATTTAAGAGATTTGAAATATTTGCGTATGTTTCCTCCTTTTTTGTGGAATACGCAACCGGTACTGATGGATGCTGATTTCCATTGTGCAGTAAAACTGCTTTTAAGCTGTGTTTTGAACTATCTATAAATAGTCGCTAAGCGGAAGAGTCTAGTGGAAGCTTTAGATATTTTAGAACCTCTTCAATACTGCAACAGTATACAAGTTCTTCTGATTTTTTAAAATAACTTTCCAGATCGGCGTGTCTTTTTCTTGGAAATGTAACTTTTACATCGGCTTTTATCAAATTCCGGTTTTTCAATGTGGAACATAATATTTGAGCTTTCTCTTTTGTTAGTCCTAAATCTCTTACAAGATCTTCAAAATAAGCTTGGTCTACCAAATTAGGACATATGTTTAAACCATCAAGAGGCAAGTAACTTATATGTGATATGTTTTTAACCGCCGCTGTTATTTCTGTATTGGCGACTGTCATATTGGCCAAAAATGTATGTGTAGACGGTAGAGGCATCGGAACACCTTCACAACGCACTTCTGGTAAAATTACATTATTTGTTGCTTCGTATGTCATTGTCGCGTAGTGCCTTTGGCTTCTACCAAATTTGTAATTTACGCAGAAATAGCATGTATCTGATTTGTGATCTTCAGGTTCAATCCATGTAATAGGCGCAGAAAATGGCAGCGCCTTAGTACCGCCTTTGTACCAGGTCAAAAGACCACTTTCGCAAGTAGTACATACGGTTTTTAGTATCCAAGCTTCAGATAAAAATCGTATTCCAAAGAAAAGAAAATATGGTTCTTCAATTGTAGGCAATATCTTTCTTCTGCTTTGATGGTGCGTAAAATGTCCACAAATAAAACAAAACCAATCTCTTAATTTGCAAACAGAATCCGCCATGCTTATTTAAGCTTTAATTTTTCTTTTTTTATATTAATTTTAGTAAAAATCACACCCGATATGTACTGCTTAGTAGCTCAATTATGCTTGAATTTTTTCTTTTCTTTTTTATTATTAATTTTAATAAATATCACACCCGATTTGTAAGTCACAGCTGACTAGACGCGAGAACTCAGTGTTTGGCCCGGCCGAACTTGACGCCGTTTTTACCTGTTTTGTATATGTTGGTGTATAATTTTACTAATTAAGCATAAATAGCTTTATTTACAACAATGATGTCTTTGGTGACCCCCACTGAAATTTTTCGGCAAACATTTTCGTAGAATATTTTAATCCTTAAATGTCCTTTTTTAAAGGATATTTTTTGATTTTCTCCAAAAAAGGGTCAAATTGACCCATAAAGGGACCAGTTAGAGGGTTAAGATCTTCCACAAAAATAATTCTCATACAATTCCACAATACAACTCTGACCATAAGAATTCTCTCAGACATTAACTTACAGCATTTTTTTCATAAAGTATAATGCTCCCTTCGACCAAAAAAAGGGAACTTTGACTCACTGTAAAAAAATACTCAGACGTGCTGGACCATAAGTTTGATAAACAAAAATGATCTACTCAACATACACTTTCAGAATTATAGGGTCGCTATTCTGTTCCAAAAATGCTGTTGGACAGTTTATTAGAACCGACTTTTATTTGGCAGCAAGCTGAAGTTCTTTATCTGCCTTTAGGTATTCGAAAAATGGAATAAATGAAATATTCAGTTTAGTTTAGAGAAAGAAACTGTTCAACTGTGATATAAACTTAAAGAAAAAATTATACTGTGATATTTACTTTTTGATTATTTTTACAATTATTATTATTCAATTATGTGTTTTATGTCGTTATGTCGTATAAAAACAAGGAAAAATGTTTTAATATTAAATGTTAAAAATTGACAAAAAGATTATATATCTAATAAATTATAATATCCCTGTAGAAGTTGGAAAAAAACCCAACGAAACGTAGGATGAAATAATTAAATAAATAGTCTTTTATTTACATTGATTATGACCTTAAAAGCCCATTAGAAGAATTTCTAAATATATCAAAAAAATACAATAAAAAAGGTCGACAAAAAACTGAAATTAATGAAATATTTATATGTTCGAAATGCAATTAGAATAAAAAATTAATTATTTGCATATTTTTATTATTTTAAAATATATGCTATTTTTGGTTTTTATACCCTTCACACCACTGTGCAGAGTATATATATCAGTTTATCAATCCGTTTGAAATGCATCAAAAAATAAATTAGCGATAAAGTATATAAATTCTCGAGTCAATAAAGCAATGTTCGTCTGACCGTCCGTCCTTCCGTCCATCTGTCTGTATGTTGAAATCACACTCATTCACAAAATGAACCATTTATTTATCGGGATAAACTTAGGATACAATTTTTAATCATTATTGTTATATAAAATGGGTTAATTCAGGCATCACTGTGCCAAGATATGGCCTAAAATATGGATATTCCCCTCTTAAAATGCCAAAATTCAATATGTTTGTCGTAATAATTTTTCATAAATTTTATCAAATTGCTTAATTTTTCAAATATTTTGTTTATATCAATATATTAATAGGCTAGGGGGTTTTTTGCTACCGATGTTTTGTTCTACCGTTTTATCACGATTTTGACCAAACGTATATTTGAAAGCAGTGTTTCGAACCCCGAAAATTTCGGGTTCGGGTACGGGTACGGGTTCAACAAATTTAAATTTGGTGGGTTTAGGTTTGGGTTCAAAAGGTTTACCAAAAAAATCGAATTTTTAGTGATTAATGTCATCTTGTAATGCTTCTGGTAAATTAAAAAAATATATTATAGAAAAGTAAATAAAAGTATATTATTTATTGTTATTATTAGTTATTTATTTTTCGAAAAAATTTTCATTTAATCTAACAAATAAAATATTTCTTAATGATTCTTCAGTCAAATGCACTCTTTGTGGCGATAAAACAAATTTCAGTGCTGAAAAAGATCGCTCAAAACCGAATTGTGTTGCAGAGACAGTAATACGACTTGAGCGGCCTCTTAAAGTAGCGGAATTTCAAGTTTTTTTTGTTCCCAAAATTCTAGAATATTGTTTCCTTTAGAAATCTTGGGATAGGCTTCATAAACTTCGAATTCATCATTTAATCGAAACATCAACATTGCATTTATTGTTACTATTTTTTGTTTTTAATGCAGCATCTGCAATTGACTTTTTTTTCCTTATTCTTTAACAATTCTTCCAGGCTGTCTTCCTCATCCGAAGAACTAGATATTAATTTAGTTGCGTCAGCATTCGTTGTTTATGTGCTAGTCTGTGTTTGCTTTTCCATTGTTAGATGTAAATTTTTTAAGTTATTTATTGTTGTTAAAATTTGGTTTTGAGCTTTGGCAGTATTTTCATTACTTAATATTAGTCGAAATCTAGGATCCAAATACACGGCATCATTTAAAAGTTAATTTTCAATAAAATAGTTTTCACGTTTAAGGATATGTGAGTACAAGTCAGCACCTAATTGTTTATTGGTATATCTCTCTAAATCTAATTTAAATTTCAACCATAGTCCATAAAACTCTCCTAAATTCATCTGTTTATTTTGTAATTTTAATGTTAACTTTTTAACTGGCTCGAATTTCTTAATGAAATCTGAAACAAAATCCCTCACTTTATCATCCATACTTAGTTCAGGATCTATTACATCTGAGCAAAACGTTTTGAAATCTAACAAGCGATGGAGCATATCAAAAGTAGAATTCCACCGAGTTGGACAATCAAGGATTGCTTTTTTTCTTCCTAATTTTTTTGCTAAAGAGGCTCTATTAGGCACCCTCAAATTTTTACAAATATTTCTGCATTTATCAATCTTTTGTTTAACTGAATTTATAGTAGCACAAACTGCCAATTGGGCAGTATGAGCTACACATCTTAAATGAATGATATTATCATGTATATTGGATAACATTTCTAGTCCTTCATCTTCATTGTTTTCAGTTATTAATTCGTTTATTTCATCTTCTTCTTCTACTTATTCAAGGTCAGAAACTTCAAATTCATTTCGTAGCAATTCGGCAGCTTTTAGCATGTTTCTATCATTATCAGACGTAACTGAGAAAACTTGATTTATATTTATGTCATAAGATTGGATCACTTCAATTATGACACTTTTTATATAATTAGCTGTTTGTCGATCATCAACCTCGTACATTGCTAATGTTCTTAAATAAATTTTTCCATTACAAATATACTGAGCATTTACTCCAATTACGCTTCTATCAAGTCGAGATGCTGAATCAATTTTTAGAGATATAAATTTTTACGAATATCACCTTTAATAATATTTTTCACATCATTTGCCTTATCATTTATCAAATCCTCAATATTTTCTGAATTTACACTAAGGTGCAGTGATTTCATTATAGGTTCTATAATATCACGCATCCCTGAATCTTTAAAAATGGTAAACGGGCGACCATTAATAGTATATTAATTTTGATTAATCCAAAATAATTTTCCAGGGAAGTTGAATTTTTATCCTGCGTTTTATGTTTTTTAAAACTTTCTGACGTTGACGGTTGAATATTCGTCTCCTCATTAATAATTCGATATTCATCTAGATGCTTTCGTTTGAGATGTCGACCCAAATTAGCAGAATGTTTACCTTTCATAACAAACGAGCATTTTTTACATGTAGGCTTATCTGTGGTAGAATCATAGTCAAAACGTTTCTGAACAGGATTTTCCGACATCTATAGGGTAAACAAAACAGTAAATAAAACTAAGACTAATATAAAATAATTAAAATTGGGTACCTTAAAGGCTGTCAATTTATAATTATCGTAAATGTTTAACCTGTAACTAATTGTTATACACTATCCTATTTAAAAAATTACATTTTACGTACCTGTTAACTTATGAAAATATTTAAGTACCTATATTACTTATTAAAAAATTTTGCTTGCATCACTTAAGAAAACTAAAAACCAATTGAAATTATAATGGGGAAATACAAAAATACAAATTACTAGAGAAAACAAAGAAAACAAACATTATCTTGTTCATTCATGAATTAGAATTTTCTCACGTTATGTTAATGAAAAAAAAAATTTTTTTTTCAGCGAATAATAAAATAAATATCGAGAAAGAGAAACTGCAATATTTTTTTTTCGCTAAAAAAAAAAATGAAATATTGAACCTGAACCCATTTTCAGACGGGAACGGGTTCAGGTTTAGGGTTCAAAATTTTTTTAAAAAAGCTTGAACCGAAACGGGTTCCGGGTTCGGGTTCGATTCGAAACCCTGTTTGAAAGGTATTTCTTTTTGGCTGTTCACCAGATTTACAGATTTTTTAACTTTTTCCTTTATTTTGAGTAAATTGCATTTAAAGTTGTTACTAACATATACATAAAATTATACATATGCTATGTGTGTTCATTAAATTTGTTAATATGTTTGTTAATGAGTTTGTTATCTTAATTCACAATAATAATAAACCAAAAAAGTGTTGGTTTGTGAATTGGCTACGTTGAAAAATAAAGTTGTCTAGAAATTGCACTCGAATTCCGAGCGCTGGAATCTGCTAGTAAAAGAAACTAGTGCATTAGGGTCAGATATTTATATAAACGTAAAACCCAGGTGGAGGGTAT
Source organism: Cordilura impudica (assembly GCA_963682025.1). Taxonomy (NCBI): domain Eukaryota; kingdom Metazoa; phylum Arthropoda; class Insecta; order Diptera; family Scathophagidae; genus Cordilura; species Cordilura impudica. Next base: position 242,326,629 of record OY821519.1, on the reverse strand, counting down.
CACAGATTCGGCATAGTTAGATTTATTACCCTTAGTTGTTTCTTTTGCTTTGGGACTACATTTAGTCATTTTTCTTTTTTTCGAATTTAGCATTTTCCGAAATTCGAAATTTTCATCAAAACACTTCTACGTTTTCAAGTACTGGCTGCAAACGGGTTAAAATCAATAAAAAAAATTTATTTTGGCGAAGATTGATAACATTGATACATATGATTGATTTATGGAGTCAAGTTCTTAATTTATGTAGAACTAGCAGTATACCCGCTACGTTGTTAGCGTAATTATTATATTAATTATTTAAGCCATAATAATTTTTTTTTTTAATTAATCGACACTCAGGGGATGCCCCCTACAGATGCAGTGCATTGTGTTGATCTCAGGAAAATATGTTAAGGAGGAAAGAGGGAGTAGTTAATTTTTATTTTTTTTTTTGCAGCGACAGACCAAAGCCTCTGGTGGGAATCGAACCCACAACCCCCGCATGATAGGCGAGCACGCTACCTACTCACATATAATATATAATATTTAAAAACAATAAGAAATATAGTGTGAGTGACAATACGATGGAAACCTTTAACAAAATATATTTTTGACGACTTGGACGGTCAATAGAAAAAATTTATCATAAAATTAAAAATTCTTTTATTAATTTAAACATTTTTATGATTTGTTTATTTAACAAAGAAGAAATATTAATATAACTTCAGAAAAAATTCACAAAACTTTTAAGTATTAATTTTTACTAGCAGATTCCAGTGTTCAAAATTCGAGTGCAATTTCTAGGCAACTTTATTTCTCAAATTTATTTCTCACAAACGAACACATTTTTGATTTCTTATTATTGTGAATGAAGATAACAAATTCATTAACCTATATATTAACAAATTTGGTAAACGCACACATAGCATATGCATAATTTTATGTATGTTCTAGTAGGAACTTTAAATGCAATGTACTCAAAATAAGGGAAAAATCTAAAAATCTGTTAACGTAGTGCACAGCTAAAAAGAAATACCTTTCAAATATACATTTGGTCAAAATCAGGATAACACGGTAGAACAAAATATCGGTCACAAGAAATCGCCTAACCTATTAATATTATAAATGCTGTTAACAAAAAAAAATTAAAACCTTTGCTATACAACACACTGTGGAATAAAATGATGGTCATGGTCTTGGGGGGTGGATGATTCCTATACCGAACGATTGTATTAATTTATTTTAGTAAAACTCCCGAAGCGTTTGGCCGATTTATGGCCATTTTGATATTTACTTTTTTCGTCAACACTATTCGCCAACAGTATTATATAATTCTAGTTCATGCGTTCTTTAGCAAGATTAATGCTAGCCACAAGATTTTACGGATTTATTCATAGAATATTTCTCACAAATATTCTTTTGCTTACAACCATCACTAAAATCATCTACTATTCTGGTTTCTAACTCTTCATAAAACTTTATTCTTACCATTATTTTATAATAATTATAAGAAAACGTCAGGATCAATAAATATTTAAGTAACGCTTAAAATTTTTTAAATTTTCTTTCACTTCTTCTTCTATTTTGGTTATTTTAAACAACTCTGGTAAGAAGTTTCCACTGTTTTGGCATCACTAAAAAATATTTCTTTTTCGTTTATCTATTTTTTTAAATATTATTTTTTATAACAAATGTGTTATCTTCCAAAAAATACATAATTTTATTACTAAGCGCGAAATTATTAAAAAACAAAATTGGCAAATTTAGAATTCTGTAAAAGTTTCCAATGTATTGCCACCTACTCAATTTAAGTACCACTTTTTTTATTCAAATTGAAATTGGAAAAAATGGGTTCCATGTTCAGACCTAGACCCCATTCAAATGACCCCCACAATATCCACTTAACTTGCCATAAGATCCAAATTATCAAATGGATCTCAGTCAAGTTGGGTTTGCGTGTGTTTATTGCATCCATTAATCCGTAGACCAAAAATAAACCCTGTAGAACAAGTCTTAGTCAGAGCCTCCATATGAAACTGATACCCGATCATCACTTAAATCTATTAAAAAACAGAAATAATGCACATTTTTCTCAAAATCGGTTTGTATATGTTGTTGCAAAAAATAAGTGACTACCAAATAAGGTCAAGATCGGTATAATTTTTTTTTTATTTAATTTATTTATTTATTTGCTTTCCTGTACAACAAGAACAAATCTTATAACTAACAATTTACAACATAAATACATTTTTAATTACAAAATATAGAAAATATTTAAGAAAAAATGGTAAACAATAGCAAAATAATACAAGATTACAAAAAAGAAAGAAAAAAAAAATAAAATAAGTAAATTTTATTAATTAATAAAATTGTTATGCAAAATATTCAAAAAGGAATTTTTTAAAATTGGAAGCGCTGCTGTTAAGTTGCTGAGATTGTGGAAGCATATTCCAAAGAGGTATAGCGTTGATGTAGAAATGCCATTACGATACCAAATAACGATGACGAGGTAGAATTAATTTTTTTCCTCGGTTTGATCTGGCGAACTGGAGATTTTCATACAGGTAAAGTGGTTTTGCGGGAAAATTACTTTATGAAGAAACAAAAGAACTCTAATTTTCATCAGATTATCAAATGATACACCGAAAAGCTTATTCGTGAAGGAAGAAGTTCCGGCAGACCTTCTTAGTCTAAAAACATATATAATTATGCTGCTATATAAAATATTAAGTTTGCCTTTACTAAATGAATCACAGCTTGCAAAAAGTTCACACCCGTATAAAATACCGGGAATTAAATACGTTTTGGCTAGAAGTATTCTTATATTTAAGGGAGTGAAAGATTGAGTGTGCCATAGAGTTCTGAGTTTCATGTAAGTTTGAACAACAGTCGTATTTATGTGGTTCGACCAAGTTAGAGTGTTATTAAAAGTTACTCCAAGAATTTTTGTTGTTCTAACAAAGTCAATTCTCTCGCCGTTGATAACTATTTCATTTCCCAACTCTGGATTTGCATTTCATTTGCGTATTAGCAGACATTTTGACTTGCTAGGATTAATGCAACTGACAACTGTACAACTGACTAAGGTCATACTTAATTTTGTCTATATTTTCATCTATTGACTCGATTGGGGTGCTCAGAAAGAGTTGCACATCATCAGCGTACATGTGTATCTTACAATGAGAAAGATAATCTGGTAAATCATTGATTAGATTGAGAACAAAAGTGGCCCTAATACAGATCCTTGCGGTACACCTTTTATAAGTTGTAAAGGTTCGGATGAGTTGCTATTTACGTACATATATAATTTTAGACGTAGGTTTGGTTTATGTTTTTTTTTCTAAAACCAATTAGTGGGACCTAAGACCAATTCTCTAAAAGCATGGTATAGGGTATCGGTCTAAACAGACTATAATTTTCTTACTTGTTTTGTTAAGAAAATGTACTTTCAAATGAAAATTTACCATCTGAAAAGTTTCAGTTTTCCCATTTTTTTGGCCGTTTTTACCCCCTAAAGACTCGAATTAAAACAAATTGTATTCTCCGATGCTTGTGTCTCTGGTGGAATCTTCATATCTAATTTCATATTCCTAAATTATTTTTTAAAGAAGATACAAAAGGTACACTCTTACACTTGCGGACCATTTTCACACCCTTCACATCCGAATTTCCAAAAGTTTTCCTATCATCTGATAAAGGGTCCGCCATCAAACGTTTTTTTTTCAACTAGTGCTTATTTCGTGAATGGTAACACTTAGGTCATGTCTGATTTGTCAGATAATTAGTTTTATCCTTCCGCTGAACGAATATGGTTGTGTATTCGCTTGAACAACGCTGGGAAATATTGCGACAGTACTTTGAAAATCATGGTAATATTGCAGAATGTGTGCGAAAATTGAGTACGGATTTTGGAAGAAGAGAAGCACCGACAGCTCCGTATGTTCGTTATCTTGTGAAAAAAGTGAAAGAAAATGGCATCCTCATCGATAAACCATTATCGATAAACCATTATCGATAAACCATTATATATAAGCCAAAAACAGTGCTTACACCCGAGAATATTGCTGCTGTGGCAGAAAGTGTGCGTGAAGCGCCATCAACATCAATTCACCGTCGTTCTCAAGAATTGAGCATTTGGGAGGCATCATTGAGACGAATTTTGCATAAGGTCCTTGGTATGACGCCACACAAAGTCCAATTGGTTCAGGAGTTGAAGCCAACTGACCACCCAATGGGTTTTCGCTTCGCTAAGTGGGCCTGCGATCGACTTACAGAAGATGCCGATTTTGCCAAAAAAAATTATCTTTTCAGATGAAGCTCATTTTGGTCTTGGCGGGTATGTAAACAAGCAAAATTGTCGCATTTGGGGCACAGAAAACCCGCACGCATACATTGAAAAGCCGATACACCCAAAACGAGTCACTGTTTGGTGCGGATTTTGGTCCAGAGGCATAATTGGGCTATTTTTCTTCGAAAATGAGCAAGGAGTGGCCGTTACAGTCAATGGCGATCGTTATCGGGCCATGTTGAACGAATTTTTGTTAACAAAAATTGAAGAGGAGGATATTGGCAACATTTGGTTTCAACAGGACGGCACTACGTGCCACACAGCCGAAGCTACACTCGATGTTTTGCGCCCTGTTTTTGAAGATCGCATTATCAGCCGCAGAGCTGATGTCGTTTGGCCACCTCGGAGTTGCGATTTGACACCGTTGGACTATTATTTGAGGGGTGCCCTCAAAGATAAGTGTTACGCCAACAAGCCAGAGACAATTGACGCTGTAAAGGACAACATTCGTGAAGCCATTGGTGAAATACAGCTGCACACAATCGATAATGTGCTTAAAAATTGGACCGATCGTGTAGGCTACTGCATGGCCAGCCGAGGCAGCCATTTGAATGAAATTATTTTCAATTATTAACCGGAAGGAAATAATTATTAACCGGAAGGAATAAAAAAATAAATTTGAGATAATATTCAGTAGTTTTTTTTATAGCATTTTCAAAAAGAAAAAAGTTATTTGGCGGACCCTTTATTTCTATCTCTAGTGGAATCCACAAAATATATTTTATGTTCGTTTGTTTAGAAGATACCAAATGTACAATTTTTCCCCTTTTTGGCCGTTTTTCGTCCCCTTGACCTGAAAATTAAGAAAAAAATTCATACTTGAGTGATGCCCACATATTCGGTGGAGTCTGTATTACATAATTCATATCTATAATATTAATAGGCTAGGCGATGTCTTGTGACTGATATCTTGTTCTACCGTTTTATCCCGATTTTGACAAAACTTATTTTCTTTTAAAGGTATTTTTTTTTAGCTGTTCGCCAGACTTACAGATTTTTAAATTTTCGCCTTTATTTTGAGTAAATTGCATTTAAAGTTGCTACTAACACATACATAATATTATACAACGCTATGTGTGTGTTTATTAAATTTGTTAATGTGTTTGTAATAAAAATGAGTTTGTTTTTTGTGTTGATTTGTGAATTGGCTATAATTGATTAGCATACCTTTAGGGTCTTTATTTAATGAAAAAATAAATATCTGTTAGTATAGACTAATATGTTAAGAAGATGCAAAAATTACCATTTTTACCTTTTTTGCTGTTTTTTCCTCTTAAATTGCCGAATTTCGAAAAAAATAATCCTGAGCCCATGTTTTTTTCTCGGATGGAATCTACACACCAAATTTTATATTCCTAGATTCATTTGCTACAATTTTCCCCCTTTTTGCCTGCTTTTGCCCCCTTAATATACGAATTTTAAAAATCTCTTAGCGGATCTTTACGCCGAGGGGGGAACCTACAGTCCAAATTTCAAGTTTCTGGATCGAAGGGTTTGGGCTGGGCGATGATGATCGTCCACGCAACTCTTTTATATATATAGATAAAATAAAAAAAATAAAAAGCTTGGCTCCAAAAATTAAAAAGACAGCGCAAAAAAGGCAGATTTCGATTTTAACTTCTAAAGAAACCATGAAAGGTTTATATTTAGGTCAAAAGAGTAAATGAAGACTTTGCTTCACTTTTAATTCTACATAAGTGACTTCTTATGGCTCAATTTCCTTAAGCTATTAATTTAAGAGTTATGGTTCACTAAAGCTATGCACTGTTTTTAGTTAATTTTAAGGCCTGACTTTTTGCCACTACTTCAAGTATTTTTTACAGATCGTTTTTATCCTCAAATAATCCAAATTTAAAAATAAATTTTTGGAAGCTCTAATGCATATATGACTTTATGGGTGAGATGTAATATTTGTATGAGGTCTAGGACAATCCTTCTTACGGTTCTTCCCTGAATCCATCCACCACTGTCGACCCAACTAACTTTATGTTTGAAAAGCTTTTACATTCATAAACAGTAAAACAAATTTTCATTTGTATATCAACTATTTTTTTAAATAAAATTTCCATTAAAAGTTTCTTTTTTGTCTTTTGCTTTTTTCGTAAATCCTGTTACGCTTATCAAAAATAATTAAAAATTTGAACAGCACACCAACGTATATTTGTGTAACATTCATTCACTTCCTTCTCAATTTGATGTTTAAATGTCAAAATTTTGGCAAAACATACGTCACCATGCAGGCGTAACAAATTTTTGGAAATTTTAAATTGTTTAAACTCCAGACAATACTTAAGAAAGCCGAGCACAAATAAATAACCATAAACAAAAAGTGTGCTAGCGTTTCATCATCATTATAAAACATATATGAAAAATGTAACAACACACAAAACAAAAGTGAGGCATTTAAAAATTGTAATCCCTTTGTTAACAACACACAAAGGGTTAAACATTGCGTGTTCTGAATGTGTGTGAATGTTTTAAATATGATTAAAATTTAAACAACTGAAAAAGCGCATCATCATGTCATAGACGTAGTCGTAGCCGTGTAGGTCGTATTAAATGTTAGTGTGTATCTCTGTTAGGCTGAGTATCTGTTTGAAGTGTTTTATTAAAACTCTCATCAATTTGGATCATAAATTCATCATCAAGAAGGCAGTGAAGGCTTTAAACAACGTGCGGTCACGTGTTCTCACATTTTTATTGAAGTTAAAAAATGATAATCTGCCGGTTTATAGTTTTGCTTTAATTTACAAAAAATCTTAACAGATTAAAAATTAAAAAATTGTTTGCCATTTCTGAGTGAAATGAGAGTTTTGTAAACAAAAATTGGTGGAGCTAAACAACGTTAATGTGTGAGTATATAATTATATTAAAGAATTTATTTATAGACTGCTTGTGAAAGCACCAAATCAAGCTTGCTTTAGTTTTAAATACAGGGACGGAAAATAGCACTTATACCATGGTTAAGATACCCTATCTCTTCGGTCCAACTAATTGGATATAGCAAATAAGCATAAACCAAATTTGAGTGGCATTTTTATTAATATTTTTCGCTGCAGACTAGGTCGAAAATGGACCGATCATGACCATATTTGGTGAGGTCACTTATACTTTGAAAAAATATATACAAACCAAATTTGAGAAAAATCTGAGCAATATTTTTGTTTTTTAATAGATTTAAGTGAAGATCGGGAAGCAGCTCTGTATGGGGCCTATGACTAAGAATTTTCCTATAGGCAGTATTTTTGAACTACTGATTAATAGATGTAATAAACACATACAAACCCAATTTGACTGAGATCTATATGATAATTTGGAACTTATGGCAATTTATGTCGATTTCATAGGGGTCATTTGTATGGGGGCTAGGTCTGAACATGGACCGATTCGCACCAATTTCAACAGCGCTCATCCCATGGCCGATGGAAACCTATATACCAAATTTCATCAAAATATATTCATATTTGCGACCTGTAGTTTGATTACAAGCTTTACATGGACACACAGACGGACAGACGGACGGACGGACGGACATTGCTATTTCGATTCAAAAAGTAATTCTGAGTCGATCGGTATAATTAATCATGGGTCTAGGACGAATATTTTTGGTTGTTACAAACAGCAGCACAAAGTCATTATACCCAAACCACATAGTGGTATAGGGTATAAATATCACTCATACGTATACATCTCATCTACTCAACTACGAGGGCGGATTGATATTGATGCTACCTAGCGCTAGATGGCAGCACAAACACAAAAACTTTTTTTAAAATTACGATCTGTCAAACGTCAACTGTTAAAATGTCACCCAAATTCATCGATTAGTTTTTTTGTTGTAGTCGTTTGAAGTAAGCAACTTTTGTGTTTCTTGAAAAATGGAAAAAAGCGAATTTCGTGCAGTTATTAAACACTATTATTTGAAAGGGAAAATGGCGAAAGAGACGAAAGAAAAGCTCGATAAACATAACGGTGAGTCTGCTCCGTCAGATTACATGGTAAAATATTGAATTGCTGAATTTAAACGCGGCCGAACATGCACTGTAACAATACCATCAACAGGAAGGCCAAAAGAGGTGGTTACTGAAGAAAATATCAAGAAAATCCTCGATATCGTTATGAATGATCGCCGAGTCAAGTTGCTTGAGATTATTGAAATGGTAAACATATCATATGAACGTGTGTTCAACATTTTGCATAACATTTGCATATGAAAAAGCTATCGGCAAGATGGATGCCGCGTTTGCTCAGTGTCGAGCAAAAACGAGTTCGACAGACCACTTCACAGCGGTGTTTGGACATCATAAAGCGTAACCCTGTTGATTTTTGGCGATTAATAACTGTTGATGAAATGTGGGTCCACCACTACACACCTGAAAGCAAAAATCAATCGAAACAATGGGTGGAAGCTGGTGGAAGAAGAAGAAGGCGAAGGCAGTGAAATCGGCTGGCAAGGTTATGGAAACTGTATTTTGGGATGCACACGGAATATTGCCCATGGATTATCTTGAAAAAGGATCCACAATCACAGGAAAGTATTACGTGCATTATTGGATCAATTGATTGATGCAATCAAGAAAAAACGACCACATTTAAAGAAGAAAAAATTGCTCTTCAAGACAATGCACCGGTTCACACAGCATTAGATACGATGCTAAAATTACGTGAAATTCACTTCGAATGATCATCCACCTTATAGTCCAGATTTAGCTCCAAGTGACTTTTTCCTGTTTCCAAACTTGAAAAAATGGTTCGCAGGAAAAAGATTCATCTCAAACGAAGAAGTGATTACCGAAATTAACGCGTATTTTGAGGGGTTCCCGAAATCGTATTATTCAGATGGTATAAAAAGTTGGAATATCGTCTTACTAAGTGTGTCGAAGTAAAAGGAGACTATGTTGAGAAATAAATGGTTTTTGCAAATAAAAAATGTTTTTTTACTATTTAGGTAGCTTCAATATCAATCCGCTCTCGTAATAAATAACAAGTGAGAAAATTATAGTCGGTCTAGACCGACTATACGATACCCTATACCATGCCCTATCTCTTAGGCCCAACTAACTGGACATAAGCAAAAACCAAATTTGAGTCTGATTTTTATTAATTTTTTTGGCTGCAGATATGAAAAAGTTCATATCGGATGCTATATCTATATGGGGACCAGGCCCAAAAATGGACCGATCCTGATTATGTTTGCTAAAGTCTCGTGTATTTTGCAAAAATATATACAAACAAAATCTGAGAGGAATCAGTGCAATATTTTTGTTTTTTAATAGATTTAAGTGAAGATCGGGAAGCAGCTCTATATGGGGGCCAACGGGATCATTTTTGGAGTATTCATTAATGGACGTAATGAACGCATACAAAACCCAATTTGAGTAAGATCTATATGACAATTTGGATCTTATGACCATTTTGTGTTGATATCATAGGGGTCATTTGTATGGGGGCTAGATCTGAACATGGACCGATTCTCACCAATTTCAATAGCGTTCATGCCATGGCAGATAAAAGCTTACATACCAAATTTCATCAAAATATATGCATATTTGCGACCTGCAGTTTGATTACAAGCTTTACATGGGCACACAGACGGACGGACGGACGGACGGACGGACGGACATTGCTAAATCAACTCAGAAAGTGATTCTATCGGTATAATTAAAGATAGGTCTAGGTCAAATATTTTTGGTTGTTACAAACAGCAGCACAAAGTCATTATACCCAAACCACATAGTGGTATAGGGTATAAAAATCATACCTGCTGAAAATGTTATGTTATTAAAAAAAAAAAAAAAAATATAAAAAAGGGGAAAAATTTAAATTCTTTGAAGATTTCATTCGTTAAATTTAGTCCACCTTGAAACTATTTGCTGAAGAAGACATGATAAATCATCAATGGTTCTTAAGTTATATAAACGGGGTTTGGCCTGAAAACGTCAAACCCTTCGGAGGTTTTACTATACTGGCCTAGTACTTTCACCCTAACTAGGAATTTCTCGACCCCCCCCCAGAACAGCTGCTATACAGTGAAATTCTTAAGCAAATATGAAAATCAAAAAATTGGGAAATCCCCAAAAAAAAAGAGTCATGCTTCATGGAAATTTTGAATTGGCATTAATACCATAAATTAATTTTTTCTCACATTTCTTATGTTCTTTATTTTTGCTCGAAAAAGAAAATTTAAAAAATAACTGTGTTTTTGGTAATATTTATGAAATAATTCATCAATATCTCATACTCTCTGTCTATCTGTCTGCCATTAGGTGACCCCATTAACCCTCATCCAATTGATCTGAAACTTGGTACACAGACTTATTGGCACCAGATATATTAACTTAAAGATAGTCACGCTTAGTCACGCACAGTCACGGAGTGATTTAAAATCCATTTCCCTTTATCAGATCGATCTGAAACTTGGTCGATAGACTTGCTGTGAAAAAATATTTACTTTGATATAGTCACGCCTTATTAGGTGACCCCATTAACCCTCATCCAATTGATCTGAAACTTGGTACACAGACTTATTGGCACCAGATATATTAACTTAAAGATAGTCACGCTTAGTCACGCACAGTCACGGAGTGATTTAAAATCCATTTCCCTTTATCAGATCGATCTGAAACTTGGTCGATAGACTTGCTGTGAAAAAATATTTACTTTGATATAGTCACGCCTCATCCGATCGGACTGATACTTAGTCCATAAACTAGTCACGCACAGTCACGGAGTGATTTAAACCCCATTTCCCCTCAACCAAACAATATGAAACTTGGTACACAGACTTGTTGCCACCAAATATTAACTTAAAACAAGTAAGAAAATTATAGTCGGTCTAGACCGGCTATATGATACCCTATACCATGCGTTTAGAGACCCTACCCCATAGGCCCAACTAACTGGACATACAAAATAAGCATAAACCAAATTTGAGTGGGATTTTTATAAATTTTTTTGTCTGCAGATATGAAAAAGTTCATATCGGATGCTATATTTATATGGGGACTAGGCCCAAAAATGGACCGATCCTGACCATGTTTGGTAAGGTCTCTTGTATTTTGCAAAAATATATACAAACAAAATTTGAGAAGAATCAGTGCAATATTTTTGTTTTTTGATAGATTTAAGTGAAGATCGGGAAGCAGCTCTATATGGGGCTAAGAGTTGTCCCATAGGGATCATTTTTGGACTACTGATTAATGGATGTAATAAACATATACAAACTCAATTTGACTAAGATTTATATGATAATTTGGATCTTATGGCCATTTAAGTCGATTTCGTAAGGGTCATTTGTATGGGGGCTAGGTCTGAACATGGACCAATTCCCACCAATTTCAATAGCGTTTATCCTATGGCCGACAAAAGCTTATATACCGAATTTCATCAAAATATATTCATATTTGCGACCTGCAGTTTGATTACAAGCTTTACATGGACACACAGACGGACGGACGGACGGACGGACATCGTTAAATCGAATCAGATAGTGATTCTGATTCGATCTGTATAATTAAAGATGGGTCTAGGTCAAATATTTTTGGTAGTTACAAACAGCAGCACAAAGTCATTATACCCAAACCACATAGTGGTATAGGGTATAAATAGTCACGCTTAGTCACGTACGTATTTATAGAGAGATTATATGTATAAGTTTCCGTTCAAAACTTCTTAAACTATGAGGCTGGGGCCTATAAATTGTACATTGCATATATATTATTGATCCTTATCAAAAGCGAACTCTACTTCTAATAAACACTTCAATCTGAAACAGTGGCTATAAAGGTTTGACTGAAAAATGCAATAAATGTCTTCATTTACTCCTTAGGAATGGTTCGTTTTTGCATCACTGTTAATTTAATTATACAATAATTTCTTTTTGTCTCCTAATTTTCGTTAAAAAACTTTTTTTCATCCAAAATATCTGATTGCCTTAGTTTTTTTAAATGTTTATTCCAGGATATAATTTATAACAAAAATAAAGTAATACATTAAAAGATTTAAGAATTTTTTTCCACAAAATATATTGTCCCTCAATTTTATGTAAAAAAAATTTTCACAAAAATAATGTTTCTAAATCGAAATTAATAAATCTAAAAATATATATAAATATTTTTTTTTCAATGGTGCGTATATTTCAAAAATTCATAACTACACTGTATTCTTAATCGGACCGGTTTCTAGCATTTCAGTCTTCATCAGCGATTTATTGAAAATTGTGATAATTGTTATGTTATAATTAAATAGATTGTTTCTAAATATTTTGTCGCCCAAAATGTTGTCCTTAATACTATTATAAAAAAAATTTTTATCTTCTTTTCTAAATTTTTTTTTGGGTATAATATTTTTCTTGGTCTTAATGGTCGCCTTAATATTATGAAAAAGATTTTCCAATTAAATATTCTTTTCAAAGTAAAAATTTTCTTTGATATTTTTTTTGTTAGAGCGTATATATAGGTATGCCATTCTGCTTGTAATGTATCGAAATAAATTCCGGATACCATATGTTTTCTTGATTTTTATAACAATGGTAGTAGATTTAGCGATGACCGTCTGTCCGTCTGTCTATGGAAATCACGATCACACCCTTAATTACTAAGCTAGACTCTTCGTTTTTACAGAAAATCGTTTATTCACATCCCGAAGGAGTTGCAATTTAAAATCATCAATATCGGTCCAAAGGGTCACGAGTTATTAATGAAAATTTTTTCATAGTGTTTTTGTTGTTTTTTTTTAAGATATGCATACTATATGTTATAATTCTTCTTATTTTGTATTCATTGTAGTTGTGTCATTTGCTATATGAGGGTATGTGTGTGGTTATACTACACGTGTCACACTAGCCTAAGCAAGTATTGCCACATATTTTTTTTTCGTCATCACGATAAAGATAAATCGTTTTCATGATATCGCCAATATGAAAGAACAAATATAATCCCTAAAAACTATTTTTTTAAAAAGGAAGTCATTTTCCTTAAAAAGTACCTTTTCTCCTAAAAATTAAATTTTTTTAAATTTAATTTTCTTAAAAGTACTTTTTTAAAAAAGTAAAGTAAATATTTTAAAACTAGTACTTTTTTTTGAAAAAACTAACTTTTTTTTAAAAAAAAAGTACATTTTAAAGAAAAGCAACCTTTTATTAAAAAAGTAAAGATTCTTAAAAAAGTACTTTTTTTCAAAAAGTACCTCTTTTTTAAAAATTTACTATTTACTATTTTTTAAAAAGTATCAATTTTTAACAAGTACCCTTTTTTTAAAAAAAGTACCCTTTTTTATAAAGTACCCTTTTTAAAAGAGTAAAAAGATAATGAGGTTTTGTTGATGCTTGTAACTACCAAAAATATTTGACCTAGACCCATCTTTTATTATACCGATCAACTCAGAATAACTTTCTGAGTCGATTTAGCGATGTCCGTCTGGCCGTCCGTCCGTCGATCCGTCTGCCTGTCTGAGTATCCATGTGGACCTTGTAATCAAACTACAGGTCGCAAATATGAATATATTTTAAAGAAATTTGGTGTATACTGGTCTAGACTGACTATAATTTTCTTACTTGTTCTATTTTTTCGATGAAATAAATTTTTTTTTTGCTTACATTTAAAACGGCTCCATAATTTTTTTTTAAAGATAAATTATTAACGTTATTTTGCTGTAAACTTTAAAACATTTTATTGAATATTTTAGAAATGTAATTCAAATATTTGTAATTTATGTTCGCTTTTTTTTTATTTATTTATTTTTTTTTGATAAAACTCATTTCCATTGATAAGATTCGTTTGATAAATATCAACATCCTGTGGATAATTGTAAAATATTTGTCTTTTTTGTGGCAAGCACGTGCATGCTGCTGCAGTTAGTGATGACAACACCCAGTTTAATTAAAAAACTGCCTGAAAACATGCTTAAAAAATTGAGCACACCAAAGAAAAAAACTGCAATTGATGACAAAAAACCAAATAAAGAGTGACCATAAACTGCAATGTGGTGAAGCGTATGAATTTAATGATTTAATCACAATGACAAAAAATGCACTTTTCGCCAGAAGAGGAGGAGGAGCCTGAAGTAGATGAAGAGTTGACAAACAAAACATGAGCAATGAAAAAAAAAAGAAAAAAACGACTTTGATAAATGCATTAAAAGACCTCCGGGGAAATACAAAAATACCAGACAATAAACATGTGTTATATTTATTTGCTTAGACACACACTTGTCCACTCATAAACATATACACATGTCCTCGTTCATAGATATGCATATGCAAATGCCTACTTGAAGGGATTTTGTAAGCAGCAGAAAAAAATACACAAAAATTTAATATTTTCCTTCATGTTGTGCTAAATATTAATAACTATATGACTTTGGAAAACAAAATCCTAGCATGTGGTCAACATTAAAGTGTAATTAAAGCCTGGAGCTAAGCTGCAGTTTTTGCAGCGGAAGCTGCAATTCTATATTTTTGGTGGTCTAATTTCCGCTATGCTCAAAGTGTTTTTTCAGTGGTTTCCAGTGAGTGCGGTTGATGTTGTTTCATTTTGAAATAATCAAAATGTAAATATATATTGTGAGTTTTAATTTGATTATGAATCTTTCTAGAAATGCATTATACCGAATTGTTGTTGCATTACATAAACTAAGGGATTGCAAAACTAATTGCAAAAATGCAGATAACACGCTGTGATGAAATATGATATAAAATATATATTTTATGGTCACTTTTTTAGTAAAAGTGCGTTTTTTTTTTGTTATTTGACTGTTTTCTTTTGTGGTTTTTAAATAAATATTTGTTGCTTCAAATATATTATTAATTTTCAATTCATTACTGATAGTGTCAATCATATTTAATTAAAGCCGTTGGCTATTTGATACTGCAAACATTTACAGGAAACCATAAAATAATTGAATTATTTTCTGATTAATTAAAATATACGAAATAAATATTATATTTAAACAGCCCTTTAACTAGGCTGTGGTTAAATCAAACAATATTACTCTTACATAAATAAATAAGCAATTAATTGTGTTAAATAATTTTTCCCCTCTCCACAAAATATGTAAATATTTCCGTTTAATTTATAGAAACAAAAGTCACGAGTATCATTTTAGAATATTCAGAAAATAATATATTATTAATAACAAGTAAGACTATTCAATTCAATTCTGCTGAATTAACAATAATGACAACATAAGAACAGCATCTTATGAAAAAAAGTATTAGGAATGAAAAGACATTTTTGGAATGGGTTAAGAAAAATAGTTGAAAAAATGTTAATAAATAAAAATAAAATTTTAATGAAAATTTTTTAAAATTTTTTTATAACTTTTAGCGGTTTCATCATATTCTCATAAATTTTAAGCCCCCTGTACCGATTTTGGAAATTTTTAAATTTTCGTTGAAACCTATCCTTCGTATAATATACTCTTTAGGTAACATTTGAAATGCGATTTTACATTAATCCAAAGGAAGCTACTTTTTTATGAATGACAGTTTTTTAAAGAAAAATACTTTTTCAGGAAAGGTATTTGTTTATATGAAATTATAAAGGGTGATCCATTTCGAGGTTCCCTACTTTTTTAAAGAAAAAAACACAGAAAGTTCAAATTTATTGGGGAATGTTTATTATCATTTGAAAGAACATTCTTTGGCATTTATTTTTCGAAGATTATGTCTCCAATTTTCGATGAATCGTTCGAGCATTTCGACTGGTAACTGGCGAATGACACGCGTGATGTTTTGCTCCAGGGCCTGAATCGAAGCGGTATTTTCCGCATAAACTTTAGACTTTACACATCCCCACAGGAAAAAGTCTAACGGTGTCATATCACACTATCTTGGTGACCCAAAACGTGAAATTATCTGCTCACCGAAGTGTTCTCTCAATAAATTCATTGATTGATGCGCTGTATGGGAAGTTGCGCCGTCTTGTTGAAACGAAATGTCGCCGAGATTACGAGCTTCAATTTCAGGCATGAAATAGTTGGTTATCGTGGCACGATAACGGTCGCCATTGACGGTTACGTTCTCACCGGCATCATTTTTGAAGAAATATGGACCGATGATTCCACCGGCCCACAAACCACACCAAACCGTTGTTCTTTCTGGATGAAGTGGCAACTCTTGAATCTCTTCAGGTTGCTCTTCGTCCCAAATGCGGCAATTTTGCTTGTTTACATACCGATTATGTTGACCACAAGTTGAGCGAAGTGCACGAAACACATTCTTCACAGAACGTGATTTTTCGTAACAAAGTATAACGATTTGTAAACGTTGTTCAGGCGTTAGTCTATGATGAAATGCCAAACAATACTAAACAAAAACAAGTAAGAATGTTAAATTCGGCTGTGCCGAATCTTTGATACCCACCACCTCGGTTTGAGTATTGATAATAAATGAAAACAAAATATTGGAAAAATATGCATGCGTTTCCTATATGCATGAATTTCCGGTTATATGACATAACTTCTCGTTTAATTTAGTTTTTGCTAATTTAATATCTCGCCCTAACCTCCATTGCAAAGGCAATGGTTGTGTAGGGTGGCTATATGCATTAAATCGTGCTAATTGTAGATGGCTGTATAGTTTCTTTTAACTGGCCAAATATTTCTTCATTGCGGCCATATAGGTCGGATGGAGTAACAAAATAATAACCAAAAAAGCTCTCTCAACTTTTTTATTAAAATATTGCCATATTTGGAAAACATAGAGAATAAATTTATAATAATAAATAATCAAATTAGGGATGCCAAACCCAAAAAACTAAATTTCCCAAACATTTTAAATAAAATAATTTGTTATCTTTATTTTCTGAAAAACTTCAAATATTCATCCAAAAAAAATTGTGAAAATTTATATATAAATAACATTCTCATCAAATTGCGTTTATTTATGTAACAGTTTTTATGTTCGCAATTCTTAAATATCATTTGAGGTTTTCTAAAATTCATTGAATTTAAATTAATGTTTTCTGTAGTGTGATTCTGTAAATTTCAACAATCCGACAATCGCAAAATATATCGACAGCTATTGTTGTTTGCACTAAGCATTAAGTGATTCACTAAGTACATACATCTTAACGACAGTCGACAAATCTATTTTTCTATTTACTTAAATTGTAAAGGAGTGGCATCTCTGTCAAAATAAGCGAAAAACACAAAGAAGAATAGAAAAAAACAAATTACTTCGTTAAATATGTTAAATATCTCTATTTTTTACTAATATTTCCGTTTATTTATTTGAAAATGAAATAATGAATTGAATATGCTATTTAATTTTTTTATTTATATAAAAAATTTTTTTAATAGAAGCAAAATATATTCACTATTTTATGATTTTTATTTATGTATGACGACATTGAATAAACAACACAAAAGTGGTTGTCGTTAAGATAACAACAACAGCTGATTTTAACAATAGCGAATATCGTTTAAAAATTTTACTGATAATTTTGCTTTTCTTTTTTTAACGATTCGATTATCCGATTATCGTTAAAAGAAGTTATTTCTCCTGAATGCCAGTATTTTTTTAAAATGTAAACATTTTTAATTGTAAACATATTTGGTGTTTTTTTTTGAATTTGATGCAATTGATGTCTTCTAAATTTAAAATTATATTTTCCGACGTTTTGGTATGATTTTCTGAAATACAATTAATTGTAATTTATAATTGGAAATTTTTAATTCTAGTTTTTAGAATTGATATTTTCTTAAATTTGAATGGAAAATTTAAAAAGTGCAATTTTGTATTTATGTGAATAATAATGCTTTAGTAATTATAAACAATGTTTAAAAATTAGATGTAATCGCAATCAGATATTTTGTAGGTAAAGCAGAATAATAATTCTATATAACTATGTAGAACTGTTTTGAAAGCAAAAAACTCATTGATGAACTCGGTAACTCTATTTTGTAAAGACAACAAAAAGTTAATATGCCAAACTTATGTTCATATTTGTAAAAGAATAATGAAAAAACGTATGAAATAAAAGACCAGCCCGTGTATACTCTTAACATTGTTCTGTATGATATCTAGTTGAAAATATTAACATTCATGTTAAAATAGAAATAACTATTGCAAAGCTAATTAGAACAAGCAAAAATTGTGGCGCCATCTACTGTGGCATAGTCACGCTGAGCAAAATGAAGTGACACTCTGTTAATGCAAAAGAAATGTATTTTCCCCACAACAAAATATTGCAGAATTTTATGTAAATAAAATAATATACCATGCAGTTGTTATGGACATACATATATACATATATATAATATATGTATATTATTTGTATTATTTAATATGTTCATGTATGTATATGTAAATATTACACACAAAAAATACAACATCAAACGTTATTTTTGTGTTTTTCTCTTTAAATAAATTTACACATAAAATTTTTTTTTTGCTAAAGTTACATTGTTTTTTTTTATTAACAACTAGGTATTTTAGCATTATTTGCTTTAGATGCTGGTGAACTTCTACTCCCTTTATATTAACTCATAGTGTCTGCTTGTCGAACAAATTTTGGATTGATTTTAACCCCTTTCCCGTAACCCAATCGATCTGAAAGTTTGCAGGCAGGGTCGTGGCAATGACAGAAATGATCTAATAAATTTTTTTAGTGATGCCAAAACAATGGAAACTGTTAAATTTTTCTACCAGAGTTGATAAAAAAAATGTGCAAAGGGTTAGTTTTTATTATATTATTACCACAATGACCACCAAAACAACAAGTCCAGCTATGACAAAAATACAACATTTAGAATAACAACAAGAACAATATAGAAACATCATATTTTTCATTTTTTTTTAATTTTTCAGAGATTTCCCTGGACCTGTTCCACCGATTTTAATGGTTTTTGAAACAGAAATCTTCCCATGAATTTGGTGAATCATTCTCACTACAAATGATCACTGTAGCTGCACTTTTGAGGGCGTAATCGTGACAAGAACAACATAGAAAATTATATTTTTTCAAGACTTTTTTTAGTTCTTCATTCAAATCTCGGGCCCTAACCGACCGATTTGGACGAGTTTAAATAGCAAACTTTTCAGGATGTTAGTGAATCATTTTTTATGTCAACGAGCACCCTAGCTGCCCGATTGATGCCGTCATCGTGATTTCCACAGACAGACAGACGGACAGACAGACATCGCTATATCAACTCCGGTTGTTATAAGGATCACAAATATATATATTTTATATTTTATATTTTATTTTTTTTTATATTTTTTTTTTCTATATTTTTTTTTTTTCAAATTTCCATCCAAAAAAAATTGTGAAAAATAATATATAAATAACATTCTCATCAAATTGCGCTCCATTTATGCAACAATTTTTATGTTCGCAATTCTTAAATATCATTTGAGGTTTTCTAAACTTCATTGAATTTAAATTACTGTTTTCTTATCTTGAAATGTTATTAGTGTCTCCGGAATCACAATATTTTTTTTTTAATTTCAGTTGATTTTTTAAATGTAAACATATTTTATGTTTTTTGAATTTCAATTTGTGTTTTAAGAATAAAATTTGTATTTTAAAAGTTCAATTGATGTCTTCTAAATTTCTAGTTATTATTATCGACGTTTTAATATGATTTTCTGAAATTCAATTGATATTTTCTAATTTATAATTGGAAGTCTAAATTCCAGTTTTTAGAATTGATATTTTCTTAAATTTGAATGGAAAATTTAAAAAAGGTGCAATTTTGCATTAATGTGAATAATAATGCTTTAGTAATTATAAACAATTTTTAAAAATTGTATGTAATCGCAATCAGGTATTTTGTAGGTAAAGCGGAATAATAATTCTATATAACTATGTATAACTGTTTTTAAAGCAAAAAACTCATTTCTTCTTCTTTACTCAGCTCTGTGTATACTTTTAACATTGTTGTGTTTGGTATCTAATTGAAAATGTTAACATCCATGTTAAAATATAAATAACTATTGGAAAGCTAATTAGAACAAAAATTGTGGCGCCATCTACTTTGGCATAGTCACACTGAGCAAAAGTGACACTGTTAATGCAAAAGATATGTATTTTCCCAAAAACAAAATATTGCAAAATTTTATATAAATAAAATTATATACCAATTTATTTCTAACATTCGGTTATTATGGATATACATACATACTTAGAATATATGTATATTATTTAATATATGTATGCATGTATATGTAAATATAACACACAAAAAAAAAATATCAAAGGTCATTGTTGTGTTTTTTTTTTAAATAAATTCATAGATAACATTTTTTTTTTTGGTAAATTTACATTGTTTTTTTTTTATTAACAACTGGTAGTTTAGCATTATTTGCTTTAGATGTTGGTGAATTTTTACTCCCTTTATATTAACTCTTATGCCGTTTTCATTTCTGACAAAAAATGTCGCATTTTATTTGCACTTTTTTCGAAAAGTGTATTTTTTTCTATATTCTAAATTAAGACTAACATAATTTTATACATCAATCGAAAGATCTCAAAGTGCTGTGTTCATAAAATACAAAAATTTCGATTATTATTCACTTTGAAGTCATGGGGTGAAAATATTCAAAAAAGGGGAACAATGTGGAAATATTCCCACACTATGACCTGAAAGAAGTCAATGGCTACAATTTTTTGTGATTTACGAGCGCTCGACTTTGAGACCCCTCGATTGATGTATAAAATAAGGTTGCTCTTAATTTATAATATATAAAAAATGAACTTTTCGAAAAAAATCAAATAAAATGCGACACTTTTTGTCAGAAAAGAAAACGGCATTAGTGTCTGCTTGTCTGCTTGTCGACAACATTTTGGATCGATATTTAACCCCTTTCCCGTGATCCAATCGATCTGAAACTTTGCAGGTGGGCTCGTGGCAAATATGATCTAACAAAATAAAAAAATAAAAAAATTTACAAAGGGTTACTTTTTATTATATTATTACCACAACGACTACCAAAACAACAAGTACAGCTATTACAACAATATAACATTTAGAATAACAACAAGAAAAATACAGAAACATATATTTTTTAAATTTTTTTACTTCTTCAGTGATTTCTCGGGACCTATTAAACCGATTTCATGATTTTTCAAACAGAAACCTTTCCATGATGTTAGTCAACCATTCGAGTGCCCAATTATCCTATTAGGGGCGTGATCATGACTAGAACAACATGACAAATCATATTTTTCAATACTTTTTTTACTTCTTCGTTCAATTCTCGAGACTTAATCAATCAATTTGGACGATTTTATATAGCAAACTTCTCAGGATGTTAATGAATTACTTTTTATACCAACGAGCACCCGAGCTACCCGATTGAAGCCGTCATCGTGATTTCCACAGACGGACAGACGGATAGAAGGACATCGCTATATCAACTACGCTTGTTCTAAGGATCACAAATATGTATATTGTATGGGTTCCAAACAAAAATGTATATTGTATGGGTTCCAAATTTTTTTTTCTAATTATTACAAACGGAATGACAAACTTATATATACCCTCTGCACACTGGAGTGGAGGGTATAAAAAAGGTATTTATTAAAGAAAATGTACTTTTAAAGAAAAAGTACTTTTATTAGGAAATAAGAGTTTTTTAAGAAATGTACTTTTTAAGAAAATGTGCTTTTTAAACTCTTTCTTTTAACTCATACTCTCTGTCTGTCTGTCAGTCCTGGGGCAGCCCCATTCCCCCTTATCCAATAGATCTGAAAGTTGGCCATAGTCTTGTTGTGACTACAGATTAATTTTGGGGTAGGCACGCACAGTCACGGAGTGATTTAAAACCCAATTCCCCTTATCAGATCGATCTGAAACTTGGTCCATACACTTGCTGTGAAAAAAAGATTAACCTTGACTTAGTCACGCACAGTCACGCATGGTCACGAACAGTCACGGAGAGATTTAAAACGGATTTCCCCTCATCCAATTTATCTGAAACTTGGTCGATATACTTGCTGTAAAGAAAGATTAACTTCGACATAGCCACGCATAGTCGCGCAAAGTCACGGAGTGCTTTAAAACACATTTCCCTTATCCGATCGATCTGAAACTTGATCGATAGACTTGCTGTGAAAAAAGATTAACTTTGACATAGTCACGCACAGTCACGGAGAAATTAAAACCTCACTTCCTTTCATCTGATCGGTCTGAAACTTTGTCCATAGGCTTGTTGTTGCCAAAGATTAATTTTAAGATAGTCACACACAGTCACGCACAATCACGGAGATATTCAAAACTCGTATGCATAAGAAAAGAAAGAGTTTTAATAAAAACTTTGTTTCTATGGGTTAGGTTATTTAAGAAAAGTTATTTTTAAAAAAAAGTTTATTTTTTAAGAAAGGTACTTTTTTAAGGAAAATTTACATTTTTTTTTTAGAAAATATCATTTATAGGAAAAAGAGATTGTCTAAGAAAATATACTTTTTTACGAAAAAGTATTTTTCAAAGTTTGGTTCTGAAAAGCACACTTCAGGTAACAACTAAAAAATAGACTGAAGTCAATTTTTAATATTAAAATATGTTTTTCTTTCGTTAAAATATTTTTCGTCTAATTCGACCATGATAATAAAATATATAAAGCTCTAAAAAGACCAAACGAAACATGTTGTCACTTAAATTACTTTCCTGTTTTCTGTTTTTTTTTTTTTTTTAGCAGAATCCCTGAGCATAACTCTTACAAATCCTTTAACACCCAAGAACAACCAACGTTGCATCATAAAAGTTTATGACTTTTATGTTTGACAACATCGTCGTCGTCATAACCAACATCAATGCTGTGAAGTGTTTTCATCAAAACGAAACAAAAAATAAAGTAAGAAAAATCTTATACTGCTTGTTGTATGGTTAATACGAGTACTTTTTGGCCTCATCTGTTTGTTGCCACATTTTGTGGCAAAAATTTAATTAAAAATTGTATTATTGCACATCTATAAGTCCAAACAGAGCCAGCAATTTAGTTTCAATCAAAGTTTTGTCTCGTGACATTTTTCTTCTGTCTCATTTAAATGATTGTTAGGAAAATTGTCAATAAAAGTGTAAAAAGTGGCAACAAAGCAGTCATTGAAACTCATTACGCAAACACTTAATATTTTGGAAATTACTTTCAACCCTTCTAGAGATGCTTAGAGTGAGAATCACATAAAATAATGGAAGGTTTTAAATTTTGATAATATTTTTAAAGTAATTTTATTTTATGAAAACAAATATAAATAAAAAATATATATAAAACTACTCCTGTCCTGTCGTACATTGCTACGACTTACCGAGACTTATTGACATTTATGTTTTCGTAATTAATTTTTCCTGCGAAGTATGTATTGTAAAATTAAAGCATTTTATTTCATTTATTATATTTTTTTATTATTTCAATGCTTGCTGATATACGGTGCAAAAATTATAAAATTTTTCGGCGCACCGTGGCTGAAAATCGTTTTTCATTGGCCAAAATTCTGTAACTTTTGAACCGATCAGAATATTTTAGTATTTTTTTTAATGGATTGATATTTAGTTGAACTTGACTCAGTTTTAATTTCATTACCATTGATTGAGTATTTTTTAAGGAATTCTAGGTGAAAGTTCAACTTTTGATTTCTTTTTATACTTTTAGCGTGATATATGGGGTTTTATTATTTATTAAAAAATATCATATTTGGATTATAATAATATTTATTATAAACATTTTTTGTAATAATTGGATTTTTTAAATGTTTATACTCAAAAAATTTTTAAATCAAAAAAAAAAAAAAATAAAAAATAGTGAAATCAACTGCTATTATTGCTTAAAAATTAAAAATTTTTTGCTGTCAAATTTGCAAATTTATTTACACTCAAATAATATTTACACGTAAAAAACGTTAGTAATATTATCTAAAAACTTAGCTAATACTACAGAAAAATTCATTATTTTTTGCTGCCAAATTTGTTAATTTTAGCATAATAAATCTGCTGAACATTAGCGCAATGATTCTGATTTTTATACCCTACACCACTATGTGGAGTATATTAACTTTGTGCTGCTGTTTGTAACTACCAAAAATATTTGACCTAGACCCATCTTTAATTATACGGATAAAATCAGAATCACAATATCCGTCCGTCCGTCCGTCTGTGTGTCCATGTAAACCTTGTAATCAAACTGCAGGTCGCAAATATGAATATATTTTTATGAAATTTGGTATATAAGCTTTCATTAGCCATGGGATGAACGCTGTTGAAATTGGTGGGAATCGGTCTATGTTCAGACCTAGCCCCCATACAAATGATCCCTATGAAATCGACATAAATTGCATAAGATCCAAATTGTCGTATAGATCTTAGTCAAATTGGGTTTGTATATGTTTATTACATCCATTAATGAGTAGTCCAAAAACGATACCTATGGGACAACTCTTAGTCATACGCCCCTTATATAGCTTCTTCCCAATCTTCACTTAAATCTATCAAAAAACAGAAATATTGCACTGATTCATCTCAAATTTTGTTTGTATATATTTTCGCAAAATACAAGAGACTTTACCAACCATGGTCAGGATGGTCCATTTTTGGACCTAGGCCCAATTAGAAATAGCATCCGATATGAACTTTTTCATATCGGCAGCCAAAAAAAAATTAATAAAAATGCCACTCAAATATGGTTTATGCTTATTTTCTATATCCAATTAGTTGGGCTTAAGAGATAGGGTCTCTCAACGCAAGGTATAGGGTATCGTATAGTCGGTCTAGACCGACTATAATTTTCTTACTTGTTTTAAAGTTTGATATGAAAATATAGGTTTTTATTTTTTGAATCTTTCATCTATAATATCTATTAATAGGCTAAGCTATTTCTTGTGACTGATGTTTTGTTCTACCGTTTTATCCCGATTTTGACCAAACGTATATTATATGAAAAGTATTTCTTTTTCGCCGTTTTTCAGATTTACAGATTTTTAAATTTGTTCCTTTATTTTGAGTAAATTTCATTTAAAGTTGCTACTAATACACACATAAAATTATACATACGCTATGTGTGTTTTACTAAATTTGTTAATGTGTTTGTTAATGAGTTTGTTATCTTCATTCACAATAATAATAAACTATAAAAGTATTGGTTTGTGAATTGGCTAAGTTGTAAAATAAAGCTGCCTAGAAACTGCACTCGAATTTCGAGCGCTGGAATATGCTAGTATTTATTAAAATATTCCATACATATGTGGGTAAGAAAACCGTTAAAAAAACTGCAATAGATTTTAATAGCTTTTGTAACAAGGGGAGGTTCTGTTTATTATTATTTTTTACTAATACTATGTTTTTCGTACTTAAATAACAATGAAAGGCAATCTATAATATTAATAGTTAAGGCGATTTTTTGTGACCGATGATTTGTTCCATAGTTTTCTGATTAACCGTGTATGGGCCAGTGGTGTGATTTTGTCATCCGATTGTATAAAATCAAAATGAGTTTGCTATATTTGTGATTGCACAATCCTGCTGGTGTCATGTATGGGCCATATTTCTCAAAATAATAAAAATAAAATAATAAAGAAAAATTATTTTTAGACTTAATAATTAATATCGTATAATTTAAATATATAATAATATATAATAATTAGATATGTATTTAGTTAATATATGTAAAAAATAAAACAAAGGTTTTTTAAGGTCACTATCCGTATAGATGTTATCAATACGCTCTTTGCAAAGAAATAATGATTCTACCAGCATGCTGGTGTGGTATGTGCTTCGATCTTGATTGTACAAGCGCTTGGTGTTGCACTTTACATTGATTTCGAATACTGGAGATGAACGGATCCGACGTTACCGATAATATATTAAATAGATCATTTGTGGAATTTTGTGAAATTTTTCTAGTATTGTGCTCTCAATAAAATCTATAATCCTTTTTCCTTTTTTTCTGAGCTTCCTCTGATAGATCTTGTGAACTGTTGCATACATATTTCTACATGGGTACTTGGTTGTATAAATTTTTGCAGTTACCTCAGCACAATCTCTAAATTTTCTAGAGTCAATTTCTTCATTGCACGGAAGTACTTCTAAGATTATTTAAAATTTACTCCTGTTATTTTAGATGCTGTTTCTGGATCTGAAAAGAAGATAATCCAAATTTATATGCATCAGTTTGGTCTAATGATTTTGTCGGGACTTGGTTTATTTGGCTTAATGTTGCTTGGCATATGATGCAACTTTCGTGTCAGTCAAAGCCTGGCCTACTTTTCCATCTATCATTGTCAGCATTAATTGGTAGCTTTCTTTAATTTGCTGCCCATCTAACTGTTATTGTAATGGCTATAGTGTTGAAATTTGGGCCTTGATTTCAGTATGTTCTTTGTTAACGGCATCATGAGTTTCTTTACTGAATTCAAATTTGATTGTCCTGCAGTATTTCGTAGAAGACGGTGTCTCATTTCTGCAAATGTCCTTTGTTTGCGTTGCTACTAGTCGAAGGCTTTGAATCTTCCAAAATCTTTTTCAATAGCAATGGTTCAAACATATCTGAATTCATGAATATATCTGAGTCCGAAATATTTTCACATACTACTTGTTTGTATTGTTTTTGGCCGGAAGAACCATCACATCCCCATTTACAAAAACGAATTAACTTTTTGTTTCCATTGACATTCTTACTTACAAATATATAAAAAGGGTGGTTGGTGTATTTTGTAAGCAGATATCATTACTGGTAATAGAACAAATAACGATATTTATAATAAGCCATAAAATACCTAAAGCACAAATTTAACACACCATTTTATATTTATAGGGCTGTTTAAGTTACCTTAATATGAAATTTTTTTGAGTAATTGCATTAAAATGAAAAAAGTGTTTTACCGGCGTGTCGTGGCGGGTGCAAAAGTATACATATATAAGGGTAAGGAGGACACTTTCACCTTTCTCCGGGTGTTATACGTTTCTTGTTCCCTTTTGTTCCCCAGAAGTTCTATTCCTCTAAAGTTGAAATTTGACAAAAATATAGTAGTTTAATAAATACTAGCAGATTCCAGCCCTCGAAATTCGAGCGCAAATTCTAGGAAATTTTGTTTTTTCATTAAATAAAGACCCTAAAAGTATGCTAATCAATTATAGCCAATTCACAAATCAACACAAAAAACAAACTCATTTTTATTACAAACACATTAACAAATTTAATAAACACATACATCGCATTGTATAATTTTATGTGTGTTAGTAGCAACTTTAAATGCAATATACTCAAAATAAAAATCTGTAAATCTGCAAATCTGCAAAACGGCTAAAAAGAAATACCTTGCAAATAATATGCGTTCGGTCAAAATCGGGATAAAACGGTAGAACAAAACATCAATCATATGAAATCGCATCAATCATATGAATAGATTTCATAACGCCCCTAATAGTAAACGGTAGGGCTGTGACCACTAACAATAACACTAAAGACTATAATTTTACCAACCTTGTAATAAGGACTGCAGGTCATTATCGATGATAACTTGCGAGTAGGAAAAAACAAAAAAAAAAAAAATCACCCTTTTCTGAAATTTAAAAAACAGTTGAGTTTGACAACATGCCACGCCCACAATTAGCAATAGTTTATTTGTCTACCTCAATTTGAATATATTAGCTACAAAATGGCGTTTGACAATTTTTTATTTTCTCGATTTTTGATTTGGCGATTTTTGTTTTTCGCGATTTTTGGAAATTAATGTACTTATCAAAAGTTTCAAGACTGTCGCTTTCATAGTATAGGATGTACCACGCCCATTGGACTGATCCCGCCCCTTTTGTGTCCGACTACTCACATTAATAATTGATGACCTCAGACAAATTTAGAAAGCTGTCCCTGCCATAGTACACAATATATATGTGATATTGAATGATTACTTTGTATGGGAGGTGCCATGCCCACTTATCCTACTTATCAACTTATTATGCCAATTTGCAAAGCTCTTTCTATCAGAGTACTAAATATACCACTAAAAATATAAAAAAATATATCCTTCCAGATACTCAGTAAGACTCTGCAAAAATTTCAGGAAGATCGGTCCAATGGTTTAGGCTCCCATAAGCTACAAATAAACAATCATACATACTTTCGCTTTTATATATGGGGGGTTTCATGTCAAGTGCACCAACTTTTGAAACCGATGTCTTCCGATCGGGATGAAATTTGCACCAAGGGCATCAAAATTTGACATTTTGGCCAAACAGGTGTTTTTTCTCATCCATGTAACTTATTACCAATTGTTCTTAGGAAATTTTCTCCCAAATAGTTTAGATAGCTATTTCTTCAATATTTCGGAAAAAATACTTAAAAAAAAAAAAATTTTTTTGACTTTTTTTTTTGCTAAATTAAAGCATTTTTTGCCTTTATTTTCAAAAAGGGCATTCTTTTTTTTTTTTTTTATAAGCTTACGATTTTTCGTTTAAGAGCTTTTTGGTCGCTTAGTGGGATGGGAGTGGGATATCTATCAAAATAAATGTTTTGTAACTCAAGACAACGGTTTTTCAATTTTTCACAAATGCACTATTTTGAATTTTTTCCTATACTGAGAAACTAGACAAATTAACCTTTCCGAAGGTATGTAACATGCCTAACTAAAATTTTATTCCCTCGATACTGTAATACCCAGAATATGTTAACCTCAGGGAAAAAATCGATTTTTTTCTATAGAAATGTTGAAAAATTATTATTTATTATTTATTTTTAATAATAATTAAAATAATGTATAATAATAATAATATTAAAAATAAAAAGATTAATAATTTATTAAAATTTAATCTTAATTGCATTAGATCCTTTATTGTAGCTGATGAAGTATTTAAGTCTTGTAAATTTTTAAATACCCAGTCTTTCATCCAGCGTTTTTGTCGCCTTTATTTACTGCGTTTTTTTTGTCAATTCTTTCTTGGCGTTACTACGTTCAGCTGTTGATTTCGCTGCTGGTTTATTTGTTGTCTTTGGAAAGAAATCGCATTGAATAGAGGCAGAAAACTTTTTCAACTTGAGTCTTCCATAGACAAGCGGTATAAAAGCATGGTATTGAGCGGTGCCATCGATTGTTACCGCAGCATCGAATCTGCTCTTCAGTGTTTTCAATGTTTCCTGATGATCCTCTTTGCTACTAAAAACTATTTTAGTTTCTATACAATAACTCTTTGCCCAATGGAATAAAGCAGTCGCATCTAAGATGCGATTTTGAAGGGAGCACTGGAGGCTATACTTCGCTGCATTTCTTTTAAGGTTTGCTCCAATACCATCACATGCTCCTTTGCCATGAGCAGTAGGATGAAAATGCCACTCAGCTGGCATTCCAAAACCTTTTTCTTGGGCCATCAGATTTGCCAAGCTTCTTTTGTTTTTAAAATGTTGACGAGCTCCGTCCGAAACGTAGTATACCTTCTTTACTGTAAGTTTAGATTTTAGATATTTTAGTGTTATCTTTTGGTACTCATAAACTGCAACGGTATCATGTTTTAAATCTTCGGATATGATTGCCATACTTTTGTGTTCCAGTTTTTCATCTTTCATTTAGTAAATAACTACTGTGAATATAGTTGCTTGGTCGTTATTGAAGTGGAATGCTATAAATATGTTCTTCAGGATGCCATACCCTGAAGAACATATTTATAGTTTTCTGCGAAATCATATGAAATAACGAATTCACCAGACCTCAAATGTATCTTTAAATCCTTGAAGAATGACCATTGCTCTTTGACTAAAAAGTCATGGTTTCTTAAGTTTAGCAATCCTGTACACATTTCTTCCACAAAATCATCCACATTTAAAATGATTGTTTTCAATGTGCATCTGTCAGTCTGAATACAAGAATCAAATTTGACCTCCTCTATATATTCTCGATCTAAAGAGTTGATTAAATTTTCTTTGATGAATGTGGTTTTCGGGCAATTGGTACATTCACCTAAGTGGCAAGAAGTTGTTGCATTAGGACACACAGTCAATTTAAGGCAATCGCGGTAATCGTGTAAATCTTCTGCCGAATCATCTGTTAAATACTTTAAGTTGATTTCCTTCAACATCAGTTTAACATTTTCATGGTAAATGCAAACGCATAATGTGTGAGTTCCGCTGCTTTCTGCCAAAACGCAATTTTTTGGCCTCATTTGGGTTAATTTCGTGAAGCCAATTCTAACATCCTCGTGTTCAGATTGAAATGTTGCAAATAACTCTTTCAGGTTACAGATAACCATTCTCTTCTGTTATGTTATGAAGGTATGTTACATACCTTCGGAAAGGTTAATTTGTCTAGTTTCTCAGTATAAGTTTTATTTGTAAGGTTTTAGATACAAGTAGGAAAAAAATTGAAAATAGTGCATTTGTGAAAAATTGAAAAACCGTTGTCTTGAATTACAAAACATTTATTTTGATAGATATCCCACTCCCATCCCACTAAGCGACCAAAAAGCTCTTAAAGGAAAAATCCTAAGCTTTCTTATGAAAAAAAAAAAAAAAATGTCGTTTTTGAAAAAAAAGGCAAAAAATGCTTTAATTTAACAAAAAAAAGTCTACAAATTTTTTTTTTTTTTAAAGTATTTTTTTCAGAAATATTGAAGAAATAGCTATCTAAACTCTTTGGTAGAAAATTTTCTAAGAACAATAGGTAATAAGTTACATGGATGAGAAAAAACACCTGTTTGGCCAAAATGTCAAATTTTGATCCCCCTCTAACTCAGAGAGATCTGGACCGATCTTGTTGAAAAATTGTGTCTAAACTACTATCCAATAGGACTAACCTTGGTGCAAATTTTATCCCGATCGGTTGACATCGGTTTCAAAAGTTGGTGCACTTGACATGAAATCCCCCATATACTAACAGAGCTCAGCCCTCGAAATTCGAGTGCAAATTCTAGAAAATTAAAATTCCTTAAATTTCCTTATAAATATTTGTTGAACACACAGAAGATGTAAAAAATAATTTTATAAGAGCATATAGGTATGCTAAATAAATAATTAATCAATTTTAACCAATTCACAATTCAACACAAATTTAATAAACACATACACAGCATTGTATAGTTTTGTGTATGTGTTAGTAGCAACTTTAAATGAATTTTACTTCAAAGAAATATACCAGGTTTTGCACATCTGCAAAGAAATGGCATATTTTGATCTGAAGATATTGTCTTTCCTATTAATATTATATATATAAACTTATATATAAACTTATAAATTTAATTAAAAATTCTCACGATGAAAAGTTTCTTCAATTCAATGTTATCTACGAAAACAGAGTCAACAATTTAATAAAGTTAAAGGCCCTTATTATGAGTTGCATTCGATTTTCGATCTTCGATCTTCACTGGCTATCGAACATCGACTATCGAATGTCAAATTCGTATTATGAGCTGGCAGCACGGTTGAAAATTTCGTTGTAAAGCGAATTTTCAATCGAACACAATTTTGCTTTCGATGCTGGATGGCAGTTTGTAAAACTTATTGAAAATATAAGTTGTTAATTATTTTAATTTCATGAGATTAATCTGCCTTGTGTGCATTGCCGCAGCAGTTCATCTGTAGTAGACAGCAATTCCATAAACGCCTTCTTGCAGTCGAAAATTTGCTATAAATCTGTAAACAAATGGTACACCCTTGTTAAAACCTCGCATACTTAAGTAGTGGAATCCATTTGCAAAATGTTGGAAGCATCTCTCATGACAAAGCATTCATCTTCATCAGACGATAATAGAACCATAATTCCATGTTAATAAATAATTAATTATTTTTTTCTTTAATAAATTTGTAAACAAACAATGTTTATTTATAGTGCCAGCTGATAATACGTACTATTGTGAATAATCCAATTGAGTGAAATTCACAATAGCGCTATTTTATCGAATGTGCGCCATAATACGAAAATGCGTTAATTCGACCACAATCGAAAATCGAAAGTTGCTCATAATAGGCATCAAAGTCTCATAAAAGTAGTAACATTTCATTAATTTCATGAATTTTTATAAATGTTGGGAATTTTTTCAAATTAATAAAAAGTTTAATAAATTTATTGAAAATTATCTAAATTTAATGAAGTCTCATGATCAAAAAAATTTTTTTATAATAAATAAATTTAGTGAAATGTTATTAAAAATTTCATAATTTTAATGAAAACAATCATACATTAAATAAATGTTTCATAATATTTTAATGAAAGTAATAGTTTATGATTATGAAATAAAACTTTTATAAAATTAATAAACTGTTGTTATGGAACTTATCATAAATTGTGTATTTTGTTCTTTGTAAAATGCTATGAGAAAAACAATCATAAATATAATTAATATTTTCATCAAATTAATGAAAACTTTTATCAATTTAAAGAAGTTATTTTTTGATGAAAATTCTTATAAATGCTAAGAATTAATTCACAGAAAATTCTGAAATTTTAGTCATTGTTTTTATAAAAAAAAACAATTTAATAAAGATAATTATTTATTTTAAGAAATTGATTATAATAATGAAAATATTGTAACTTTTAAGCAGAGTTCAGAAAAAAACACACACTGAATAAAAAACTCGTACATATATGTAAACAAACATAACTTAGACCAACACACACATATTTTTATTTTCATACCAATTATGTTTGTTTTTAAATTTTCTTCGGTGCCCAACACAACCATTACTGTGTTCGTTTTAATATTTCGTTATTTACACGAACATTTTTGTATCACATACTTTTTGTTTCAATCACACATAAAGCACACATTTTTGAGTGTTGCTTTATTTGAAGTTCATGTTCTGGTAAGTGTACTGAAAAAAAACACACAACATATACAATAAACAGGTTCGAGTTCAGTTATATTTTAAGTCGTGTTGTGGCTCGTGTAGTGAGAAAAAACACAACATGTACAATAAACAGGTTCGAGTTCAGTTATATTTTAAACACGACTTAAAATATAACTGAACTCGAACCTGTTTATTGTACATGTTCTGTGTTTTTTTCATTACACGTAGCAGAACATGAACTTCAAATAAAGCAACACTCAAAAATGTGTGCTTTATGTGTGATTGAAACAAAAAGTATGTGATACAAAAATGTTCGTGTAAATAACGAAATATTAAAACGAACACAGTCATGGTTGTGTTGGGCACCGTAGAAAATTTAGAAACGCACATAATTGATATGAAAATAAAGATATGTGTTGGCTGCTTTTGAACAGAACATTGTGTGTTTCGTGTGTGTATTTTCTGAGCCTTGCTTTTAAGCACTCCACCAACATTAGGGCGGGTCGATTTAAAAATCGCCCAAGTGACAAAGAAAATCGTATTCTAGGGATCAAAATTAGAAACTTTGACCGAGGAACCACACCTCTAAAACGAATTCTGATGTCCCGACTTTTGACCTGTCTGTCTGTCTGTCTCACTTTGACCCATTCAGAGTGCCCCAATCGAGTCCAAATGTATGATCGACCCCCACTAACTTTGGAGGGCCGACCCACCCATACCAGTGGCACACCCCATGGAACCCCCCTGGGGGTACCCCATACAAACATTTCACAAAATCACCATTTTTTGTTAAGAATTGGGCTGACTATTTTGATTTAATATTAAAATTAACACTCATACGTAAACGTATCTTCTACTCTGCTAATGTGCCTATCACCATGTTATGTTATTCAAAAATATCGATCGGATGAGGGTAAATAACTTTTAGATCACTCCGTGACTATGCATGATTATGCGTGACTCTGCGTGACTACCCCAAAATTAATCTGTAGTCACAACAAGACTATGTGCCAAGTTTCAGATCAATTGCATGAGGGGGAATGGGGTTGCTCCATGGCAGACAGACAGACAGACAAACAGACAGGTCACAAGTCGGGACATCGGAATACGTTTTAGGGGTATGACTCCTTGGGCATAGTTTCTTATTTTGATCCCTAGCATATGATTTCCCTTTCACTTGAGCGATTTTTTTGCCTCCCTACAAATCGACCCGCCCTAACCAATATGTAACATTTCAATTTAAATGTTCCTTATGCTTTATGCTTTCTAAACAATTAATTCCCTTGAGTTTAGTTTCTTGTAGAACAAGATTTTCTTTTAGCCGAAACTATTAATTACTTTTCGACCACACATATTCAATTTATTTTAAGCTGTCAAAATAAATTCAAATCAAACACCTAAAACTTAAAGACTGCTTTGATCCTTTTTCAATTGCTAAAATTAACAAGGAAAATATGTAAATTCTTAAGAAATTACTTAAGAAAACTCGAAAATATAAATTGTTTTGGTGCGAAAAGGGTTCGAAAAAATTTTTAAGCGTAACAATAGAATTAAAGCTATTGCTAGATATAAAAGGGTTGTCGTACACACACATACTCACATACACAGCGAAATAATTATAGATTTCATATGTGAAAATAATTTATAGTTTGTTTGATGTTTGAATTTTTTCCCAATTGGTTTAAAAAGGGAGTTGGGAAAAGTTCCTACAACAAGTGTAAGTGACAAGTAAACTTTTTGTTTGTTTAGAGTTCATTTTTAAGCAGTTAGAATTTCTGTGGTTTGTCACTTGCGATTTAAAATATAAAAAAGAAATGTTATCAACATGAAATGTTATGCTTATGCTTTTGACTTCCGGTGGTTTAACATGTAGAGAAGGGAAATTGAAAGTTTATAACTAGTTTCAATAAATATAATTTAGTGGGTGTTTTCGCGATGTTAAAAGGAAGTGTTAAGGCAAGCCACACATGTTAGAAAGGAAATTATAAATTATGGAATTATTAAAGGAAACAATACAACATAAAAATAAATGTGTTTTTAAAGAAAATATTCACAGGACCAAATTAATGATAAAAATAATAAAATGGGCCCATAATTATGAAAGTGGTTCAAGTTACATTGTATAAAAAAATTAGATTGTCAAAATATTTAAAACTAAATTAATTCAATGTATTCTGATAGTAGTATAAATTTACGACTTAGACCAATTTTGTTATTACGGGCACAATCAAAAAAATATTTTCATATATAAGGCCCATAAATTGTATGTAACTTTTGTGTTTCACTTTTTGTTAAAAACAAAATATAGATAACAAAAGCTAGACACACCTTTAATAAAAAGTCCTAAAATCATTTTGTTGAACCCCCTTTTTTCGTACTCTCCCTGCTATGGATTACATTTTAAAGCCTTAGCAATAATACCTCAATAGCGTTTAGTATGAGGCTAGTTGTGTATTTGAGTACTTTTTTGAATGAGTGTGTATGTAAAGTGAGTGAGTGATCCCTGCTGGTTGGTATGTTGTGCAACATTTAATGATTGACATTTATATTCAATTTTTATTACCAAATGTCTGGTTGTAATTGTTTATGATTTCGTTGTGTAGACCGAAATAACAGTATGATTGAAATGATGAAAATTATCTGCAGGCTCAAAAATACTTGTCGCTTATTACACATAAACTGTGCATGTATGAACAGAAAAGTCCATTATGTAATGCCCTACCCAAAAAATTCTGGCTAAGACTCAGAAACATGCAAATTTGATGAGGTTTCAAATATTATAATCTATAAGCGTTTAGGGCTAGGAATTTTTGTGAACTTGGTTAAAATGTTGTACTTTACTAATCTAAGAAATATTAAAAATTTTGAATTCTGAATTTTATATTTCTTGAAATATGGAGGCTTGGAATTTAAAACAGTCATTTAGAACTCGCAAAGCTGAGTTAACAAAGTTGCGCTATTCAATCTATATGTATAAAGGCGAAAGGTTATTTATTGTTGGTTTACAGGAGACTGAACCCTTGGCCTGAACTTCTTTTCCAGCATCTAGCTGTCAATCTGGTAGGAACAATAGGCTGTTTTTTTTTTTGGATATATTACGTGGGCGTATAAAGTGGATCTCTGTTGTAGTATAAATAAAAGCAAGAGTCGCAAAACTTTGTTTAACTTCATTAGTTTTTTATGTGAATAGTCACATATTGGGCGGGATCGGATCATTGGGCGTGGCACTTCCCCCAAAAACTAAATTCTTATCTATTACTGAAACAGTATGACACTGAGAGTCTTGAAACTATGTATGTATGTCTTATTAAGTTATTACGTAATATGAGTGGTCTTGCCAAAAATAGGCTGGATCTGAGCTGTGGGAGGGGCGCCTTCTATACAAAGTATAATATCTAGGGGTCTATGGAAGCCAGAGACTTGAAGCTTTGTGTGAATTCATAGATTATTTATTTGAGTAGTAGAGTCAAAAAATAGGCGTGATAGATCAAGTGGACTCGGCATCATATGTCTGAGTAGTAGTGTGTATATTAGGGTTAGTCACTTTTGTTGACTTCTGTCGAATATGTAGGGCATGAAAAACCATGAAGAACTGCATGTTTATTTTTTTGAAATGGTAAAAAACCTTTCCCGTAAAATCCATTTACTTTTGCTAGAAATCACAAAAAATTTAAAATAAAACAAGTAAGAAAATTATAGTCGGTCTAGACCGACTATACGATACCCTATACCATGCGTTTAGAGACCCTACCTCTTAGGCCCAACTAACTTGACATAGAAAATAAGCAAAAACCAAATTTGAGCGGGATTTTTATTAATTTTTTTGGCTGCAAATATGAAAAAGTTCATATCGGATGCTATATCTATATAGGGACTTGGTCCAAAAATGGACCGATCCTGGACCTGTTTGGTAAAGTCTCTTGTATTTTGCAAAAATATATACAAACAAAATTTGAGAAGAATCAGTGCAATATTTTTGTTTTTTAATAGATTTAAGTGAAGATCGGGAAGCAGCTCTATATGGGGTCAAAGGGATCATTTTTGGACTACTCATTAATGGATGTAATGAATGCATACAAACCCAATTTGAGTAAGAGCTATATGACAATTTGGATCTTATGGCAATTTATGTCGATTTCATATGGGTAATTTGTATGGGGGCTAGGTCTGAACATGGACCGATTCTCACCAATTTCAATAGCGTTCATCCCATGGCCGATAAAAGCTTATGTACCAAATTTCATCAAAATACATTCATATTTGCGACCTGCAGTTTGATTACAAGCTTTACATGGACACACAGACGGACGGACGGACGGACGGACATTGTTAAATCAACTCAGAAAGTGATCCTGATTCGATCGGTATAATTAAAAATGGGTCTAGGTCAAATATTTTTGGTTCTTACAAACAGCAGCACAAAGTCATTATACCCAAACCACATAGTGGTATAGGGTATAAAAATCGGTTTCGAGCAAAAGTAAATGCATATTACGGGGAAGGTTTTTTCACAATTTCCAAAAACTAAACATGCAGTTCTTCATAGTTTTCCATGCCCTACCTTTACAGCGAGAGCATTCTTCGCAAAAAAAGTGACTAACCCTAGTGTATATGTTTGCCTTATAGTATAGTGTATAGTATATATGCCTTAAATATTTTTGTAAATCGATCTCAAACTTGAATGAAGTCCATTTTTTCATATATTTGTATGGAAACTGACTGATATTTTTCGAATAGTAATAGCATTATTAGTCTGAATGGTTGAAAAATTTAAATGAGTTATCTAAGGATATAGTCAGTTCTAATTGTTGAAAAAAAAACATAAACATTTTTTTTTTTTTAATTTTTGTTTTTTTCATTATTGATCTTTTTGGAGTAGTAGTTCGCCCACCCCACACCTTTCATCCAAGTGCTCCAATATTTTAGGAAAATAATCTGTTGATATGAGGAACTACAATATGTATTCATTTTTACCATAAATTTTTGGAAAATATCTTTTAAAATGATGTCAAACTTCCATGGAGTGAATGTTTTCAAACATTTGTATGGAAAGTGGTCGAGCTTTTTCGAGTAGTAGTTCGTCCACCCCACAATTATTGTCGGAAACGTTTGAAATTTAAAAGAAATACTCTCCTCACATTTTCAATTCTAAAAAACATAACTTTTGGCTAAGACATTATAAAACATTTTTTGTTAAATTATCTCAAACAAGAAATAAGAGCTAATTTTCACACTTTTGTATGGGAAGAGTCTGATATTTTTCGAGTAGTTGTTCGTCCGAGCCACAATTTTGGCAAGATTACTTTGACATTTCGTGTACGTAATATAGTCATATTTTTAACTTTAAAAAGCATAAATTTGTACCATGTGTGCCTTAAATATTTTTTGCAAATCGATGTTAAACTTGCATGAAGTGAATTTTTTCATATATTTGTATGCAAAGTGGTCAAGCTTTTTCGAGTAGTAGTTCGACAATAGCACAATTATTGCTGGAATACTTTGAAATTTTAAGAGGATTATCTCGATATATTTGCTAATAAAAATAGTAAAAAATTTTAGCAAGTCGTGACGGAAATTTTTTTTTAAGTTACATCAAACTTAAAATAAGTGCAACTTTTCACACATTTATATAGAAAAACTGATCTTTTTCGAGTAGTTGTTCGCCCAGAGCACAATTTTAATCGGAATAACTTAATTTTTTATGCGAGTCATCTGTGAGTAAGGTCAATTACGGGCAGTGAAAAAAAAATATTTTTTTTTTTTGAAAATTTTTTTTTAGTTTCTGTTTTTGTCGACTAGTAGTTCCTCTAAGCCTCAATTTTTGGCGGAATGCTTTGAAACTTGAAGGAAGTGTTCCCTTTATATACACACCTCTAACGAATATAATTTTTTATTACGTCATTGCGAGAAATTTTCTGGAAAATATCATCAAACTTCAAATAAGAGCATATTTTCACACATTTGTATAGAAAGTGGCCAATATCAGTCGAGTAGTGCTATACCGACGCCACAATTTTGGTCGGAATGGTTTAAGATTTTTTATGAGTAATCTATGAATATAGTCAATTACAGACAGTGAAAAAATTAAAAAAAAAAATTTATTATTTTTTTTACACTTTTTGGAAAATTTCTGATCTTTTTAGAGTAGTTGTTCCCACACGCCAACATTTTTGTCGAAATGCTTTGAAATTTTGAAATCAGATTAAAATAACAAGAGCTTTTTCCAAGTGTTCATAAAAAATTTTTTGTAAATAGGCTTCAAACATATATGAATATCATATTTTCATACATTTAAGTGGAAAGTGGATGATCTTTTTCGAGTAGTAGTTAGCCCACTCTATAGTTTTTATCAGAATGTTTTAAAATTTCAGGAGGGTAATCTATCAGTGTAACAGACTTCAAAATATATAAAATCATACGATGTATTTTGCGAAAATATTTTTTTAAACGAAGTCAAACATCTATGAAGTGAATATTTTCATACATTTGTTTGGAAAGTCGTCGAGCTTTTTCGAGTAGTAGTTTGCCCACGCAGGACAGTCCGATTCAAGTCAAATTTCAGGATGATGTTCTTGGTACCTGCACGATTCCAAACAGTATATATTTGTTATACTGAATACTTACATTTATCTTTTTAGATGCTTTCAAACATGAAAAATGTTAATTTTTACTACTCGAGCTACTCGTTGAGCTCGAGTAGCTCGTTAACTACTCGAGCAGCTCGAGTAGCTCGAAGCTCGAGTAATGGGACTCTGGTTGAAACCATGAACTTTATGTCAAAGCAATATTATGAGATTTTGAAATGTGCTTTAGAAAACAGGAAGAAACGGGAAATTGTTTTTTTACACAAATTGTTAAAGGCAGAAGTTCATAACTTACAAAATTCTGTGAAATTCTTAATCGATCAGAGGGCACCGTATGATCAATCTGCAATTGATACTGTGTTAAAACTCTCAAGTGATGTTGGAGTGGATTTACTGCCAAATAGTGTTGATAATGCATATTTTATTAAACGAAAAAATGTTCCAAAGGATAAAAAAAATAATACGAATTATTAGAATTGTTGTCGTGAAATGCAATTTAAAAACATCGAAGGAAAAGTTAATGTCAGTAAAACCAATTTTGAAGAAAACAGAGCCTGCAGTCTTGTGTGTGATTTCGAGAAACATTAAATGTGTTAAATTATGCTTAAATTCTAAAAACTATTGGATATCGTGCTGTTTATGCCGCTAGTGGAAAAATATTCTGTAAGAAAAGCGAATTGTCAAAGCCAAAATTTATTCGAAATGAAAATGTATTAAACCTGTTGATGGAAGCAACAACAAACCGGCCAAAAAATCGTAGATCGCGGAATGGTGCAGCTGAAGATGAAGAAATATTTAATAAACAGTATTTATTAAATTGTTGGCTATATGTTTTATTATCTTTTTTTTAATGATTAATAACACAAGGGAACAAAATTGAACTTTTTTGGTTTGATTTGAGGTCGCTGATTTCAAATCTAATCTCCATTTTTCTCCACCAGCATTTCTAAGTTACAGGTACTAATCGAATTTTTGACTAAAAACTACTGGGCAAAGATAATACCTTTTTATACCCTCCACCCCAGTGTGCAGAGGGTATATATAAGTTTGTCATTCCGTTTGTAATAATTAGAAAAAAAATTTAGGACCCCATAAAATATATATATTTGTGATCCTTATAACAACCGGAGTTGATATAGCGATGTCCGTCTGTCCGTCTGTCCGTCTGTGGAAATCATGATGACGGCATCAATCGGACAGCTAGGGTACTCGTTGATATAGAAAATGATTCACTAACATCCTGAAAAGTTTGCTATTTAAAACCGTCCAAATCGGTCGATTAGGGCCCGAGATTTGAATAAAGAACTAAAAAAAAGTCTTGAAAAAATATAATTTTCTATGTTGTTCTTGTCACGATCACGCCCTCAATAGTGCAGCTACAGTGATCATTTTTAGTGAGAATGATTCACCAAATTCATGGGAAGATTTCTGTTTCAAAAATCATTAAAATCGGTGGAACAGGTCCGGGGAAATCTCTGAAAAAGTAAAAAAAATGAAAAAGCTTCAAAGCGTCATCTCAAATATATGTAAAGTGCATATGTAGTTATGTAAAAAAACTGTACATCACATATGACAACTCTTACGAAAACTGAGAATAGTGGAAATTAGAAGTATAAATGCAAAAAATATTCAAAATTCAAAAATAACGATTGTTTGTTTGGACAGAGTTGTATCTTCTGAAATTAATACAAAGTAAAGCTGTATGGTACGAAAACTGAAAACTAACCACACTGCTCGTAGGCCTGACTTTAGGTGAGTGTGTTAAAGCGCTGACCAAAAAGTGCAAGTACGAGTGTATGTGAAGGTTCATGGTTCAAAACCTCACGGCCGCCCTTAGTAGAAAAAAAAAAGAAAAAAAAAAAATTTTTCATATAGAAACAATCTATTCAATTAAAAAACATAACAATTATCACAATGTTCAATAAATCGCTGATGAAGGCTGAAATGCCAGAAACCGGTCCGATTAAGAATACAGTGCAGTTTTTTGAAATATATGCTTTCTTCTTCTTTACCACGCACCATTTAAAGAAAAATATGATGTTTCTATATTGTTCTTGTTGTTGTTCTAAATGTTGTGTTGTTGTCATAGCTGGACTTGTTGTTTTTGTGGTCGTTGTGGTAATAATATAATAAAAACTAGTCCTTTGTACATTTTTTTATTAACTCTGGTAGAAAAATTTAAAAGTTTCCATTGTTTTGGCATCACTCTAAAAATATGTTAGATCATTTCTGTTATTACCACGAGCCTGCCTGCAAAATTTCAAACCGAATGGCTCACGGGAAATTGGTTAAAATCGATCCAAAATTTTTTCGACAAGCAGACACTACGAGTTAATATAAAGGGAGTAAAAATTCACCAATATCTTAAGCAAATAATGCCAAAATACCTAGTTGTTAATAAAAAAAAAAATAATGTAAATATAGCAAAAAAAAATTTTATGTATAAATTTATTTATAAATTTATATAAACATATTAAATAATACAAATAATATACATATATTATATATGTATATCCATAACAACTGCATGTTAGAAATAAGTCGGTATATTATTTTATTTACATAAAATTCTGCAATATTTTGTTGTGGGGAAAATACATTTCTTTTGCATTAACAGCGTGTCACTTCATTTTGCTCAGCGTGACTATGCCACAGTAGATGGCGCCACAATTTTTGTTTGTTCTAATTAGCTTTGCAATAGTTATTTCTATTTTAACATGAATGTTAATATTTTCAACTAGATATCATACAGAACAATGTTAAGAGTATACACGGGCTGGTCTTTTATTTCATACGTATTTTCATTATTCTTTTACAAATATGAACATAAGTTTGGCATATTAACTTTTTGTTGTCTTTACAAAATAGAGTTGCCGAGTTCATCAATGAGTTTTTTGCTTTCAAAACAATTCTACATAGTTATATAGAATTATTATTCTGCTTTACCTACAAAATATCTGATTGCGATTACATCTAATTTTTAAAAATTGTTTATAATTACTAAAGCATTATCGTTGAAATTTACAGAATCACACTGCAGAAAACATTAATTTAAATTCAATGAATTTTAGAAAACGTCAAATGATATTTAAGAATTGCGAACATAAAAACTGTTACATAAATAAACGCAATTTGATGAGAATGTTATTTTTTATATACAAGTTTTTCAGAAAATAAAGAGAACAAATTATTTTATTTAAAATGTTTGGGACATTTGGTTTTTTGCGTTTGGCGTCCCTAATTTGAATATTTATTATTAAAAAATTATTCTCTTCGTTTTCCAAATATGGCATTATTTTAATAAAAAAGTTGAGAGAGTTTTTTTTTGGTTATTATTTTGTTACTCCATCCGACCTATATATCCGCAATGAAGAAATATTTGGCCAGTTAAAAGAAACTATACAGCTATCTCCAATTAGCACGATTTAATGCATATAGCCACCCTACACAACCATTACCTTTGCGATGGAGGTTAGGGCGAGCCATTTCATTAGCAAAAACTAAATTAAACGAGAAGTTATGTCATATAACCGGAAACGCATGCATATACGTATATAACCTAAATGCATGCCGATCAGCAACCACGATGACCAAAAAGCAAACACCGAAATAAATCCGAAATAATAGAAAAGACGAAAATCAACCCAAAGAATTTGCTGGAATAATTTGGTATTAAGTTTAACAATTTGTTTACTTTTTCATTTACATTTATTATCAAGACTCAAACCGAGGTGGAGGGTATCAAAGATTCGGCACAGCCGAATTTAACACTCTTAATTGTTCCAAACAGATTTTGTTTATAAATTTTTTTGCTAAAATTTTTTTTTCTTTTTGCAATTTTGCTTTTATAAAATATTTTTTAGTACACACAGAAACAAATTCATTGTGGCTACCGAATTTATTACCAACCGAATTGCGATATTGCTAATAACCGATTTTCGGGTTCACGATGATGACAATTCTATTGCTTTAACAGTAAATATTTTATCATTATAGAAAATTTGCAGATGATATGAAATTTCTGTTTATACAATCCAAAATATAGTTGTTCCACTTAAGACCAATTCGGTTGACAAATATTTTTTCTGTGTGTATTTTAGGGATGGACAAATTAAAAAAATAATTTAAATTTTATAAATATAGAATTTAACCAATATTTTTGGTTTTTAAAATATTTTATTAATGAAAAACAATTTCAAACTTTATTAAAACAAAATCGTCATTTACTTCTTAATTTTATTTAAAATCCTTTGTATCTAAATAAATCCCTGTTCACATCTGCTTTAAATTGGTTTCTCT
The DNA here is from genome assembly GCA_963682025.1 of Cordilura impudica. Taxonomy (NCBI): domain Eukaryota; kingdom Metazoa; phylum Arthropoda; class Insecta; order Diptera; family Scathophagidae; genus Cordilura; species Cordilura impudica. The sequence continues at coordinate 242,282,717 of OY821519.1, read as the reverse complement.
TAAATTGAACATAAATTCATTAACAAATGTTGAAAAGTTGTTAAGACCCTTGTCACTACAAAAAAAAAAATTAAGAAAAGAATATTTAATTATATGAAAAAAAAAACAGAAATTTTCCAAAATGGCCAGAAACCCAAAAACTTTTTTAAAATAACTACGACCGGGCTACACAAAAAAAAAGATTTAATTATAAATGTCGACACGTAGTTTAACAGGTATTAACAGAAAAAGTGACAGAATATTTTGCTTTAAATTAACGGCTACTTTTTGTTTTTTGGGAAAAAAATATTACAATTTGTTATGGTTAGAGTTTATGTTAATTTAACATTTTTCTTATGCCACACAAATGAAAACGTTTCTTTCGTTTAAAAATCTCTCTAACCATTTGTTTATTTCTTTTTACTTCCTTCCATCGTAATTGCGGTCACAGGTGTAGTCTTTTTAAACAACCGTTATTTTTATGATGGTATTTACCTCTTAAATATGTTTGAATAGCAGAACTTTTCTGTTTTTTTTTTGTTTTTCGTTTCGAGAAAATCTTTTTTCAAAGTGTTATTAGTCAACAAAAAAATGTATAAAGTTTAAAGTCACCCTTACAAGGGTGAGCGTTGTTTTTTTTCTCGTTTTGCTGGTATAGAAAATTAATCGTAATTTTTATGATTTTTATAATATTTACACTTTAAGTGTATATGACAGCTTAACAAATAATTTTATGAACATAAGCATATTGAATGGCCTTAGAAATGGGAAAATCAAATAGAAATGTTTAACATTTTCCTAATTGAACTAAATGTAAAATGTTTAAAGAAGACATTTTGTGAAGATTTAAACAATAAAATTTTCCAACAAACACCTGCTATTTAAAACAACAGTGTTTCTTGTTTCTGTCGATTTATTTAGAATTATTATATTTTGTTGTAATTTTGTAGAACTTGCAACTTTATCTTTTACCCTTTTTTAATCCGAAATAGTCATTATATTGCTAATTATTTAAAGATATTTGATATTTTCCTTATATTTTTTATTTTGATTTTTAGCTTTCCCCAAAAAAATAGGTATTATGCTGTTTACTCGTATTTAATATTTTTTTATGTTTTACTGTTGTTTTCGTAATAATATACTTTTTGCATAAATTATGAGTTTCTATTTTAATTTTTGAACAAAATATCATATTGCTTGGTCAAAGTTTGCACTCTGTTGTATTATTTGCATTAAGCAACTTTAATAGATAAAAAGTGCTGGAAACAAAAATAAAAGGAATGGGGTGGTTCCAAACAAAATTAGCTTTCTAATGCCATAATTGGTGATGTGGCTTTAAAATTAATATATGAAAACTAGTTTGTTGTACGACGACTAAGTCGGCCGTTGTAAATGATCATAATACTTTTAACGAAAAGTACTTTATTAAGAAAAGATACTTTTTTAAAGAAAAGGTATTTTATTTAAAGAATATTTACTTTTATAAGCAAAGGTATTTTTTTAAGAAAAGGTACTTTTTTAAAGAAAAAGGTACTTTTTTTTAAGAAAAAGGTACTTTTTTTTAAAGAAAAAGGTACTTTTTTAAGAAAAGGTACTTTCTAATAATAGGTTACTTTTTAAGAAAATGCACTTCCTTAGCAAAAATTACTATTTTTAAGAAAAAGTACTTTTTTAAGAAAAAGTACTTTTGTAGCAAAAGGTACTTATGTAGGAAAAATTATGATTTAAAAAAAGTACTTATTTAAGAAAAGGTACTTTTTTAAGAAAATTTATTTGTTTAAGAAAACTTACTTTTTAAAGAAAAAGTGTTTTTTTAAAGATAAATTACGTTTTTAATAAAATTTAATTTTTAATAAAATTTACTTTCTTATGAAAGAGTGCTTTTGTAAGAAAAGATACTTTGTAAGAAATATTACGATTTTAAAAATAGATACTTTTCAGTAAATGTACATTTAAAAGAGTACTTGTTTAAGAAATGGTACTTCAAAAAAAATACTTTTTTAGGAAAAGGCACTTTTTAAGAAAACTACGATTTTGTAAAAAAAGGTACTCTTTTAAGAAACTATGCATTTTAAGGGAATTTAAAATTTTAAAGAAAATTTACTTTTTTTTTAAGAAAGAGTAGTTTTTTATGAAATGGTCTTATCTCAGAAAAGACACTTTCTTAGAAAAGGTTCTTTTTAAAGAAAATGTATTTTTTAAGAAAATGTACTTTTATAGGAAAAGGTACTTATTTAAGAAAGTTTTTCTTAAGAAAAGGTACTTTTTTAAGAAATGATAGTTACTAAGAACAAATACTTTTTAAGAGAAGGTACTTTTTCAGGAAAGATACTTTTTTTTAGAGTAGGTACGTTTTTAAGAAAAGGTACTTTTTAAGAGAAGTAACTTTTGTAAGAAAAGACACTTATTTAAGGAAGTGTAATTTTTTAAGAAAAATAACTTTTTTTAAGAAATATAACTACTATTTTTAAAGAGCTACATTTTTAAGAAAGGTTTTATATTAAGAAATGGTACTTTTTTAAGAAAAATTACTTTTTTAAGAAAAGGTACTTTTGTAAGAAAATTACGATTTTTAAAAAAGATACTAGTTAAGTAAAGGTACATTTAAAAATAAGTACTTGTTTAAGAAAAGGTACTTTTTTAAGAAAAAAATACTTTGTTAGGAAGAGGTACTTTTATTAAGAAAGAATACTGTTTTATGAAATGGTATTTTTCTCAGAAAAGACATTTGTTAGAAAAGGTAGTTTTTAAGAAAAATTACTTTTTTAAGAAAAGGTACTTTTGTAAGAAAATTAAGATTTAAAAAAAATTAGCTTTTTAAAAAAAACATGCTTTTGAAGAAAAATCACTATTTTTAAGAAAACATACTTTTTTTAAGAAAAGGACCTTAATTAAGAAAAATTACTTTTTAAAGAAAAGTTATTTTTTTTTTTTGAGAAAAGGTGCTTTTTAGGAAAAGGTAAGTTTTTAAGAAAATGTGCTTTTTTAGGAAAAGGTAATTTTTTAAGAAAAGTTTTTCTTAAGAATAGGTACGTTTTTAAGGAAAGTTACTTTTTAAGAAAAGTAACTTTTGTAAGAAAAGGCACTTATTTATGAAAGTGTTCTTTTTTAAGAAAAACATATTTTTTTTAAAGAAAAATAACTATTTTTTTTTAAGAGCTACTTTTTTAAGAAAAGGTACTTTAGTAAGAAAAATTACTGTTTAAAGAAGGACTTATTGAAGAAAATTTACTTTTTAAGAAAAGGTATTGTTTTAAGAAGAGTAATTCATTAAGTAAGAAAAATTATTTTTTTGTTTAAATACTTTTCTTAAGAGATGGTAGTGTTTCAAAAAAAAGGTACTTTTTTAAGAAAATGTTCTTTTCTGGTACTTCTTGTTACATTAGTACTTAACTAGCAGATTCCAGCGCTCGAAATTCGAGTGCACTTTCTAGGCAGCTTTATTGTTTAACTTAGCCAATTCACAAACCAACACTTTTATGGCTTATTATTAATATGGCTTATTATTAATATCATTAATAAACACATTCAGCCCTGTTCTTGAAACGTTGTTATTTGAATAAGAGTGAATTTAAAATCGCATGGAATTGAAATTTTGGGTTTCTTGAAACCACTTTTTTTATTTATTTAATGGAAACATGTTTGAGTTAAGAACCATATGTTTGAGTTAGGAACATATGTTATCTAGAAACTGAGGTGCCATATGGTTCCTTATTCAGTTTCACAAAAAAACTTTTAAGTATTTTGTGCATGTGTTTTCTTAAGTTTATAGAAAAAGTATAAAGAAAAATATTTTCTTTTAAAATAACAACTGATTTGTTCATTTAATTGTTTTTGTTCTTCAATTTCATTCAAATAAAAATGACTTTTCTATTTTTAAAAAGTTAGGCATCACCAAAAAAAATTTCGATATTCAAGTAAATTGGATTTGACTGGCATCACTACTGTTTCGAACATATGCAAAAAAATAAAAATATGTGATTTGATGAAAATTTTTTTTTTAATTCCTTTATTTGCAATAATTAGTGCATAAAGAATCTATGTTATAATTGAAAAAATTATAATGGAAAATAGATTGTGTAAATAAAAAGTTTTTATTATAATTATAGAACAGCATCATCGCAAAAAGTGTGTTTTATTAACATCGACCACTTATTACGAGTTTTTTTTTTTTAAATCAGCGCAAAATGTAGACGTTTTTTAAAATCGTTTTTTTTTTTCATAAAATTAATGTCTAATTTTGTAAAATAATGACAAGGTTCAATAAAAAACATGTTAGAGTTTAAATATCAATTAGTTTTTTTTATCTCTTAAGACCTGCTTAGTAGAAACAAAGGGCATTTGTTTTGATTTCACAAAGCCTTTTCTATGTGGATTAAACCGAGAAAAAATATTCTTATTGAAATTAGAGAACAGCAAAAAACTCGTAGATTTAAGAATTGTTTCATTTACGAGTTTTTTTTGTGATAGTGGTTTCAAGAACAGGGGGGATTAACAAATTTAATAAAACACACATGGCATATGTATAATTTTATGTATGTGTTAGTAGCAACTTTAAATACAATTTACTCAAAATAAAGGAAAAATTTCAAAATCTGTAAATCTGCAAAACGGCTATAATGAAATACCTTTCAAATAATATACGTTTGGTCAAAATCGGGATAAAACGGTAGAACAAAACATCGGTCAAAAGAAATCGCCTATTATATTAATATTATAGATATGTATGAGAGATATTTTTTTAATGAAATATTATTTATACGGAGTCAGTAAGTTAGTAATTACTACATCCTTTGAAAATAAATAATAGTAATAAAAAATATTAGTATTCCAAAACAAAAAAAATTTTTTTTTCAATAGAAAGTATATCCTTATTAGTCTGTTGCTGTTTAGGCTTAAAGGTCTACTAATAAATATTTTAATTTAAATTTTCAAATAATTTGTATATCAATAACCATGATTTTTTTCAATTTATCCTAATGTAAACCTCCCCTTTGGTGTCACATTTCCCAGTTTGCTGGCAGGATATTGTCAATTATTTTAGGAATGCACTTGATATTAACTTATTGAACCCAACAGCTAAATTGAAAAGAACTCGAAACTCTGCTCAATAAAAATCCAAAAAACAACAAAAATATTTGTAGTAGACAACCAAACAAAAAAAGGAAAAAAAAAAACAGAAAATGTATAAAAATCACTAAGGAACAAATTGGTAGCAAATTAGGAAATCAAGTTACAAATTTGCATACGCTCCATTTATTTACGAGATCGTATATCCTGCGTATCCTTGTGTATGCAAATAATAGACAAATAACTAAAAAAAATAACGCACACAGTTGTCAGGGAGTCAGGCACAAATTCGCACACCATTTGCTAAAACAAGTGCGCCACCACTGTGAACATGATGATTTTTTCTGTTTTTTTTTTTTGTTATGGTAATAATAAAAATATACAAACTGGCATATGATAGAAAATTTTTTTTAAATTATGCAAATTTCATTGCAAAAAAAAATAACAAATATGCGTTTGTAATTTTTGTATTAAAGGGAGTTTCCTTTAAACCATAAAGTTACATTATCATAAATTGGCAAATTTAGATTGTTTTTCAAATTCCTTTCGAAATTCCAAATCCAATTCCAAGCCATTGATTTTTATTATTCATTTGGCTTTCGATTTAAATAACAACAATTCATGTAATGACATCTGTTTTAGATGGATTTAATTTAATTGTCAAAGCAATTAAATATTATAATAAACTTAATCATTAACCCGGCTGCTGCTCTCAGCTTTTGGAGTAATTAAAATGAGCTCAGGTGTAAATTCTATTGACAAAAAAAAAAATATATTTAATTGAAGACACAACTACACTCTGCCATATTATCCTTCCAGTACAGAAGCAGAAGAAGAAAACAACAATGTAAAAAAATAAATAAATAAAATTTTTAGCTTACTAATTATGTATGTTTTTGGCAACACAAATACACTCATTCAGTCAGTTAAGGTTCCCAAAGAGACACTTTTACAGTTGTATTAACTTATTCTAGTATATTTCTGTATGTGTATGTGGTTGAGTATGTTACTAAAGTGTTTTTTGTTGTTATACAACACATCTTTTTTGTCTTATGTGTTGTTTGTCTGATTCTGACAAATTGAAGTTAAACTGTCTCTGGTGTATATTTTACGTTGAGTTACATAAGGACAAACACACAAGTAGCAACAGAATGGATTGAAATATTTGTTTTGGTGTTAATAAAAAACAACAAAAAACAACAAACAAAATAAAAAAACACATGTTTATTTTCTTTTCCAGAGCTACTCTTAATATTTTTGAAAATTGTTTTACTTTTTTTATTTTAATATAATGCAGAGTTTTTTTTAATTTATTTTATTAAATTTTCTGTTGGTTACTTAAATTTGCTTTTTGTAAATTTATGATTAGCATTCTTAAATCTTTTGAAAATGCTGAACATGTCGTTATCATAAAAAGTGCCATTTTTATCCCCTTTAGTTGTAACAACAAGAAAATTGCATTATTGTCATGGCTTCTTTCAATAAATAGATTTTTATTATCATTTACGATTTTTAATTTAAATGGTTTTTGCAAAATGCTTTATTTCTTTATACATTTTATTTTTAACAACAAAATCATTAATCTTCGAATTTGTGGACCTTATTTATGACTGAAACGTTGTGCGAGTATAATAAGGTGGTTGTTACATTGGAAATGGTTAAGAGGAATGTTTGCTGTGGGAGCAATTCAAAATAAAAGCTTAGAACATTAAAAAATTATTATTTGAGCCGATTTTGTTTTTTTATTACACTTATTTTTTTTTATATATATATGTATGTATGTCTATGACAATGTATTACTTTCTTCCAATTTTGAATGAAGTATTATTTTCAAGATATAAAAAAAATGTATTTTAAATTGGAATTGTTAAATTTTTTCATATCTTAACAAATAAAGCAAATGTTTTTTTTTTCTCATTTCGTCTTTCAGACATTAAGTTAGTGTTTTTATGAGAGATTGTAAAATAAAGAAAAATGACTTGGTTCTTGTTTTGTTGGAAAAGGTCCTTTTTTAAAAGCAATTTGTTTAATAGGGATGAAATTGTATATATTGGATTTTTATTTTTACGCTTGTGAATAGCATGAGGTGTATAAAAGTTATGAAAAGTGCTTTTAATGGTCTTAAAAATACGCATTTTTTATTTAACTCATATAAAGTCTATAACTTTTAACAATTGCCAATTTTTTTTATTTTAGAATTTTAATGGAAAACTTTTGCTCAGGATATAAAAATAAACGAATATGAAACGTTTAGGTTTTTACATAAATTTGTTAAATTCGATTAATTGTTTTAAAGTAATCGGTTAATCGTGATTAATAAATATTTGAGGCAAAAAAAATATTCAGTTCTGTGACATTGACACAGATGGGTGTAAAGTTCATAGAGATCTCATAATTTTTGATCAATTATTAAAATTGTTTTGATAAAAACCGTAAGTTACTAGTATTATCCCTTTATTTCTTTAAGCTCCAATTGACAAATAAATTTAAATAATCTGTTTGTCACATACAGTCAGTGTTGCCATTTTAGCATATTTTTTGGTAGATTAAAACAAAAACACTTTTTAGAAACTTTTATTAAAATGTCAAATAAATGAATAGAATTAATTAAAAAAAAGTTGCAAAAAAGCTAATAATGAATAAAATAATTTCAAATTTTTTTTTGTAAATTTATAAATAGTTTCAAAATTATTTTTTCTATGATTGAGTTAGAAATTAAATCAGGCTCAAGATCAAATGTTTTTACTTTGAACAATGCAAACAATTAATAAAGCAAACAGTTGATATATTTGTTTCAAAAATTGATCTATATTCTGTATACAACTATATACAACTGTTTCGAGTGCAGTCACCAACCCTCATCAGTAACAAAAAACAGTAGATAGTTTGTGAAACCAATGCAATTGGAATCCAAGCAAAGAATTGAACCTTTTCCAATATAACAAACTAAAATATAAAACAATTGTGAAACATATGTTTTTGTATACACTAGCAGATTCCAGCCCTCGAAATTCGAGTGCAAATTCAGGGAAATTTTATATTTTCATTAAATAAAGACCCTAAAGGTATGCTAATCAATTATAGCCAATTCACAAACCAATACAAAAAAGAAACTCATTTTTATTACAAACACATTAATAAATTTAATAAACACACACATAGCATTGTATAATTTTATGTATGTGTTAGTAGCAACTTTAAATGCAATTTACTCAAAATAAAGGAAAAAATTAAAAAATCTATAAATCTGCAAAACGGCTAAAATGAAATACTTTTCAAATAATATACGTTTGCAAAACGGCTAAAATGAAATACCTTTGAAATAATATACGTTTGGTCAAAATCGGGATAAAACGGTGGAACAAAACATCGGTCAAAAGAAATCGCCTAGCCTATTAATATTATAGATGTGTTAGTAGCAACTTTAAATTTAATTTACTCAAAATAAAGGAAAAAATTAAAAAATCTGTAAATCTGCAAAACGGCTAAAATGAAATACCTTTCAAATAATATACGTTTGGTCAAAATCGGGATAAAACGGTAGAACAAAACATCGGTCACAAGAAAACGCCTAGCCTATTAATATTATAGATATGCATCTACAATGCATGCTACAACATACGTGTTGTTTTTTTTTTTTTTAAACAACGATTTGTTTTTGCTAAACTCACATTTAGCGTTAAAGCATTTAACATTTGATCTTGAGCCTGATTTAACTTATAACTCAATTATTAAAATGATATAGATCGAAAATAAGATTTCTTTATTTATTCTATAATATTTATAATATGGTTATCAAATAAAATGTGATTCTTTTAAAAAATTAAAACGGTTATTTTACAGTAAAGCAAATGCTGAACCCATGAGAAAGTGTATGTGGTGTTTAAGGGAAATATATACATGATTAAGAAAACTTTTTTTATACAATGGCTATGTTAGGAGAAGGGCTACTTGATATAAATGTTTTCTAAAAACCGAAACTACGTACATTTAGTTTGTGGAAAAATTACAAATTAAAACATGTGAAAATTTTGATTATGTAATTTTCTTAGAGGGAATTCACACGAGGGCCTTTCACGCAGGCTTTTTCTTCAATTCTCTTTTGAGTGTTTGGTTGCAACTACTGTTGATTTTTTTAACGTTTATTTTGTCAAACTTTTTCATTTGTTCAACTTAAGAGCCACTTTGTGTTTTTAAATTACGTGAAAAAATTCTGGAAAATTTAAATTCTTTTGTCCACATTTTATTATTATTTTTTTTGAAATTTAAATTGCGCTTAATAAAATCACTTGAAACGTATTTTTTAATACAATCACTTGTCATTTTTTTGAGACTAGAATAATAATAAAAAAATTCATGTAAGTCCGATCTCAGGATAGATGTGTAAACATCTAGCAAGTAAATATTTTTTTTCTATGTATCAATTATAGAAATCAACTGCTGGGGCTCTGCTCATATAAAAATATTTTTTATTATCTATTATTTCAACTGGTTAATTTTAATTTTTACGTTTTTCATTTTTTATATTTAATTTTTCATTTTTCGTTTTTCATTTTCACTTTTCATTTTTCATTTTTCATTTTTATTTTTTCACTTTTCAATTTTCATTTTTCCTTTTTTATTTTTCATTTTTCATTCATTCATGTTTCATTTTTATTTTTAATTTTTTAATTTTTAATTTTTCATATTTAATTTTTTATTTTTAATTTTCCACTTTTTTTTCATTTTTTTATGTTTTATTTTTAATTTTTAATTTTTTTTTATTTTTTAATTTTTAGTTTTTAATTTTTCATTTTTAATTTTTAATTTTTTATTTTTTCTTTTTTGTTTTTAATTTTTACTATTTCATTTTTTATTTTTAGTTTTTAATTTTTTATTTTTTCTTTTTTATTTTTAATTTTTAATATTTCATTTTTTATTTTTAGTTTTTAATTTTTTATTTTTTATTTTTCAGTTTTAATTTTTAATTTTTTTTTTAATTTTTAATTTTTATTTTTCATTTTACATTTTTAATTTTTTATTCTGGGTTTTTCATTTTTAACTTTTAGTTTTTAAATTTTTATGTTTTATTTTTCATTTTTTTTTTCATGTTTCATATTTCGTTTCTCATTTTTAATTTTTAATTTTTTCTTTCTCATTTTTAGTTTTTTATTTTTAATTTTTCATTCTCCATTTAATTTTTTTTTTTAATAAAAATTTTTTATTTCTCATTTTTCATTTTTTATTTTTCCTTTTTTATTTTTCAGTTTTTATTTTTAGTTTTTCATTTCTTATTTTTAATTTTTCATTTATTTTTTCTTATTTATTTTTCATTTTTTATTTTTCGTCGTTCGTCGTTCGTCTTTCATTTTTAATTTTTTATTTTTATTATTTTAATTTCATTTTTCATTTTTAATTTTTTATTTTCAATTTTTAATTTTTTATTTTTCATTTTTTATATTATATTTTTCATTTTTCATATTTCGTTTTTAATTTTAAAATTTTCAATTTTTGTTTTTCATTTTAAATTTTTATTTTCCATTTTTAATTTTTTATTTTTCATTTTTCATATTTCATTTTTCATTTTTAATTTTTAATTTTTAATTTTTAATTTTTAATTTTTAATTTTTAATTTTTAATTTTTAATTTTTAATTTTTAATTTTTAATTTTTAATTTTTAATTTTTAATTTTTAATTTTTAATTTTTAATTTTTAATTTTTAATTTTTAATTTTTAATTTTTAATTTTTAATTTTTAATTTTTAATTTTTAATTTTTAATTTTTAATTTTTAATTTTTAATTTTTAATTGTTAATTTTTAGTTTTTAATTTTTAATTTTTAATTTTTAATTTTTAATTTTAAATTTTTAATTTTTAATTTTTAATTTTTAATTTTTAATTTTTAATTTTTAATTTTTAATTTTTAATTTTTAATTTTTAATTTTTAATTTTTAATTTTTAATTTTTAATTTTTAATTTTTTATTTTTTATTTTTCATTTTTTATTTTTTATTTTTAATTTTTAATTTTTAATTTTTAATTTTTAATTTTTAATTTTTAATTTTTTATTTTTTATTTTTCGTCTTTCTTTTTGATTTTTAATTTTTAATTTTTAATTTTTAATTTTTAATTTTTAATTTTTAATTTTTAATTTTTAATTTTTAATTTTTAATTTTTAATTTTTAATTTTTAATTTTTAATTTTTAATTTTTAATTTTTAATTTTTAATTTTTAATTTTTAATTTTTAATTTTTAATTTTTAATTTTTAATTTTTAATTTTTAATTTTTAATTTTTTAGTTTTTAATTTTTAATTTTTAATTTTTAATTTTTAATTTTTAATTTTTAATTTTTAATTTTTAATTTTTAATTTTTAATTTTTAATTTTTAATTTTTAATTTTTAATTTTTAATTTTTTTGTTTTATATTTAATTTCATTTTTTATTTTTCATTTTTGTTTTTTTATTTTATATTTTATATTTTCTATTTTTCATTTTTCATTTTTCATTTTTTATTTTTTATTTTCTATTTTCTATATTCTATATTTTATTTTTCATTTTTCTTTTTTCGTCTTTCATTTTTCATTTTTTATTTTCATTTTTCATTTTAATTTTTAATTTTTTATTTTTCATTTTTTATTTTAAAATTTTAATTTTTAATTTTTCATTTTTCATTTTTCATTTTTTATTTTTCCTTTTTTATTTTTAATTTTTTATGTTTCAGCAGCGACAAATGGTTATTACATATCATAATTTTTTCACCAATACAATCATAAGTCACACAGATTTTATCTTACATCTTATATCTTTCGCTGTTTTTGTGATGAATTGTGAAATAGATTTTTAACCCCCCCCCCCGTGCGTAACACATGAATAACTTGCCAAGAAAACGAAAAAATCTTCAAAAACAGAAAACGAGGCTTTTTTCTACCCCGCTTGCTTCAAACACGAAACGCCAGACTTTTCACGCAGTGTGGAAACGCGCCGTGTAAATGGCCTCTTAAAAATGTTTTATATTTAAAGTACATATTTTATAAGAAATTAGAAAATCTTAACAAAAATTTTATATCAATGTCGTCAGATAAAAAAAAATAGTAAAAAAAAGTAAGTTTCCAACTCTCTCAGTAACTGCAGTGACTCCCATTTGGAAAAGACATTTTAGCGAGGCGGACTTGCATAGTCTTAACTTTAGGCACTCTGCTGGACTAAAATTTTTGCAGTTCGAAATAATGCAATCTTTAAGCTCACTAAGGTCTTGGGGGGCAGCCTCAGCAATCCGAATTTTAAATATAGCTCAAGCGTTCTCGACAGAAGAAAGCTCAGGGCTTTGGGGTAGCCACTTTAAAATGGAAACATTTTTATCAGCAAGATATTCCACCAGCCTTTTCGCGCATTATCCTTCTGAAATATGAAATGTTCACCTATCAACCGATCCCATCAGGTCCCAGCAACATTTTCCATTACATGTAATGAGCTTTAAAATAAGAAATCAAAGGTGTTCAGTAGTTACCTTTCCATTACGAAACCCATTATTTTAACATGGCGGTGTCATTGGAGGAAAGGCCTTACCGACAACTTACTAGGTACTGGTAGAAATAAGTAGTTACTTTATAGATAACAAGAAGGGTTTTGAGTAATTTATTACACAGGGAGTAAAGTAAATTTTTGTGAAAATAACGCATTGGTACCGCACAATATGTTGTAAATAATGTAATGTAAAATTTGACAACTTTTGATGCGTTTTTTTTTTCATAAAATTTAACTCATTATTTACAGTTTATAATAATATAAACAGTGGTCATTACTAGTAAGTATTTACGTAAATCATTATCAGGAAGTCTTTGCAATTAGCTTGAAATAATTCAAAACGTGTGGGGTTAACATTACCATGTAACGCAAACGGTAGTAACTATTCATTACCAATGTTTTGCTGGGGTATAGCTATTTCTTCCAGAATTCACAAATTTACAGCAGCATTCACGTTTCCTTCTAATACGATGGTTTCACTAGTACTCCTGGCATAGATGCTGCCCCACACCATCATACCTTTCTGTACCGCTTTTACATTTGGAACGGTACACTTATAGGATAATTCATCACCTGCCTTACGCCAAACGTGTTCCATACCATGTGAGTATTTCAGCCTTATCATTGATTCGTCAGTTCATGAAATGATGTACCAAAATTGTTAGGGTTTTAAAACGTGTTCCTCATAAAACTGTATTCTTTAAGCGTTGTTTACTTTGCTAACGTAGGGAATTTTACGAGCTATGAGCCCATGTTTACCATGCTTCCTCTCGGCCTGTTACGAATAATGAATACTGACGGCGCAATTCTGCCTTCGTTTAGCAACTGATAATGAATTTTTGATACAAATTTTCATGGGTTGGCCTTCGATATTTCAAGGATTATTCTGTAAATTTTTTCTCAGGTTATTTTAGAACGTCCTGGTCTTTTTTTAGCACAAACTCTATGTTTATTCTTATAGGAAAAAATCACTTTACAAACTACTGTAGACGATTTGCTAATAAGATTAGAATAAAGCCCCGGAGGTGTTAAATTTATAGCGGTTTCTGTCATTACTAATTATATTCTTTACATGACACTGATCAGTAGGGCGAGTTTTCATATTAGTTCTATTTTCTTATAACTTGCATTTAATTAATCCAAATTTTGTTAATTGAAATTTAACTAGAGGGTGCAAAAACAAAAACATTTAGTTTTGAAAAAATTTTTTTTTCAGGCTCAAGATCAAATAGTTCTACTTTAAAAATAATTTAAAAAAATATTCGCACATTTATTTCAAAAATTGATCTATATTCTGCATGACAGGTTATACAGCTGTTTCGGGAAGAGTCACCAACCCACGTCAGTAACCAAAACCAGTAGACTGTTTGTTTGGTGAAAATTTAATTCATATACGTTTGCTGTGAAACCAATTCAATGAGAATCAAAGCAAAGAGTTATACTATTAAACCTTCCCCAATATAACAAACTAAATATAGAACATCTTTGAAACAAGTGTTTTTATACCCTATACTACTATGTGGTTTGGGTATAATGACATTGTGCTGTTGTTTGTAACTACCAAAAATATTTGACCTAGACCCATCTTTTATTATACCGATCGAATCAGAATCACTTTTTGAGTCGATTTAGCAATGTCCGTCCGTCCGTCCGTCTGTGTGTCCATGTAAACCTTTTAATCAAACTGCAGGTCGCAAATATGAATATATTTCGATGAAATTTGGTATATAAGCTTTCATCAGCCATGGGATGAACGCTGTTGAAATTGGTGAGAATCGGTCCATGTTCAGAACTAGCCCCCATACAAATGACCCCTATGAAATCGACATAAATTGCCATAAGATCCAAATTGTTGTATAGATCTTAGTCAAATTGGGTTTATATGTGTGTATTACATCCATTAATGAGTAATCCAAAGACGATCCCTATGGGACAACTCTTAGTTACAGGCCCCATATAGAGCTGCTTCCCGATCTTCACTTAAATCTATCAAAAAACAAAAATATTGCACAGATTCATCTCGCATTTTGTTTGTATATATTTTCGCAAAATTCAAGAGACTTTACCAACCATGGTCAGGATCGGTCCTTTTTTGGACCTAGTCCCCATATAGACATAGCATCCGATATGAACTTTTTCATATCTGAAGCCAAAAAAATTAATAAAAATGCCACTCAAATTTGGTTTATGCTTATTTTCTATGTCCAATTAGTTGGGCCTAAGAGATAGGGTCTCAAACACATGGTATAGGGTATCGTATAGTCGGTGTAGACCGACTATAATTTTCTTACTTGTTGTATATGTGTATGCTTTTGCCTACTACAATATACTTGTTGTTTTTTTTTTTCTTTAAAGCAATTATTTGTTTTGTTAAAAAAAAATATTGTTTTGGGAATGTTAAAAAAAATATGAAATTACTTGGAAACTTATCAAAACAAATAAACTGGATTTCTTCAATATCCTTTTCAGCCGAGATAAATAATCCCTTTCTTTTAACACGTAGTGTCTATTTGTCTGCTTGGCTGTTTATCTGCCGAAAAAGCTTTGCATCGATTTTTAACCCTGTTCCTGTGTTCCAATCGAGCTGAAACTTTGCAGGCATTTGTTTTTGTTTAAAAACTTTAATACTTTTTTAGTTTTCAGTCAATCAATTATTTAATTACATGACTTAATTTAATTTAATTTAAGTATTAATAAAAACTTGGTTTTTGTGGATTAGCTTTTTTTTTTGGTATTTATTAAGTCCTTTTTGTATTATTTATTTGCCTGCAGGTTTGAAGAAAGTTCAGATCGGATGCCATATTTATGTGGGGACTAGATCGAAAATTGGAACGACCACATTTGGTAAAGGCACTTAGTTTTAGCAAAAACATATAGATTTATGTGATGATCGGGGAGCAGCTTTTCATGAGGGCTATGACTAAGAAATGTCCCACTAGGTTTATTTTTCGCCTACTATGGGTATAACAAACACAGACAAGCCATATTTGATAGAGATTTATATAACAATTTGGGTCTTATGGCAATTTAAGTCGAGCTCATAGGGCTCTGAACATTTACCAATTTTCAACTATTTCCAAAATTCATAAAAATATATATTTGCCACCAATTTGGTGAGTTTTAATGGTTTTTAATATATGAATATGTGAACATTTCTTAACTATTTATCAAGTTTCAGTTCCGAGCAATTGAGAAATATCCGTTTGTTGCTTATGTGTTTGTTTTCCATTTGCTGAAAGATCCACAAAAAGAACTTTGTATCCTTCACGTGGTCTCCTACTTCAAACCAAAACGTTTCCATTTTCTTTTTATGCTTTTTATTTATTTAGGATTTTGTTTGTAATTTAACAATTAACAACAAATTAACATACTACACTTTGTCACTGTTTGTGTAAAGGACACGTTTATCACAATGCTCCCACACTCTCAAGTATTTACTTTGAAAATTATCATTAATATAACCCGAACAAAACCAAAAAAAAAAAAAGAAAAAATCACAACCAAACATGAATTAATAGAAAAATTACTATTTGTTATTATGTTGGGAAATCAAACAAAAATATACGTTACAAGTATTCAACAATGGGATACTCCGGCTAAGGGCACACGTTTAGGTGTTTGTTGTTGTCGTAATTATTCGACAGAACCCACAAAGACAACAAACATTGGTTAAGTTGATTGTTGAACAGGATAAAATCGAAAACGAAAAAACAATTACAAACCAATTTTTGACAAATTTTTTTCTTGTAACTTATGCGTATTTTTAAATATTTATTTATTGAAGCATATTTCTTTAACGGAAATTTATACTTTTCAAGGAAGAAGGCACTCTATTGATAACGAATCCATTTGCAATGTTCAAAATAAAAGCAAGTCACGTGCTTCAACAACACGTGTCCTTTTAATGACCGCATGGACTTGTTTTTCGTTAGGCAGTGAAAGGTAAACAAAATCAGAAAAGTTCTGATACAAAAAAAAAAAAATCGAATCACAGTCATTCAGTCAATCGTCAATGGAAATGACAATGAATAAGTTTAAGCCTATTTCTCGGCTATATTCAAATAAAACTTATATTGAAATTAAATTCAGTGAGAATAAAACCACGCATGAGTTCCACAACACAAAAAGCTGTGTTTCTTTTAGTCCTTTTCTGTTTATTCATGGACAACAACGAATTGACAGTGCGACTACTGTGCGTGGAAAAATTGAATTGAACTCTTTTTTTTTTTTGTTGTACTGTTGTCATGTTTTTTCGCGCCCCACTTAACGTAAAGGTCCAGCTGAGGGCAGGTTACAATTTTTTTTTTGCTTTCACTTATAACAGTCTGGATTTTTGGCTTATTATATATATATATATTTTTTTTTTTTGGTGGCGTAGGAGTTTGAGTAAGTGAGAAGCTTTTGTTGCTGTTCGCAGGAACAATGTACATGTTTGGTCAAATTAATATAAGGTTACTTCGTCGACCAATTGTTTGACATACGTTCGTTCAATGCTATTGAATTTCATTGGAGTGTATAGTTCTTTGTTTTTGTTATTGTTTTTTGAGTTTATAACAAATTAATTCAGGATTCTCAACGGTTGATGATTGTAATTAATAATGTATTTACATGGAGTATTATGCGTTGTCTACATGATTTGTTTTGGACATGAATGAAAAAAACTAAATAAATGAATGAAAATCATTGGAAATTGATGTTGTTTTCTATTAAAATTTTAATCAAAATTTTAATTCGAATAATTGGTTTTCAGAAAAGATTTTAAATTATGTTATTAAAATTATATTGTAATATAAATTCAAAGCAAGAGATAATTTCGTCTATCGAATTTTGAAAATATTGAATCAATTAAGAAATCGCGTATTAAATATTCGTCAAAAAATTCATTTTTTATATTTGTTCACTGAAAGAGTAAAAAAACGAGTTTTTTAACTTTATTTGAATGAAATCGATATAGGTCGTATATGGGTACCCCGCATAATTTTCAGCTCTTGAATATTTTGGGCTATTTTAATTATGGGAAAGTCAAAGTTCGTCGATTTGTGCAATAATTTCGTCAATTTTCCCCAAAAAGGTGAAAAAATCCACATAAATGCACGAAAACGCCCCCTGGCGCCTGTTAAAAATAAAAATAAATTTGAAAAATGGATTTCCCGACCCAAAAAACCCTCGGTATACACATTTTCAATATTTTTTTTAAGATTTCTTTGTTTTGTGATCAGTTTCCAATTTTGTGAGTAATCATACAATTTTTTTTTACATTTCAATGAGTATTATGGAAAATATCATGAAAATGTCTGCATCGAAATTTTGGCAGGCTCAAAAATGATTTTGGGCAAATATACTTGTTATGGCCCACAAGACCAGAATCACGATGAACCCATGGAGATTTTTGCGGCCCCTTACAATTTGACCCGCCCTAATAGTTATATATATCTATAATATTTATAGGCTAGGCGATTTCTTGTTTTGTTCTACCGTTTTATCTCGATTTTGACCAAGCGTATATTTTTTGAAAGGTATTTCTTTTTAGCTGTTGTCCAGATTTACAGATTTTTAATTTTTTTCCTTTATTTTGAGTAAATTGCATTTAAAGTTGCCGCTAACACATACATAAACTTATACATATGCTATGTGTGTGTTTATAAAATTTTTTTTAATGTGTTTGATAATGAGTTTGTTTTCACAATAATAATAAACCCAGATTGGTTGGTTTGTGAATTGGCTAAGTTAAAAAATAAAGTTGCCTGGAAATTGCACTCGAATTTCTAGCGCTGGAATCTGCTAGTATAAATTAGTTAAAAATTCTGCCTCCCATAAATTGACATGAGAGATTTATTAATGCTAATTTTGATATTAGTCTTTTGAAAACTCCAACGCATATTTTAACATCAGCTGCTCCTGACGTTCCATCTTTACCGATATAGACACCTAGCATACCTTCACGCCTCTATTTCGATCTAGGAGCACTTTTATCACAGATAAGTTGCAAACTTGCAACTTCCAAAGAAGTACTTGGTAAACACCACTTAACTCTTCTTGTCAGTTCGGGACCAGAACCAATTTTCTAATTTTGTAAGATTCGCCACTTCTTCCTAAGAATATTAAGTTTTGGGTCCAAATTTCTTGGAGTTTAAGTTGAATTAAAACAACCTAATAAAAAATAAATCGGTGATATTGATTGGGGTTCAAAAGGAATAACAGAAATCTATAATATTAATAGGCTAGGCGATTTCTTGTGACTGATGTTTTGTTCTACCGTTTTATCCCGATTTTGATCAAACGTTTATTATTTGAAAGGTATATCTTTTTAGCCGATTTGCAGATTTACAGATTTCTAAATTTTTTCCTTTATTTTGAGTAAATTGCATTTAAAGTTGCTACTAACACATACATAAAATTATACAATGCTATGTGTGTGTTTAATATTTGCTAATGTGTTTGTAATAAATATGAGTTTTTTTGTGTTGATTTGTGAATTGGCTACAACTCAGTAGCATACTTTTAGGGTTTTTCTTTAATGAAAAAATAAAATTTCCTAAAATTTGCGCTTGATTTTCGAGGGCGGAAATCTGCTATTATATTAAAGACCTTGAGTTTACTATCAGAAATCGAATATTTGATATTTGTGATCGAAATTTTAACTTGAATAATCCGGGTTTTAATTGATAGTTATAAGAAAGACTATATTGAACTATAAGTTAAAATTTCAGCTATTGAAAAATAATCAGAAATTGAATATTAAATATTCGTTTTAAACTGGATTTGACTTTTCTCAAAAATAGTAATTTTTTTTGGTATTTTAAAAATAACGGATAAAATAAAAATTAAAAAAAAAAATTATAAAATAGTTCACATAATTTTTCGAAACATAGATTTTTAAAGTTTTCCATAAAATTTTTAATCGTTTTAGTTTTTTTTTTTGTTGATATTTTTGGTCTTTCATTCCCTCTCTAAAATATTTTCGTTAAACATTTATCATATTTGCTTTAATAAAATCCAGCTACGTACGACAATTTATTAATATGACTTCTAACTTCAATAACTCATCATTGTCATCGTCTCCATCATCGAACACAGTACACCATATAATTCGTATGCTTTAAAACTCCATCAACACTCATTCACTTAGAGTTCAGTACTTGTAAGTAATTTTCTGCTGGAAGAACAAATACTTTCGAGATAGAAACGAAAAATAAATAAATAAACTAATACACCATAATTTATCACACATGCCTACACGTCCATGTACATGCAAACGAATCCTTGAACGATGCTTAACAAATATGCACAAAAGTACACTCGAAGAATTTTGCTGGTTTTATTTCTTGTTAAGAAAATGTTTTAAATCAACGTAGAAAATAAGTGTTTTGTACCTCACCCTCTTTGAAATTGATAAAATTTGTTAAACTAAATTCTCAAAGTTCTTGAAATATGGCGCCGAAAATGTGAAGTAATCATGAAATTCTCAATCAAGTAGTGTAGAATAATTTCGTTTATCTTTAGTACGTACAATTATAAGGCGATGCCAATATCTGCCAATCTACACCTCAACTAAATTTATTTATAAATTAAAAATTTTCCAAACTACATCGCAACTGAATTTATTTGTGAATTAAAAATCATTGTATATTTGTTGATCCCCTTTCTGAGTTTTTAAAGATATTTTTCACTTTTTATGCCTCCATATTTCGGGAGCTATAGATGTAATTTTATAGTGTAAGATTCGATCTATGTTTTAATGAGTGCTTGAAGTGTAAGGGAATTCTGTTTTTTGTTAATAAATAGAAGCGGCGTATACCACACTTGTGCATTTGTGCCTTTGAATTAAATACTTATGAAGAAACTTTAAATTTTAGAAATTAATCTTAAATTCTTATAAAATCGCCTTAACCGAGTCTTTTGTAGCTTCCTCAGGTGTCTTAGTATTTTTTGATGTTATTTTAATTGTCTTTGTAAAATATCCTTATCGAGACCAAAAATATTTTCTGTAAAAAAAAAAATTTGGGTAAAACAAATCTTGTGTTTAAACATTTTTTTAAATAAAATTTTTCTTCAGCTCTGTCGTCGGATATAAATATTTATGAGAAATAATAACAGACATTAATTCACAAAAAATGGCACCGAAATTTGTTTAGGTCATAAGTTTATTAATAATTTTATTGATAATGCTCGACTGATGTAGCTCAATTTTGATATCAAAATGGATATAATAGCGCAAAAATATTTTGCCAGTCCTTTTTTATCAACTTTATTGCAATCTTCATTTTAGAAATGTCAGTTGCTTTAAAGATTTACCTATTTCTATGAGTGTAAATATTTATATTCATATACTCGTACCTAAGTTTTGAGTACTTATATTGAGTTGTCTTATTTATTCCACATGAAAACAATACATGTTCATCTGAGGAGGCGGCTTTGGAGTTTGTATGACAAAAAAAAAAATCATGTTTAATAATAAAACATAAACTGGAGTGTTAAATATTACAGCGATGATTTGCAGCCGCTGCTCAATCAACTATCTAAAGACCATATATCACATATGGTATTTCAGTAGAGATATTATACATATTTACTCGTATATGTTTATCTTTATAAATTAGAGAAATTTATATCTCGTATTTATGCAGCCGAGAAGGTAACATTGTGGTGCACGCAGTTTATGCGTTTATTTCATTGCTACTGATGTAGTAGATTTACCCTAATCTCTAAAATATTTATTTGCATTTTTATGGAGATTAGGGTGGCCATTATTCTTAGACGTTGTATATTCGACTCTTGTAAGAGATGAGATCAAGTAGTAGATTCTTGAATTGAATGCTTTTTTTACGTTTTCTTCGGCACGTTTTTTATAAAGAAAGTTTTAAGATTTTAAACAGAAAAAAAGGATAAATTAAGAACAAAAATATTTTTCACAACAAGAAAAATTTCATGCATTTCACAGAACTATTTTTTGATGTGTAAACATCCATACGCGCAGAGGAGTACATTTTTATTTCAGAATACAATCACAATAACAGCGTAACATGTAACGGTTGATTTAGTTTGTATTGGTGATATGTAATAACCTATTTGAAAATGAAAAATAATAGATGAAAAATGAAAAATTAAAAATGAAAAATAAAAAATGAAAAATAAAAAATTAAAAATAAAAAATTAAAAATAAAAAACGAAAATAAAAAGTGAAAAATTATAACTTAAAAATGAAAAATAAAAAATTAAAAATAAAAAATAAAAAACGAAAATAAAAAGCGATAAATTAAAATTTAAAAATGAAAAATAAAAAATGAAAAATAAAAAATTAAAAATAAAAAATAAAAAAAGAAAAATGAAAAATAAAAAATTAAAAATGAAAAATAAGAAATTAAAAATTAAAAATTAAAAAAGAAAAATAAACAAGTAAGAATGTTAAATTCGGCTGTGCCGAATCTTTGATACCCTCCACCTCGGTTTGAGTATTGATAATAAATGTAAACAAAATATTGGAAAAAGTTAACAATTTGTTAAACTTAATACCAAATTATTTCAGAAACTTCTTTGTTTTGGTTTTCGTCTTTTCTATTATTTCGGATTTATTTCGGTGTTTGCTTTTTGGTCATAGTGGTTGCTGATCGCCATGCATTTAGGTTATATACCTATATGCATGCGTTTCCGGTTATATGACATAACTTCTCGTTTAATTTAGATTTTGCTAATTAAATAGCCCGCCCTAACCTCCATTGCAAAGGTAATGGTTGTGTAGAGTGGCTATATGCAATAAATCGTGCTAATTGGAGATGGCTGTATAGTTTCTTTTAAATGGCCAAATATTTCTACATGGCGGCCATGTAGGTCGGATGGAGTACCAAAATAATAACCAAAAAAAAGCTCTCAACTTTTTTTTAAAATATTGCAATATTTTGAAAACATAGAGAATAAATTTATAATAATAAATAATCAAATTAGGGATGCCAAACGCATAAAATCAAAAGTCCCAAACATTTTAAATAAAATAATTTTATGTTATCTTTATTTTCTGAAAAACTTCAAATTTTCATCCAAAAAAATTGTGAAAATTTATATATAAAAAATAGCATTCTCATCAAATTACGTTTACTTATGTAACAATTTTTATGTTAGCAATTCTTAAATATCATTTGAGGTTTTCTTAAATTCATTGAATTTAAATTAATATTTTCTGTAGTGCGATTCTGTAAATTTCAAATTCAACGATCTGACAATCGCAAAATATATCGACAGCTCTTGTTATTTGCACTAAGGATTAAGTGATTCACTAAGTACATACATCTTAACGACAGTCGATAAATCGTTTTTCTATTTATTTAAATTGTAAACTAGTGGCACCTCTGTCAAAATAAGCGAAAACACAAAGAATAGAAAAAACAAATTACTTCGTGTTTGACAGGATGATTTTATGTTTATGTTTAATATCTTTATTTTATTAATAATATTTCTGTTTATTTATTTGAAAATTAATTAATGAATTGAATATTCTATTTAATTTTTTTATTTATATAAAAAAGTTTTTTAATAAAAGTAAAATATTTTCACTATTTTACGATTCTTATTTATGTATGACGACATTTCAACCTAAAAATTTAAGTTTTTATGATTGAATAAACAACACAAAAATGGTTGTCGTTTAGATAACAACAACAGCTGACTTTAACAATAGCGAATATCCTTTAAAAATTTTACTGATAATTTTGCAATTTTCTTTTTTTTTACGATTCGATTACCGTTAAAAGAAGTTACTGAATCGCGGTACTGAAAAGTTATTAATATCTCCTGAATGGCAGTATTTTTTTTTAAATGTAAACATTTTTAAATGTAAACATATTTGGTGTTTTTTTTTGGAATTTCAATTTGTGTTTAACGAATAAAATTTATATATTAAAGATTCAATTGATGTCTTCTAAATTTAAAATTATTATTTCCGACGTTTTGATATGATTTTCTGAAATTCAATTAATATTTTCTAATTTATAATTGGAAATTTTAATTTCAGTTTTTATTAGAATTGATATTTTCTTAAATTTGAATGGAAAATTTAAAAAGTGCAATTTTTATTTCTGTGTATAATAATGCTCTAGTAATTATAAACAATTTTTAAAAATTAGATTTAATCGCAATCAGATACTTTGTAGGTAAAGCAGAATAATAGTTCTATATAACTATGTAGAAATGTTTTGAAAGCAAAAAACTCATTGATGAACTCGGTAACTCTATTTTGTAAAGACAACAAAAAGTTAGCATGCCAAACTTATGTTCATATTTGTAAAAGAATTATGAAAAAACGTATGAAATAAAAGACCAGCCCGTGTATAATCTTAACATTGTTCTGTATGATATCTATTTGAAAATATTGACATTCATGTTAAAATAGAAATAACTATTGCAAAGCTAATTAGAACAAAAATTGTGGCGCCATCTACTGTGGCATATTCACGCTGAGCAAAATGAAGTGACACTCTGTTAATGCAAAATAAATGTATTTTCCCCACAACAACATATTGCAGAATTTTATGTAAATAAAATAATATACCGATTTATTTCTAACATGCAGTTATTATGGATATACATATATAGAATATATGTATATTATTTGTATTATTTAATATGTGTATGTATGTATATGTAAATATTACACACAAAAAATACAACATCAAACGTTATTTTTGTGTTTTTCTCTTTAAATAAATTAATACATAATTTTTTTTTGCTAAATTTACATTTGGGCAATTCACAACAGTTGTTGTATATTGTATGTTGTATTGAAATACACAATACAATTATTTGTTGTGAACACTCAGTTGTATTTTCATATTGTAAAAAGATTTCTTTAGTAATTTTCGATCCAACGAGGAAAGATCGCTTCGTCGCTTCTGCTATTTTGTATAAGAGAAAATGCTTGTCAGTGTTTGCTTTTTGGTCGCGAGATATACCCTGGAGTTTTAGTTACGTACCTTTATATAAATAAACTTATCGATGTATTTGCGTTATTTGCATTATTTGCCATATTTTATTTTATTATTATTTATGCTGATAAAATTCTATGTATTTGTTTTTTCTTTTTCATGAAAACTGGCATTCACTTGGAACTGATATGTTATGATACAATATACAACATTTACTAAACATAGCAAATGAAGTTGGATCGTGTATCAGATTTTTTACACTATTGTAAAGTGATACACGATACAACAGATACAACGAAACATTACCCATTGTGAATTGCCCAATTGTTTTTTTTTTTTTTTTATTAACAACTAGGTATTTAAGCATTATTTGCTTTAGATGTTGGTGAATTTTTACTCCCTTTATATTAACTCGTAGTGTCTGCTTATCGAAAAAATTTTGGATCGATTTTATCCACTTTCCCGTGACCCAATCGATCTGAAATTTTGCAGGCAGGCTCGTGGCAATGACACAAATGATCTAACAAATTTTTTTAGTGATGCCAAAACAATGGAAACTTTTAAATTTTTCTACCAGAGTTGATAAAAAAGTGTACAAAGGGTTTGTTTTTATTATATTATTACCCCAACGACCACAAAAACAAGAAGTCCAGCTATGACAGCAACACAACATTTAGAATAAAACAAGAACAATATAGAAACATCATATTTTTCATTTTTTTTTTAATTTTTTAGAGATTTCCCTGGACCTGTTCCACCGATTTCAATGATTTTTGAAATAGAAATCTTCCCATGAATTTGGTGAATCATTCTCACCCTAGCTGTCCCATTGAGGGCGTGATCGTGACAAGAACAACATAGAAAATTATATTTTTTCAAGACTTTTTTTAGTTCTTCATTCAAATCTCGGGCCCTAATCGACCGATTTGGACGATTTTAAATAGCAAACTTTTCAGGATGCTAATGAATCATTTTTTATGTCAACGAGTAATGCCGTCATCGTGATTTCGACAGACGGACAGACGGACTGACGGACATCACTATATCAACTCCGGTTGTTATAAGGATCACAAATATATATATTTTATGGGGTCCAAATTTTTTTTTCTAATTATTACAAACGGAATGACAAACTTATATATACCCTCTGCACACTGGAGTGGAGGGTATAAAAATGAAAAATAAAAAATTAAAATAAAAAATTAAAAACGAAAATTGAACAATTAAAAATAGAAATTGGAAATCAAAAAATGAAAAATTAAAAAATAACCGGTTAAAATAATAAATAATAATAAATATTTTATATTAGCAGAGCCCCTGCAGTTCATTGCTATAAGTGATACATAGATGACGCTTTCTGTATGATTTTAAAAGAGTGCCATAAAAAATCTTTAATTACTCGATGTTTACACATCTCCGCTGTGATTGAACTCACATGATTTTTTCATACGGCAATACTTTTTGGTTGCTGAATAGGGAATAGTATCGTTAACAGTTATTTGTTTTGTTTTAAATTAATAAAGTTTATTAAGTAGCAAACTTTTGCAAAATGGGCCGAAAACAGAAATAGACTACTGAAGCTGAAAGAAAAACTATATTAAATCTTTATAAACAAAGTAAATTGTATATAGAAATTGGTGAAATTGTAAAACGAAGCTGATTTACTATATGAAGCATTGTAAAACCATTTAAAGATGATTCAGGGTATAAAAACTTTTATCGTTGTGGTCGACTGCGTAAGAAGCCCAAATCTTAAGAAAAATATAAAAGAATCTTACAACTACCTCTACTCAAGTGGCTGCAGAATATTTGGAGGAGATATAGCAAGAAAAAGACTCCTGATAAGCAATATCAACAAATCAAAACGTGTAGACTTTGAAAATGCTTACAAAAATAAACTTGACGATTTCTGGAATGGAGTACTATTCTCAGATGTGAAAAAAACTAAGTTTTTATTGTAGACTTTGCAAAAGCTTACATAAATAAACTTCATGATTTCTAGAATGGAGTACTTTTCTCAGACGTGAAAAAACTAAGTTTTCATTGATGGTACAATGAATAAAAATGTGTACCTTAAATTAAAAGTTAGGCCTTCGGGAAAGCTTCTACTTTCAGCAGGGCAACGACCCGAAACACACCGCCCACGACGTCAGAATATGGATAATACATCATGTTCCCACATTCTGTCAACTCCTCCGCAACCACTTCGCATGAATCACATAACACTTCTATGGGATGAATTGGGCAGAGAGCAAAATCACCATACTACTAGTAAGGCTCAACTAAAAGAAGTCCTTTTGAAAGAGTGACTAAATATAGGAGCAGACGTAACGAAAAAATTGGTCCATTCAATGCCAAGAAGATTGAAAGAAGTCATAGAAAGGAAAGGTTACTCCACAAAATTTTAAACATTTTAAAATTATTTAAAGATGTTTTTATCCGACCTTTCCAACTGTAAATAAGAATTAAATATTTGACCTCGAGCTCAAATATTTAATTCTTATTTTATTTTAAAATTATATTTTTTACGAAAATGCTTTTGAATACCTTTGTCCGCTTAAAAGCGTACCACTATGTGGTCAGGGTATAATGAGTTTGCCCTGATGTTTGTAATTACCAAAAATATTTGATATTTGAATCACTATCTGATTCGGTTTAACGATGTCCGTCCGTCCGTCCGTCCGTCTGTGTGTCCATGTAAAGCTTGTAATCAAACAGCAGGTCGCAAATATGAATGTATTTTGATGAAATTTGGTATTTAATCTTTTATCGGCCATGGGCTGAACGCTATTGAAATTGGTGAGAATCGGTCCATGTTCAGACCTAGCCCCCATACAAATGACCCCTATGAAATCAACATATATTGCCATAAGATCCAAATTATCATACAAATCTTAGTCAAATTGGGTTTGTATGTATATATTACATCCATTAATCAGCAGTCCAAAAATGATCCCTATTGGACAACTCTTAGTCATAGGCCCCATCTAGAGCTGCTTCCCGATCTTCACTTAAATCTATCAAAAAACAAAAATATTGCACTGATTCTTCTCAAATTTAGTTTGTATATAATTTTTGCAAAATACAAGAGACTCTGCCAAACATGGTCAGTATCGGTCCATTTTTGGGCCTAGTCCCCATATAGATATAGCATCCGATATGAACTTTTTCACATCTGCAGCCAAAAAAATTAATAAAAATCGCACTCAAATTTGGTTTATGCTTATTTTCTATATCCAGTTAGTTGGGCCTGAGAGATGGTCATTTGGGTATAATGACTTTGTGCTGCTGTTTGTAACAACCAAAAATATTCGTCCTAGACCCATCTTTAATTATACCGATCGACTCAGAATCACTTTTTGAGTCGAAATAGCAATTTCCGTCCGTCCGTCCGTCCGTCCGTCTGTGTGTCCATGCAAACATTTTAATCAAACTACAGGTCGCAAATATGAACATATTTTGATGAACTTTGGTATATATACTTTCATCGCCCATGAGATGAACGCTATTGAAATTGGTGAGAATCGGTCCATGTTCAGACCTAGTCCCCATACAAATGACCCCAATGAAATCGACATAAATTGCCTTAAGTTCCAAATTATCATATAGATATCATTCAAATTGGGTTTGTATGTGTTTATTACATCCATTAATGAGTAGTCCAAAAATTATTCCTATAGGAAATTCTTAGTCATAGGCCCCATATAGAGCTGCTTCCCGATCTTCACTTAATTCTATCAAAAAACAAAAATATTGCACAGATTTTTCTCAAATTTGGTATGTATATATTTTTTCAAAGTGTAAGTGACTTTACCAAATATGATCAGGATCGGTCCTTTTTTGGACCTAGTCCCCATATAGACATATCATCCGATATGAACTTTTTCATATCTGCAGCCAAAAAAAATTAAAAAAAATGCCACTCAAATTTGGTTTATGCTTATTTGCAATATCCAATTCGTTGGACCGAAGAGATAGGGTCTCTAAACCATGGTATAGGGTATCGTATAGTCGGGCTAGACCGACTATAATTTTCTTACTTGTTATATTTAAATTAGAAGTAAATGAATAAATAATTTTGTTGAATACCGTTTAGAGCTATCGATTTCAATTTTTTTTGACCACTTTATGAATACTGTATAGAGAACGAGTTTTCAAAAAAGCTAGTATAGCCCAGCACTCGAAATTCGAGTGCAAATTCTAGGAAATATTATTTTTTCATTCAATTTTTGTCTTCCAATGTTGTTTTAATCGATATATATATATAAAATTTAAGAATATTTGAATGAGCCTAAAGGTTAAGCAATTCACAATTCAATACAGAGCGTCTGATATATTTACGTTATTTAATTTAATATATTTTTAAGATAGAGTAGACATAAATTTTATCATTCTTAGCTTCTCCTCCATATGAACTATGACTATGCCAATTTTCACACTCCTCCGTGCCCGCATATTGCTCAAAAAGGGAACTTAGTATTTACCTTCACGTATTAATATATAGATTCTAAATCGCATAACAAATTCTATAACAAATTCTATAATGCACCTGAGCTTGGTGTCATCAGCTTCAAATTTGATCATATAATTTGTTGGCACCCTAATAAAACAATGGTATATGGGATATATACAAGAAAAATATGGAGTTTTAGTATGTTGTAATGTGTCAAATGAAACATATTGTGTAGTGATAATATTTTTTAATATTTATATTGCGTTATGGTTCTTCTATTAAAGAACATTTTGGATCGGAAATGTTGCATACTTTTGTGCTTTAGCAATATATATCCTTCGATTCAAATTTATTGATTTAAATGAAAGAATTAAAAGATCATAGTATGATTATTATAGATGCTGAGATTTTATGAATATCCTATTTTCAATCAACTACAATGCTCCAATCTTAGCCTAAATGCTTTTATGAAACTATAATTTATTTAAGTCTATTTTGGGACATATTTTCATATTTACCTTAAACTGTTTTATGACCAGCCTTAATATGCTTTTAAATATTTAGAAATCATTTAAAGACCCAATTACTTAAATAATCTTTTTCATTTTTCTTACTCTATCTCGCTCTTTCCCTACACTGGCCACTACAAATGTTCAACCTTTTGTAATACAAAAGGTGTTGCTTCAAATTCCTTTTTTGTTCGCTTTACAAGTAGAAAAAAAATGTACTTACATTAAAAAAAAAAAAATACCAACAACCCTCAAATAACCAACGATTAACTTTCTTTTGAAAAAAGTTTGTTGACCAGAAATTCTAAAGCAACAATGGTTGGACATAATAGAAAACCCCAAAGTTTAAAAGCATGACTTAAGTATCAACATAAAATTTTCAGTTTTATGAGGCATACATATTCCTTCATACATAAAAAAAATACTAAAGAAGAGATGACCCTTATAAACTTCTATAACTATGCATGTATGGCTATGTTTTTTTTTTGGATTATTTACAAGAGTCCACAAATCAAAAAGAAATTATCTTTAGCAGACCCTTTTGTATTCATATGAATTTGGAAAAGGTGTGGACAATCTCCAAAATGTAATTTCTTTTTAATATCATCTAACAAAACATGACATTCAAAATAGAACAGAACATTGGCCAAATAAATAGCCAAAATAACCATAAATAAACCTGAAATGACGAAGATGAATTGAAAGTATTTAAATATTTAAATTGACAACGGATACGGAGCAAGATGGTGTTTATCCACACAGACATACAATATTTTTTAAGCTACACATTATTGGCACTTTCTTTAGAATTTCGTTATATGGTCAATAAAATAAACTTTAGAACTTGTTGGATGTGAAGGAGGAGAAGATGAAGCATAAGAACCAGCACTTAAGGGATCTTGTTTTGTTAAGGTTTATTCTCGAATAATCAACAAACATAAAAAGTTTTTTTTTGTTTTGGCAAACCAGAGAAAAAACAGACGCTTGACCTAACGAACCATAAATTAACTACGTTAGTTTTAAGTGTTTGCAAGTGTTGGTATATTCGTTCGTCTATACCTTCCTGAAGTGTTGTTTAGATGTTTTGTGTTGATGTTGTTGTTGTTACCTGCAGCCATAAAAACTTCAGTTGGTAAGTGTGTCTTTCTCAATTGGTCGTAGCTTAAATAAAGTATGTTCTGTGGGTTGTGGGACGACCAATGAAGCTGCCCTGCCAGTACTCGTACTGTGCACTATATCAATTTTTGTTTTATAACTTTTAAATTCGATTATAATAGACAAAAGATGCATGCATACGGTTAGATATTTATGATGAAAATGTATCTTTTGAATGAAGTTTGCAGAAAAGCAGATATAAGAAATTTTGTTGGAAAATCCTTTGAGATTTGGAGGATTAACTAATGAAAGACTTGATTAGAAAATTTGCATGTAAAAGAGCTATTGAAAATATATATTTGGAAGTTTTGAAATGTTTGAAAGATAACTATAAAGATATTGATGATATTATATGTCTGTTAGGGAAAAATTGATCCAAACAAAAAAAAAAAAAATATATATATATATATATAAATTTCTAAGTACGAGATTATTTTTCTATAGCAAAACTAAAATTACTCTGCGAAAAATAGGGACAAATGTACTAGAAACTTTGTGCAGAATTTTAATTCTTTTCTAAGATATCAATTTAATGATTGTAAAATCAGTTGTTTATTTCTATTGAAGCAAATTTTTTAATAAATCCTGTTTTTTTAAAGGAATCCATTTCATGTTTGCGAAGCCAGAATCAGAGATCGATCTTATGACTTAGTAAATGACAATTCTGTGGTTTCTAATATCTAAATATTCAGGGGAGCCAAAAAACGTTATATTTGAAATTATGGGCTCGATATAAAGATTTTCGAGCTTTTTATTTAACAATCCTGTAGATATGGGCAATAAATACTTTATATTTGAGCCCAAAATCTTCAGAGGAATAGATCCGAGAGAAGGACGAAAAAACAATATGTAAATAACACTTAAGTGTGTGCAGATAAAACAACTTATGTCGACAAGCGTCGTTTTCTTTGAAAAAGAAAACTACCAATGCTACCACCCATGTAGACATAAGTTGTTGTTGCTTGAAAAATGGATTTTTTGTTCGTCAACAAAAAGTTAAAGGGACTTAGGATGAGAATATAACAACGTATCAAGAATAATAGTGACAAAAAATAACAGAAATAAACACACAAGTTTTTATAAGTGGTTATAAACTGAGAACTAATTCAAAATTATTTTGCATTTTTTTTTCATTAATAACAACATATGTCGCTATGTGTCGTTTTGTGAGAAAATAATTTGTCAGCGATCAAACTTAACTTAATTTAATATACATTTAAGTTACGTCGTTATTTAAAGAAAAAACTCAGAAATGGTCAAAATTTTTTTAAAAACAATTTAACACATGTAAAGAGCGTTAAAAATTAATATATTTGGCATCGTTAACTCAAAACTGACAAAAATGGACATACGTGGTTATTCCAGAAAACGCAGAATTTTTCTATAAGAAAATTTTTGTATAAGAAAAATTATGTTAAATCTTTGAGTCTTTATAGAAAAATATAAAGGAATTTGACAATGGAAACGAAACATGTCTCCAAGCCCAATAAATATTTATGTTTTTTAAAAAATTCAGTTCCCAGAAATAAGAAGATTATTTTTTTTTTAATTTTCTGTAACAAAATTTTTTTTCACAGTCAAATACGTTTGGTATTTTGTAATACGAATCGTTTGAATCATTTGGGGCGTACAAAAATAGTCATCTATAATATTAATAGGCTAGGCGATTTCTTGTGACCGATGTTTTGTTCTACCGTTTTACCCCGATTTTGACCAAACATATATTATTTGAAAGGTATTGCTTTTTAGCGGGTTTGCAGATTTACGGATTTTTTAATTTTTTCCTTTATTTTGAGTAAATTGCATTCAAAGTTGCTACTAACACATTTAAAAAATTTGTTAATGTATTTGTTAATGAGTTTGTAATCTTCATTCACAATAACCATAAACCATAAAAGTGTTGGTTTATGAAATGGCTAATTTGAAAAATAAACCTGTCTAGAAATTGCACCCGAATTTCGAGCGCTGGAATCTGCTAGTTTTATTTAATAGGCCAATTTTATTTCGAATTTCGTAACTTAACAAATCCCCGAAAAATTAAATTACGAAGTATGTATGTATGTTTAAATATTCTAAATTAAAAAACAAGTAAGAAAATTATAGTCGGTCTAGACCGACTGTACGAGACCCTATCTCATAGGCGCAACTAATTGGATATAGAAAATAAGCATAAACCAAACTTGAGTGGCATTTTATTAATTTTTTTTCTTTTGAATATGAAAAATTTCATATCGGATGATATATTTATATGGGGACTAGGTCGAAAAATGGACCGATCCTGAGCGTATTCGTAACTTCACTTTTTTTTTCAAAAACGCACACAGACCAAATTTGAGAAAAATCTGTGCAATATTTTTGTTTTTTGATAGATTTAAATGAAGATCGGGAAGCAGCTTTATATGGGGCCTATAACTAAGAATTGTACTATAGGCTTTATTCTCGGATTACTGATTAATGGGTGTAACAAACACACATAAACCCAATTTGACCGAGATCTATATGATAATTTGGACGGACATCGCTAAATGACTCAGAAAGTTATTCTGAGTCGATCGGTGTAATAAAAGGTGGGTCTATGTCAAATATTTTTGGTAGTTCCAAACATCAGCACAAAGTCATTATACGATGACCATTGTTGTATCGTATGAGATTAATACGAAGTAAAAGCTATATGGTATAAAACTGATTCTGATCACACTGCTCGTAGGCCTGACCTCAGATGAGTGTGTTAAATCGCATGACCAAAAAGTGCGAATACCAGTGTATGTGAGATAGATGCAGGTTCCAACCTTGCGGCCGCCCTAAGTAGAAAAGTTTCATATAGAAAAAGTCTAATCAATTATATCAATAATTATTACAATATTGAGTATAATCACTGATGAAAGCTCAATGCCAGAAACCGGTCGAATTCAGCCAAAAAAAAACCTGTTATGATTTTTAACAATATACGCTTTATTCTCTACCAGGCACCATTCCAAACAAAATCAGAAGTTACATATTAATTATAGTATTAAATGCAATATGTCTGAAAAAATTACATTAAATCTGACGAACTATGGGCACAGATCTACAGAATTTAAATATTATAACGAAAGATTTAACTTATTTTTGTCATTTCGTTTGTAACGCATCAAAAAACTCGAGTTGATATAACGATGTCCGCCCGTCCGTCCGTTGTAATCACGCTTATTCACAAAAAAAGAAATTAAACTGGGTAAACTTAGAATAATATTGTTGTGCAGGCTGGAATTTAAAATGGGATAAAATGGCATCATTGTGTCAAGATATGACCTAAAATATGAAGACACCTGCAAGCTAAAAATTGAGTGTGTTTGTTGTAATAATTTATTATTAATTTATGAAATTGTTTACTTTTTCACATATTTGTATTCATTTGATATAAGTCTAGATATTAAGTCTAAATATCACAGTTGCGGCATAACCGAACTTAACACTCTTACTTATTGTGGACAATTTCTTTTAAAATCGTGTTTGTTTTAATTAATGGGATTTTTAAAATTAAAGCATACTTTTCGCAATTATTTGATTAAAATAATATATTGCATATCTTTCGGTATTAGTTGATCCAAATAATATATTGCATACTTTTGTTCATTTTTTTGATTGAAATATTATATTGCATACTTTTCGATCATAATATTCGTCTTGCCAATTTCTTTTTGAATATTTTCAAATAAAAATAAATTAATGTAATAACATTTAAGTCTTTCATATTTTCTTTTGCAATAATAACAACAAAAGGTTTTGTTTTTTTTTTTTCATAGAAAACCATGTTCATAAAAACAGTATATTTTTTATATTGACAATATAAATATATGCACATGTTACTAGCCAAAACCATACATAAGTTCGCACATGCATACACACATACATACACATATACTTACATACATGCATACAATCATACAGCTTGCAGTTAAGCGTAACATTTACTTGCAACATATAAAAAGTCTTTACTACCGAACGTTATAAGCAACAAAATCCCAAAACGGAAACCTTAACTGTAGCAGTAACATACACACACATACTCTGTTAAACACAGATCTTAAAGGTACTCGTTGGCTGAGAAATGTATTGTTTTCATACATTTCAGGCATTGACTTGACTTCTGGAACGCAAAAAGAAACATACCCAATGTTTAGCTTTTTCTTTCATAAAAGTGTTAAAATATTTTCTTAAATAACCATGTATTGTGTATGCATTTCTAAATGTACATATACACATGCAACAGCCATAAAGCAGCAATTGTTGCTTGGCTTAATAAACTTGTGATCGTAAAATTCTACTTGTGTAGCTCCCAGAGTTTTTAATCCTTTTACGGCTGGGTGTTGTTGAAAAATGAATCAGAGTCCTTTTAAAATCGGATAAAAAAATGGAATCTTTATAAATAAACTAATTTTAAATATAGTAATATTTTGTATTTAGTAGATCATAAATATATACACCTAAGTTGATGAGATAATTATAATCAACTTTTAAGACATTGAAAATAATTTCGAAAGAAGATTTAGTTGCAAATAAATCATTTAAAAGATCTCTAAAAATATGGTATAGTTTTGAAATAAATATTATTTATTGCCCAATAAGCTTTTGGCCAACAAAACGGCTCATATATGATTTTTAAAACAATGTGGAACCATATCGAGGGCATAATACCAGAAGAGCATATCGACCCATACATTTTGTTATCTTATAATTAAAAGAAAAATAAATATCGTTTTAAAGTTCAATTTTTTTTCTCGGTAATAAACGGGTTAAACGCTATTGTTACATATGAAGAACGACACCCAAGTGTTTGGAATACTTACATCAAAATGATGATAATAAGTTATATAATTTAATATCAATCTGAAAAGAAAAATCAAAAAAAAAAAGGAAACGAAAATAAGTATGAAAACAAAAGCTCTTTTGCCATAAATGTAAAATGTATTGTTTCTGTTAGGGATAGGTGCTTTTTTATGTTTGATTTTGTTGTTGTTGTTTTTCAAAAATGTGCAACATTAATGCATGTTTTTTTCTACTTATTTGTATATGTTTTTCCACATCCTTACCATATACAAGCATTTCTATTTATTTAGAGATCCTAGAAGTATGCAAGCATTTTAGTTTTGTTTTTTTCTTTTACTACTTTCCATTTAAATAAGCATAATGTTTACTTCTTGAGTAGTCAAGCAAAACAGTTAGATACACATATACATATATATATGTACATTTACTTATACAGGTTCGTATTGTTGTGTGCATTTAAATGCGCTTTTAAGTAAACAAATATTTAAACATGTTTTCTTTGTTTTCAGGTTAAGTACAGAATAGTGTAAAATAGCACAATAAAATAAATATTGATAAAATAGCTTTCAAAAATTTCATTGCATACTTTTGGGATGATAACTAAAATAAATATCATTAGAAGGAGCTGCTTCTTAAAATATTATTCTTTAATTACAATGATATTGAAAGTCTGGCAATTATGCTGATTAAAGCTAAATTAAGAATATGCATTATTCTAAATTTTGAGATACATATGATAGCTAAATATATAATAATTGATTTTACATTACAATATTTGAAAAATATTAATCATATTTTTCAAAAATCAAAATATAAATATATTTATTTATTTATTTATTTATTTAATAACTATGTAATAATAAATTATTACAAAATTATATTAAGTAAGCACTAGCTGCTAAGGCCATCGGCTCAAATATAAATATAAAAATATTTATTCATTTAAAAAAAATTGTTTAGGTATAAATTTTATTTTAATTGTAGCAAATTTTTTAATAAATCCTGCTCATAACCATAAATCATCAACTGGACACATACTCGAATTAACATATCAAACTTTTAAATTCATTTTTTGTTACTGCAACAAACAACTGAGGCTCAAACAAAAATTCAACCACACTGCAAACAAAATCCCTTTCTTACAACATATTACATGGTTTTTTTTCTTCTAAAAAATTCAGCTCAAAATCTTGTTATGTTTTGTCTGACAATATTGTTTTGAATTATGTGGTAAATGCTTCATTATTAATTAGACTCATTAATTGTATTGTTACTTCGTGTTCGTCTAGTGGGGAGCTGCGTAACATTTATACAGGCAAAAAGTTTATCCGGGTTTGGTTGTTAAGACACCTTAATTAAATGTCAGTTCACATTGTTAAACTTTTTCTGTCTAATAACTGCACAGGGGTAACACTTTTAAGGTTTTTGCTAAAAATCATAATGAAAATTTCAAATTTACATATGAGTTTATAGAAAGTTGTTATTTAGCTAGAATTCTCAGGAGACCTGTTATGATTTTTTTTTCATTATAATAAATCAATTTGTTAATTAAGTAATAATATAGTTTTTTTTTTTGTTGGCAAATGCGAAGTTTAGCTAATTAAGGTGGTTGGGGCAAATCAAAATGAAACAAACCATAAGACAATGTTAGAAATTTGAAAGAAATAAATAATAAAGGCCTAAACTTCAAGACCAGACTTAATCATATTTTCACTATAATTTTGGTTAGTGCTTGATATAGTTTAGTTCTTTTTTTTTTTGACTTAATAGGTAGGCCTATTGTGTAGATGTTATATTAGAATACATGTTTATCGGTAGGATCCGTTAGGTGGCGCTTGTGCCGCTCTATTTACATAAATCTAAACTCTTCGAAACATTAAGAGTGATCGAGATAAGATTAAAACACTAGATTTAGTTCTTCTGGTTTTTGATGCGTAAACATCTATACGCGCTGGGGGTAAAAATCTATTTCACAATATAATCACAAGAACAGCGTAAGATGTAAGATGTAAGACAAAATTGGTGTGACTTATGATTGTATTGGTAAAAAAATTATAATATGTAATAACCTTTTTGTCGCAGCTTTCTGAATTTATTTCTTCAATTTTTAAAATATTTATAATTAATTTCCTCAATCATTTAAAACTATTCTTAACGTTATAATTTATTCCATATAAATAATACAATTGTCGCTGCATTTAATATTATTTTTAATAAATAAATGAAAAAATAAACACGTGTAACCGTGTAACTGTGAAAAGTGAAAAAAGAAAAATAAAAAATTAAAAATTAAAAATTAAAAATTAAAAATTAAAAATAAAAAATTAAAAATTAAAAATTAAAAATTAAAAATTAAAAATTAAAAATTAAAAATTAAAAATTAAAAATTAAAAATTAAAAATTAAAAATTAAAAATTAAAAATTAAAAATTAAAAATTAAAAATTAAAAATTAAAAATTAAAAATTAAAAATTAAAAATTAAAAATTAAAAATTAAAAATTAAAAATTAAAAATTAAAAATTAAAAATTAAAAATTAAAAATTAAAAATTAAAAATTAAAAATTAAAAATTAAAAATTAAAAATTAAAAATTAAAAATTAAAAATTAAAAATTAAAAATTAAAAATTAAAAATTAAAAATTAAAAATTAAAAATTAAAAATTAAAAATTAAAAATTAAAAATTAAAAATTAAAAATTAAAAATTAAAAATTAAAAATTAAAAATTAAAAATTAAAAATTAAAAATTAAAAATTAAAAATTAAAAATTAAAAATTAAAAATTAAAAATTAAAAATTAAAAATTAAAAATTAAAAATTAAAAATTAAAAATTAAAAATTAAAAATTAGAAATTAAAAATTAAAAATTAAAAATTAAAAATTAAAAATAAAAAATTAAAAATTAAAAACGAAAAGCCAAAAACGAAAAACGAAAAATTAAAAATTAACCAGTTGGAATAACAAATAATAATAAATACTAGCAGATTCCAGCCCTCGAAATTCGAGTGGGAAATCTAGGAAATCTTATTTTTATATTTATGTAACACCAATTATATTTCAAAATCCATAGTTCAAAACTTTTTAAATATTATTATTTATAGGTTTATGTCCAAGACTATTTTTCAATGTAACACAATAATTATTGTGAATGAGGAAAACAAACTAATTTTTTTTCAAACACATTAACAAAAACAAATTTAGTAAACATACACATAGCATTGTATAATTTTATGTATGTGTTTGTAGCAACATTTTACCCCAAAAAAGATTCAAAATTTTAAAATCTGTAAATCTGATGGACAGCTAAAGAGAAATACCTTTCAAATGAGGAATGTTTGGTCAAAATAGGATTAAAACTAACGGACTAACATCGGTTAGAATTTTTAGACGTGTCCTGGCACTGTGATGCTCAATTTGCCCCATTTTCAATACTAACCTGCTCAAAATAATCATAATAAAATAATCCTAAGTTTACCCAGTTTAAAAGTTTATTTTGTGAAAGAGCATAATATCAATAGCAGATAGACAGACAGACTGTCAATCGACCTAGCAGCATAGGAAACGAAAAGAGTCTATGTCGCAAAGGAGGAAAACCCCGAAGAGGATAGAGAAGAGAGGAGGCGCATGGAAACAATAAACCAGTGGCAAAGAAGGTGGGATAACACATCCAAGGGGAGGTGGACCCACAGATTGATACCAAGTGTCAAGAAGTGGGTGGACCGCGAACACGGAGAAGTTAATTATTTCCTGACACAATACTTAACCGGCCACGGAGGTTTCAGGAGCTACGTCTTCAAGTTCCGACACGTGGACTCACCACTGTGCCCAAGATGCCAAGAAATACGTGAAGATGCGGAACTCATTTTCTTTGAATGTCCCAAACTCGAGGAATATAGACGCATAGTAAACAGCGAAATTGGTCAGAATATAGATCCCAAAGACTGAGGAATAGGCGACCCACACGGGTTGAATCTCACATAATGAATGACACCATTCTTATTTTTGGAAGATTTTTCCGCCCCCCGGAAATTAAAGAAAAAAAAACACAGACATACAGACAGACGGACAGCCGTACATCGTTGTATCGACTCGAGATGTTATAAGGATCAGGAATATGTATACTTAATGAAGTCAGAAATTCATTTTTCGATGCGTTACAAAGGGAATGGATATAAAATTCTGGTCAAATATTTTTTTTTTATGTAAAAAAAAAAAAAATCAAATACTTTTTTTATGTAAAAAAAAATCAAATACTTTTTATGTAAAAAAATTATTTGATGAGTTAGTTTTCTATAAATAATATATATAGATAAACAATTATTTGGAAGTAAATAATTTTGGATGAAATAAATATATAAAAAAAAATTCGAAACAAAAAATTTAAGGTGCTATTTAAATAATTCATAACAATATTGAAAAAATTGTTTAAGGAAAAAAATTTTGTTTTAATTCTGAAAGATTTGGGGTCAAATATTTTTTAATACAAAAATTAAATTTTGTGTAAAAAATTTATGTTGAGGTAAACAATTTACTTTTATGCATCAGATTAGCAAATTTAATCAGTGAATTAAAATTAAAAAAAGTGATTCACGATTTTAAAATGTGCAGTTATTAAAGATTTGTAACAAAAGTGACATTTAAATAAATACAGAAAATCGGTTTTCCTTGAGTACCAATTAAAAAACTATTGTGCTCATCGACAAATAAGCCCCTTATAATCAGTAATACAATTCGCCAAGGACTCTAGGAAAGATACTTTTGCTTACGATATTCGAAGTTCGACTATACAAATAAGGAGAAATTTCGATAAATGGTTTCGAATTTACAACGAATTAATACTCAGTACAAAAATAATATTACAATACATTTCCCTCAAAAATATTTCGATATAATAAATGTCGAATTCGAATTTAAGGGTGCTAAATTTAATAGAGAATCAGAGTTCCTTTGCCTCATTTACAAGAGAAGCAGAGAGACAGCGTTTTTTTTTTTGTTTGTTAAGCTGAAGCATTATGCACGTGATGATTATATTTAGAACTTCTCACAAACGTTTGTCATCACAAGTAGCCGAAACCGAATAAAATAAAAACATAACAAAACAAATGTTTCTTGTTGTTGTTGTTGTTGTTGTTTTTGATAAGATTAGTTAAGTGGTAGTCAGACATGAATTGACAGTACTGTAAGCGGAAGACTGTTATGATTTCGGTGAAACGTGAATTTCACGTGAGTCTATACAGTTATAGTTGTCTTAAAATGAAAATACAAAAGAGAGAGAGAGCGAGAGAGATGTGATGGTTCTGGTTGGGGTATGAGTTTTTAGGGTGTTTTTTGTACAAAGCAAGGATATTACAGAGTTTTTTTTTCTTTGTGGGTT
Source organism: Cordilura impudica (assembly GCA_963682025.1). Lineage (NCBI taxonomy): Eukaryota > Metazoa > Arthropoda > Insecta > Diptera > Scathophagidae > Cordilura > Cordilura impudica. The sequence continues at coordinate 242,241,955 of OY821519.1, read as the reverse complement.
TACAACCACAATTGTTTCAATTACAATTTTAAAACATCAGTCAGAGTAGAGCATAACAGAAGAAACGTAGCTTGTTGCTTGTTTAAATGAAATTGACGTGAAAATCATATAAATACGTTAACTTGTGAAAGCGCTAGAGTCAGTACAACGTAGAAATTGGTAGAGTAAAGGCGTGTGTATAATAGAAAGTGTATAGTAGTGATAGATAGTGTGTTTTAAACGAAAGAATAACCAAGAATTTACGTAAAAGTACAAAACAACGAAATATTTACTTATTTTTTTTTTTGTAAATCAAAGTTTATTGGATTTAAAAGTAATAAGATGGCTATTCCCTTTTATGAAAATGAAGAACAATCTCAGCACCATCAGCAATCTGAGGAAATAGACCAGGTAGATGGTCCTGTACTAAACCCGCCAAATATACAATCACCAAATATAAATCCAGAAAATCTTACTAGTAATACAACGCAAGAAAATCAGAACTATATGCCGACGGCTGAAGATTTGATGGCTTGGAAAATATTGGCCTTAGCCATGTGTAAAGCTTTAAAGGATCATTATCAACAAAATATGACAAATACATCGACTCCCAACACAAGCGAAACGTCTACGGCAGTTCTAGAAATTTTACCTAATGGCCAAGTGAAACCATCCTGGAACTAAAGTGTTCCGCAAACATGAAGGTTCCTTTAGCATAGTGTTTTTGATTGGTGTAGCTCTCACTTAAGCAGTATTGTGATGTGTTGAAGACAAAATTTTTGGAAATACAAACATTTCCTAAGGAAATACTATTCAAATGCCGTCGGCTAATTTTATACAACATTTTATAAACATAATATGAATTTAAATTAAATCCATGATTTATATATATAAATACAAATAAGCACAATTGTGATAGTCAATTTTTAAAGTAAACTAAAAAGATACTGCTGTTTAAAAAAAAAAAATATTTTTTCCAAAATATTTCTAACACTAAAAAAAAAAGAAATAGTCATGATTTGTTAATCGTTTTATTAAACAAATATTTATAAAAAAAAAACGGCAGTATTTATTAAATAATATAACTTTTTTCTCTCAGTGTCTATTTTATACTCAAGCATATTATAGTTTTTATTAATAAAATAGTGCTTATTTTCAAAAAGAAAAAAACTTATTTTAGTTATATTTATTTTGCTGGTAGTTTAATCACGTTTGTTCTCTATCTCTCTCTCTCTACTACTGTGTCTCTCTCAGAAAGTGTATGTTTCTGAGAAACAACATAATTTTGATACAATTTTACATACTCTTTACATTGTTAGTTTTAAGTATTTCTTAAGCCATCCTAAAATGTATTATTTATAAATTTATATTTTAATGAGCATAACAAAGTACAAGATAATGTAGAAATTTGTAAAAATTTAATTTTAATTTTAGCGAATAATGTTTTTTTTTTTATAAAATAATATTTATATTTGTATAAAAAAAAGTTTATAATAAAATAATTTAATTTATTGAAAACATAAAATATGTCTTCTTTTTTTTTAGGTGTAATTTTTAGTTTTGATATTTTTGTGTCATTCTCCAATTTTTTAAGAAAATAAAGTTTTTTCTTAATGATGATTTTTCTAAAAATTATTGCTTGAAATTATTATAAAAAGCCGAGATATCAGGTAAGACACTTTCAGTAAATCCGTTGTCGGCTTTATTCTGCTTTTTCCTAAGTCGTACACATGTGAAACGGACAGAAAGGCCGCCGGTAAATTAAGAAGATATGCCGTCGCAATTAATCGTGTGCATCAAATGAAGCGATAAACTCGATAACTTGTTTTTGTAAAACGAGAAAACTATAAAAAATTTTCAAATCAGTTTTTAAAAATATTTCATAAATATTTAGCGCTTTTGGACAATAAGTCTTGTGACTGATGTTTTGTTCTACCATTTTATCCCGATTTTGACCAAACGTATATTATTAGAAAGGTATTTCTTTTAGCCGTTTTGCAGATTTACAGATTTTTAAATTTTTTCCTTTATTTTGAGTAAATTGCATTTAAAGTTGCTACTAACACATACATAAAATTATAAATGCTATGTGTAGGTTTATTCAATTTGTTAATGTGTTTGAAATAAAAATGAGTTTGTTTTTTGTGTTGATTTGTGAATTGGCTATAATTGCTTAGCATACCTGAAGGGTTTTTATTTAATGAAAAAATAAAATTTCCTAGAATTTGCACTCGAATATCGAGGGCTGGAATCTGCTAGTTATTATAAATAAAATAAATAATGTAAAAAGATTATGGTATCCACTCATAAATAGAAACTTCAAGCTTAATATCGAAAACGAAATATTATTTAAATCAATTTTTCACTATATAATGTTCTATACCAGCCACATAAGGCCCGCCAACATATTTTGTATGGCCCGCTGTGTGTAATATAAAAACAGTTTATATGGGCCGCTTAGTTAATAAAAATTCAAAATTAGATATTCTTTATACCCTATATCACTATGTGGTTTGGGTATAATGACTTTGTGCTGCAGTTTGTAACAACCAAAAATATTTGATCTACACCCATCTTTAATTATACCGATCGTATCAGAATCACTATCTGATTCGATTTAACGATGTCCGTCCGTCCGTCCGTCTGTGTGTCCATGTAAAGTTTGTAATCAAACTGCAGGTCGCAAATATGAATATGATGAACGCTATTGAAATTGGAGAGAATCGGTCCATGTTCAGACCTAGCCCTCATACAATTGACCCCTATGAAATCAACATATATTGCCATAAGATCCAAATTATCATACAAATCTTAGTCAAATTGGGTTTCTGTGTATATATTACATCCATTAATCAGTAGTCCAAAAATGATCCCTATTGGACAACTCTTAGTCATAGGCCCCATATAGAGCTGCTTCCCGATCTTCACTTCAATCAATCAAAAAACAAAAATATTGCACTGATTCTTCTCAAATTTTGTTTGTATATATTTTGCAAAATACAAGAGACTTTACCAAAACTTGGTCAGGATCGGACCATTTTTGGGCCTAGTCCCCATATAGATATAGCATCCGATATGAACTTTTTCATATCTGCAGCCGAAAAAATAAATAAAAATCCCACTCAAATTTGGTTTTTGCTTATTTTCTATATCCAGTTAGTGGGGCCTGAGAGATAGGGTCTCTAAGCGCATGGTATAGGGTATCGTATAGTCGGTCTAGACCGTCTATAATTTTCTTACTTGTTTTTATTTTACAGAATAGAAAAAAAAAAATTTTTTTTTTCCAAAACTTCCAGTACAATTTATGGAAAAAACGTTAAAATAGTATCATTGAGACGTGTTTTACGAATTGCATCAATATTGAACTTGAAACTGAAACTTGGGGAACAAAAAGAAAAGTCGATAGTGAGTGTCGTGTATTCAATGAATATTGGAAATGAAAATATTTTTTCACGATGTTTAGGAATTAACCATTATGCCTAGTTTGTCGAGCAACGGTTGCAGTTATAAAAAAGTACAATTAAAAAAGACATTTCTCTAAATCGGAGTGATGAAGGGCATAAAGCCCATGCCAAGAATTTCAAAAATGTATTGACAAGCTAGCAAAATGTTTTCACGCGGCAAGATAAATTGCAAGAAGCAGCTGCAAAAGCTAGCCTTTTTTTTTTGCAATATTACGAAACACGGTAAACCCTTTTCAGATGGTGATTTAAAAAAAATTGTATGGTAGGTGTTTAAAAATTTCTGTATCCACAACTAGGTTTAAAATTTGAAAGTATGTCCCTGTCAAGGCAAACTGATATGCGAAGATATGCAGCTGTCAGAAAAATTATAAAATACAAATAAACCATATTGTGCTATAGCTTTAGACGAGAGCTGCCATATAAAAGATATTGCACAACTACTGATTTTTGTTCGGTCAATTAATGAGGAACTTGAAATTACACAGGAGTTGTGAAATGTAATATTAAATGGGAAAATCCTGTTAATGTGACTACCGATGGATTCCCAAACTTAACGGGTTCAAATATAGACCTGCTGAAAAGAATTCAAGACAAGGTTCACACGATTGATCCAAATAAACAGCTTATTATGATTCACTGTATTATGTATATATCAACACGCATTGTGTAAAAATAGAACATGTAACTGGTAAATTTTCTTCGATCAAAAGGTATAAGACACAGACAATTTATATCTTTGCTTGAAGAGCTCGACGCTGACTACTCAGCCATGTTCGATGGTTAGGCTTTAGTAAAGTTCTGCGACGGGTATGGGATTTTAAAGAAGAAATAATAACCTTTTTATATTAGCCGAAAAGGAAGACTTTCCTGAGTTTAGCATTTTCAGTCGATCTTACATTTTTTACGTCCTTTAACAAATGAAATTAATCGAAGATTTAATTGTTTTCGTATAATTGAAAATGATTTGTCAATTATTCGTATTCCAATTGCTACTAATGTCTAGTGATTCAAGTGATATTCACCTGGAATTAATTGATTCACAATGTGGTGCGGCTATGCAAGATTTATTTAATCATCAAACGGGCAACTTATCAAGTTTTTATCGTCTTCTATCTAAATAACGAAAAATACTAAAATATTCGAAATTTGGCATAAAAAAAATGTTGGTTATAATGAACCAAAATATAAGTCCATCGCGATCTAGGACAAGTGATGAACATTTGTATGCAATACTAAGAATTTTGAACAAGTAATTTTGATTCAGATATTGAAAAATTAAGCACTAATTGTAAACGACTAACTTTATCGCATTAAATAAAGACTTTCTAATTAAATTTGATTATTTTATTGCTAAAAATTTAAATTAACTTTATTTCAGCTTTAAAAAAAATTTTTTTTTTTTGGTGCCCGAGTAATTTTCCAATTAGATAATGGCCCGTCAGTCGAAAACTTTGGCCATGGCTGTTCTATACAGTACCACTTTGGTCTACGGCTGCGCAGCGTCATATGAACAAACTACAAGTCGCTCAAAGTAAACTTCTTAAACTATTATACAATTTACCTTGGCACGTTCCAACCCAAAGATTACATACTCTTGCCAATGTTGAGCTCGTAAATATTAAAATCAACAGGCTCAGCACAAACTTTAACTTTAGATGTATTAATTCGGAATTTGCTCACATGAATGAGATAATCTAATCATAATTTCACCTACTTATAAGTTCTAAATCCTTTTTATTAAAAATCTAATGCCGTTTTCTTTTCTGACAAAAAATGTCGCATTTTATTTGTACTTTTTTCGAAAAGTATATTTTTTTATACATTCTAAATTAAGAGTAAGCTAATTTTATACATCAATCGAGAGGTCTCAAAGTGCTGTTTTCATAAAATGCAAAAAATTTTGATTATTATCCTCTTTAAAGTCATGGGGTGAAAATATTCAAAAAAGGGGAACAATTTGGAAACATTCTCACACTATGACCTGAAAGAAGTCAATGGATACAATTTTTTTGCAATTTAAGAGCGCTCGACTTTGAGACCTTTCGATTGATTGCTCTCAATTTAGAATATGGGGGATTTCATGTCAAGTGTACCAACTTTTGAAACCGATGTCTTCCGATCGGGATGAAATTTGCAACAAGGCTAGTCCTATTGGATAGTAGTTTAGATACAATTTTTCAATAAGATCGGTCCGGATCTCTCTGAGTTAGAGGGGATCAAAATTTGACATTTTGGCCAAACAGGTGTTTTTTCTCATCCATGTAACTTATTACCTATTGTTCTTAGAAAATTTTCTCCCAAATAGTTTAAATAGCTATTTCTTCAATATTTCGGAAAAAAAACTAAAAAAAAAAATAAATTTAGACTTTTTTTTGCTAAACTAAAACATTTTTTGCCTTTTTTTTCAAAAAGGGCATTTTTTTTTTCATAAGAAAGCTTAGGATTTTTCCTTTAAGAGCTTTTTGGTCGCTTAGTGGGATGGGAGTGGGATATCTATCAAAATAAATGTTTTGTAACTCAAGACAACGGTTTTTCATTTTTTCACAAATGCACTATTTTGAATTTTTTCCTATTTGTGTGTAAAACCTTACAAATAAAACTTATACTGAGAAACTAGACAAATTAACCTTTCCGAAGGTATGTAACATACCTTCATAACATAACAGAAGAGAATGGTTTTTTGTAACCTTGAAGAATTATTTGCAATATTTCAATCTGAACACGAGGATGTTAAAATTGGCTTCACGAAATTTAGCCAAATGAGGACAAAACATTGCGTTTTGGCAGAAAGCAGCGGAACTCACACAGTATGCGTTTGCATTTACCATGAAAATGTTAAACTGATGTTGAAGGAAATCAACTTAAAGTATTTAACAGATGATTCGGCAAAAGATTTACACAATTACCGCGATTGCCTTAAATTGACTATGTGTCCTAATGCAACAACTTCTTGGTGAATGTACCAATTGCCCGGAAACCACATTCATCAAAGAAAATTTAATCAACTCTTTAGATCGAGAATATATAGAGGAGGTCAAATTTGATTCTTGGATTCAGACTGACAGATGCACATTGAAAACAATCATTTTAAAGTTGGATGATTTTGTGGAAGAAATGTGTACAGGATTGCTAAACTTGAGAAACCATGACTTTTTAGTCAAAGATCAATGGTCATTCTTCAAGGATTTCAAGATACATTTGAAGTCTGGTGAATTCGTTATTTCATGTGATTTCGCAGAAAACTATAAATATGTTCTTCAAGATGCCATACAAGCATTCCACTTCAATAACGACCAAGCAACTATATTCACAGTAGTTATTTACTACATGAAAAATGAAAAACTGGAACACAAAAGTATGGCAATCATATCCGACGATTTAAAACATGAAACCGTTGCAGTTTATGAGTACCAGAAGATAATACTACTACGTTTCGGACGGAGCTCGCCAACATTTTAAAAACAAAAGCAACTTGGCAAATCTTATGGCCCATAAAAAAGATTTTGGAATGCCAGCTGAGTGGCATTTTCATCCTACTGCTCACGGTAAAGGAGCATGTGATGGTATTGGAGCAAACCTTAAAAGAAATGCAGCGAAGTATAGCCTCCAGTGCTCTCATGAAGATCGCATCTTAGATGCGACTGCTTTATTCCATTGGACAAAGAATTATTGCAAAGAAACTAAAATAGTTTTTAGTAGCAAAGAGGATCATCAGGAAACATTGAAAACACTGAAGAGCAGATTCGATGGTAACAATCGATGGCACCGCTCAATACCATGCTTTTATACCGCTTGTCGATGGAAGACTCAAGTTGAAAAAGTTTTCTGCCTCTATTTAATGCGATTTCTTTCAAAAGACAACAAATAAACCAGCAGCGAAATCAACAGCTGAACCTAGTAACGCCAAGAAAGGATTGACAAAAAAACGCAGTAAATAAAGGCGACAAAAAAGCTGGATGAAAGACTGGGTATTTAAAAATTTACAAGACTTAAATACTTCATCAGCTACAATAAATTAAGTATAAAAATAGTTATGATATAAATGGATCTAATGCAATTAAGATAAAATTTTAATAAATTATTTATCTTTTTAGTTTTAATATTATTATTATTATTATTATACATTAATTTAATTATTATTAAAAATAAATAAAAAATAATAATTTTTCAACATTTCTATAGAAAAAAAAGCGATTTTTTTCCTGAGGTTAACATATTCTAGGTATTACAGTATCGAGGGTATAAAATTTTAGTTAGGTATGTTATATACCTTCGGAAAGTTTAGTTTGTCTAGTTTCTCAGTATAAGTTTTATTTGTAAGGTTTTAGACACAAATAGGAAAAAATTCAAAATAGTGCATTTGTGAAAAATTGAAAAACCGTTGTCTTGAGTTACAAAACATTTATTTTGATAGATATCCCACTCCCATCCCACTAAGCGACCAAAAAGCTCTTAAAGGAAAAATCCTAAGCTTTCTTATGAAAAAAAAAAAAAATAAAAAAATGCCCTTTTTGAAAAAAAGGAAAAAATTCTTTAATTTAGCCAAAAACAAGTCTACAATTTTTTTTTAAAGTATTTTTTTTCCGAAATATTGAAGAAATAGCTATCTAAACTCTTTGGGAGAAAATTTTCTAAGAACAATAGGTAATAAGTTACATGGATGAGAAAAAACACCTGTTTGGCCAAAATGTCAAATTTTGATCCCCTCTAACTCAGAGAGATCTGGACCGATCTTATTGAAAAATTGTGTGTAAACTACTATCGAATAAGACTAACCTTGGTGCAAATTTCATCCCGATCGGAAGACATCGGTTGCAAAAGTAGGTACACTTGACATGAAATCCCCCATATATAAAAAATAAACTTTTCGAAAAAAGTGCAAATAAAATGCGACATTTTTTGTCAGAAAAGAAAACGGCATAAAATATAAAAAAAAAATTATTAAAATTTTCTCCTTACATAAAAATATTTAAAAAAAAAACTTTATGTTAAAGAAATTGTTATTTTATTTTTAAGTAGAAAAGGAACGAATTGTGCTAACTCTTTATACTGTTATTTCTTTATAATTGTAAATATTGAAATTGAATTCAATATTATGTATAAGTATATTTTTTCAACTATGAAATTTAACAATTAATATTTCATAAAATTTAAAATTTCGGACTGAGTGTCCTGGTTAATTGAATGTCTGATAATCGGGCTTTTATTGTATTAAAAAAAAGTTTTACGTTTTTGTAAATACCATTTTGTTTAATAAATACTACATAATTTGGTAATCCTTTTGGAAACATTTTAATATTCTAAATATGGACTTGGGAAGCAATTCACAGACGTTAAAAATAATAATTGCTTTAAAAAATTATATCAAATTTGAATTATAAATTATCAAAATTTTTATTTTAAACTCCTTAAGGACCATTTATCTGGCCTTAATAAAAAATTCATACATTCATATTTGTGATAAAGCTTTTAATAATGTTAATTTCTATCAAATTATAGAATATTCATCTGATATAAGCATTAAGGCAGTGTAAAACATGACAACGCTTTAGCAAACAAGAAAAAACATCGTTTTAGCTAAATAAATAAATAAATATTTTATTTAAACATTTTTGCAAAGGTACATCAAAGACAAAATTCCACATTCAGCAAATAAATTAAAACCCCTCAACTCTTAAAAGTAGACTTTAAATATACAACATGTGCAAATTTTTTGCTTTTTTTTTGTTGTTGTTATCTCTAATATTAAGTTGTTGTATTGTATTCTTTTGAAAAATCATGAAATATATATAAGCAAATTAAAAGCTTATTAGCAAAGAAAAAAAGGTAAATAATGATGAACATGAATAAAGAGCTCTGAATAAATAAAACAAATAAAAATTTGGTGCGAGTATAGGGATAAAATTTGTACACTTCAAGAGAAATGTGTGTTAAAAGAATATGAAAATTATAATGCGCATTATTTCTTTAATCCTTTTTAATTTGCAGAGAAAAAAAATCGTTAAAAATTTGGGTCAATATTAAAAAATAAATTATTTATATAAATTTTTTTTTTTAATTTTTTTACTTCTAAAGTTTTTATACCCTATACCACTATGTGGTTTGGGTATAATGACTTTGTGCTGCTGTTTGTAACAACCAAAAATATTTGACCTACACCCATCTTTAATTATACCGATTGAATCAGAATCACTATCTGATTCGATATAACGATGTCCGTCCGTCTGTGTGTCCATGTAAAATTTATAATCAAACTGCAGGTCGCAACGATGAATATATTTTAACGAAATCTGGCATTTGATCTTTTACCAGCTATGGGATGAACGCTGCTGAAATTGGTGAGAATCGGTCCATGTTCAGACGTAGCCCCCATACAAATGACCCCTATGAAATCAACATATATTGCCATAAGATCCAAATTATCATACAAATCGTAGTCAAATTGGGTTGGTATGTGTTTATTACATCCATTAATCAGTAGTCCAAAAATGATCCCTATTGTGCAACTCTTAGTCATAGGCCCCATATAGAGCTGCTTCCCGATCTTCACTTAAATCTATCAAAAAAACAAAAATATTGCACTGATCCTTCTCAAATTTTGTTTGTATATATTTTTGCAAAATACAAGAGACTTTACCAAACATGATCAGGATCGGTCCATTTTTTGGCCTAGTCCCCATATAGATATAGCATCCGATATGAACTTTTTCATATCTGCAGCCGAAAAAATTAATAAAAATCCAACTCAAATTTGGTTTATGCTTATTTTCTATATCCAGTTAGTTGGGCCTGAGAGATAGGGTCTCTCAACGCATGGTATAGGGTATCGTATAGTCGGTCTAGACCGACTATAATTTTCTTACTTGTTTGATTATATAAAAATTTCTACATAAAAATCAAAATTTTAAAAAATTCTGTATTAATTTGGATTTGAAAAATATTTTTAAATTAAATAATAAAAAAAATATTTTAAAACTAAAAATTTTTTTTTTTTTATTTTTGTATTGAAATTTTTTTCGAATATAATTGTGCCTATGCATTATTTCTTTAATTCTTTTTAATTTCCACAGAAAAAAAAAGGTAAAAAAATGGGTCAATATTAAAAAATTAATTATTTATTTTTTTTTTTTTTTACATTTGTTGTCTTTTAAAATTTTTTGATTACATAAAAAGTTGACTATAAAAAATCAAAATTTTAAAAACCCTATTTTTCTTTAAAAAATTAGGATTTGAAAAATATTTGAAAACTAAATAATAACAAAAATATATTAAAGATAATTTTTTTGTTGTAATTTTTGTATTGAAAAATTTTTAAAAACCATTTGAAAATTATTGTGCCCATTGTTTCTTTAATTCTGTTTAATTTTCAAAGAAACAAAAAATTCAAAAAAAATGTTGACCCATTTTTATAAAATAAAATATATATTAGTTCTTTTTATTTAATTTTTTTAGATCTAAAAATTAAATCTTTATATTAAAAAAAAATTATTTATTTTAATTTTTTTTTAATTTTTTACTTTAAAAATTTTTTGACTGCATAAAATTTTACCATAAAAAATCGAATTTTCTTTAAAAAATTTGGATTTAAAAATATTTTAAAACTAAATAATAACAAAACAAGTAAGAAAATTATAGTCGGTCTAGACCGACTATACGATACCCTATACCATGCGTTTAGAAACCCTATCTCTTAGGCCCAACTAACTGGACATTGAAAATAAGCAAAAACCAAATTTGAGTGGGATTTTTATTATTTTTTTTGGCTGCAGATATGAAAAAGTTCATATCGGATGCTATATCTATAAAGGGACTAGGTCCAAAAATGGACCGATCCTGATCATGTTTGGTAAAGTCTCTTGTATTTTGCAAAAATATATAGAAACAAAATTTGAGAAGAATCAATGCAATATTTTTGTTTTTTAATAGATTTAAGTGAAGATCGGGAAGCAGCTCCATATGGGGTCAAAGGGATCATTTTTGGACTACTCATTAGTGGATGTAATGAACGCATACAAACCCAATTTGAGTAAGATCTATATGACAATTTGGATCTTATGGCAATTTATGTCGATTTCATATGGGAAATTTGTATGGGGGCTAGGTCTGAACATGGACCGATTCTCACCAATTTCATTAGCGTTCATCCCATGGCCGATAAAAGCTTATATACCAAATTTCATCAAAATATATTGATATTTGCGACCTGCAGTTTGATTACAAGCTTTACATGGACACACAGACGGACGGACGGACGGATTCTGATTCGATCGGTATAATTAAAGATGGGTCTAGGTCAAATATTTTTGGTTGTTACAAACAGCAGCACAAAGTCATTATACCCAAACCACATAGTGGTATAGGGTATAAATATATTAAAACAAAACAATTTTTTTTTGTTGTAATTTTTGTATTGAAAAATTTTTAAAAACTATTTGAAAATTATTGTGCGCTTTATTTCTTTAATTCCTTTTAATTTCCAAAGCAAAAAAAATTCTAAAAAAATCCTGACCGAATTTTTATAAAATAAATTATATATTTGACCTTTTTATTTAATTTTTTGACATCTCAAAATTTTTTGATTGCATAAAAATTTCTAAATGATGAATTATTATTCGACCTTTGAAATTTATGATTTTTAATAAATTAGTCGAGCTCGAGGTCACGTTTTTGTTTATAAAATATCCTTTTTTATTTTATTTTTTCTCCTCCAATATTTCGTCATTCATTGAATGACATCTTCAGGGAGTATGTACAACAACAACAAAATATATACACAAAATTTATTGCCGCTGCGGTCCTTTCATGTCAATATTATATTAGACACTTCAATGAATGACGAAATATTGGAGGAGAAAAAATAAAATAAAAAAGGATAGTTTATAAACAAAAACGTGACCTCGAGCTCGACTAATTTATTAAAAAGCATAAAAATTTCTATATAAAAAAAATCAAAATTTTAAAAAATCAATTCTTTTTTCAAAAAATTTGGGTTTGAAAAATATATTAAAAACTAACAAAAAAAAATTTTTAAATATTTTTTTTTTGTGTTTTTCAGACGAAGAATACAGAGATGGACATTGTTTTATGTATACTAGCAGCTTCCAGCGCTCGAAATTCGAGGTCAATTTCTAGGTAACTTTATTTTTCAACTTAGCCAATTCACAAACCAAATTTTTTTTGCTTTATTATTATTGTGAATGAAAAAAACAAACTCATTAACAAACACATTAACAAATTTAATAAACTCACACGCAGCATTGTATAATTTTATGTATGTGTTAGCAGCATTTTTAAATGCAATTTACTCCAAACAAAGGCAAAAATTTAAAAATCTGTAAGTCTGTTGAACAGCTAAAAAGAAATTCCATTCAAAAAATATACGTTTTGTCAAAATCGGGATAAAACGGTAGAACAAAACATCGGTCCCAAGAAATCGCCTGGCCTATTAATATTATAGATTAAAGCGAATTTTTTTTGCGTGTACTTTTCTAAAAAAAACATAAGATTATTATTTTTTCATTATCTAAACATATCAACTTTGTCATATGTAAACTAACCGAGGGGGCGTTTAAAATGAAAATCAATCTCTTACTCGTGATTCATTTCTATCGAAAATTTCCCTTGATTTTCAATCTTATGAATTTATACAAAATTCGTATTTAATTTAAGTATAAGAATCCTTAATTCTAAACAAATTTCCTAGTCTATTGTCGTATATTTATCCTTATGTAATTGTGTAATTTTTTATTCAAGCATTAAATTGTTTTGACTCTCGTTCTATTTTTTTTTTTGCATTTATTGATTCATATCAAACAATTGTGTGTTAAGAATTTGTATTCATTTCCTACAGCATCATAGCTCTTCCCTCAATGGAGAAGATGTTCACGATTATAGTGATTTTTCTTTATAATTTTTTATTATCACAGTTATAATATGAAATCTTTTATCTGCCTTTTCTTTCCTTCTTACCTCTAAGCTAATCAAATTACCTTACCAAAGATAGTCGTATAAATAAGAAGCAGCTGAGTTTTTTCTCAGTTTCTGGTAGTTGTTGCGTTCGGTGGGTCGTTATGATTTTTGCAAATTAATATAAGAAGGGCATCAATAACCTTAAGCTGTATTGTCCTCATCGTATCATATCAAAAATAATTTATTTGACGACAATAAAAGATGATAAACATTAAAATTATGTTAGTGCTTTGCATATATTCACTGTACTTACGTACATACATACGTATGTACTGCTTACTTCATTTCATGCACCACCATTCCTTCGCTTTGCGATTACTTTTGGGGAGGAGATTTACTTAAAGGAAATCATAAAAATTTGTTTTATATCACTTGGTTTTTCTTTCTGTCGTTTTAAGATATATGTAAGCATGTTTTTGTCATGTCTTTTTGAAATGTATTTTATTTAAGTAACGTTGCCTCGGGTGTTCTTTTGACTCATTGAAATTTTATATATGTATGTACATATATATGTGACCTGGTCTATGAAAAGGGGCATTACGTGCGAAAACAAGTTATCGAGAAAGAAAAAAAGGGTCTCATACTCTATCCGAGTCCGCTAAAAAGTGAAAAATAATTTAATTTTTCATTTTCAAACCGGTTATTACATACCATAATTTTTTCACATATACAATCATAAGTCACACCGATTTTGTCCTACGGCTCACATGTTACGCTGTTTTTGTGATTGTATTGTGAAATAAAAGTTTACACCCTGCGCGTATAGATATTTACACGTCAATACTTAAGTTTAAGTTAAAGTCTATATTTCATAAATGAAAATTTATATTAAACTGAAAAAGTTTGAACTTCTGTAATTTAAATAATTTAACAAGATTTATTAAAACTTAATTTTATAATTAACTAGCTGAACCCAGTGTATTTCGCTACCCCTCATCGTTATAAAATAAAAAAAAATAAAAAAAAATATTTCTACATTAACAAAATATTATTTATTTAATTTAGAATTAATTATTGCACTAACAACTTTATATAGTCAAGGGCTTAATAGAAGTTATTATGGATTTTAATTTTTCTACAAAGGGCGTGGTCCCGCCCAGTTTCCTTGTAGTACTATTTCTATTAATTTCAGTACGATATATACCAAATATCATCGCCGTAGGTTAAAAAATGACCGAGATATGACGATTTTAAATTTTGGGTTATATGGGCGGGACCACGCCCCTTTTCCCACTAACAGCTTTATATAGTTAAGGACTTATTATTTCGCAAAAATATCCTTCTGTGAAAATTTCATGACGATCCTTCCAGTAGTTTAGAAGATTTTACAAATTTTTATTTTTCCAAAAAGGGGCGTGGTCCCGCCCACTTTTATTCTGGGATATATTTCTATTCATGCCAATACCATATGTACCCAAATGACCGCCGTAGGTCAAAAAATTCCTGAGATATGACAATTTCAAATTTTGGGTTATATTGACGTGGCACCGTCCCTTTGCCCAATCAAAAATTTATATATCCTATTATTCCTTCCAGTTCCTTCGGTTCAGGTGTTTGGCCTTCTATAAAGCACAAACAAACACACATTTATTTTTATATATATAGATTGAAAGCAGATTAATTATAATTTAAGGTAAAATGGGGCAAAAAGGGGGATTTGGTAATAAAAAAATGTATGGCTACCTTACCTGTAGATAAAAAGTGTACAAAACTTTAGGTAAATACATATTACAAAAAAAGTATTTTGTATAGCAAACATTGTTAGTGGTATAAGTAAGTATCTGAATTAAAAAAAGGGGGCGGTGAAGTGGGCGTGGTTCATAGTTATATGGCGACATTAACAGTATTAAGAGCAATATACTACCAAATAAATAAAAAATCCGTTGGAAGAAACAAATTTGTACAGAGTACGAAAAGTTTAAAACTTTCAAAAAAAATTTGGCGTGAAAAGGGGTGTGAAAGGGGGCGTGGCGTAAGAAATGTTTATTTCTACCTCGCCTGGAGTATAATGTGTATACAATTTGAAGTAAATCTGTTAAAAACTATCTGTTAAAAACTAAAGTGGGCGTTGTCGAAAAAAAAAGTACCCTATTAATCATGCCAAAGTCCCAGTTAAATGCTGTGAAAATTTCAGGAAAATCGGTCCGGAGGTTTGGTCTCGTATAAGGTACAAACAAACAAACAAATAAACAAACACACATTCCATTTTATATATATAGATTTAAAAAAACTAACCCATAAAACCAAGTTTTAATTATACTCTCTTTCATTGTAAATTAAGTTTTCCGTATCGTTTTAGTCGCACTTACAATCTTACAATTGTGAATTTTGCAATCAAAATTTTGTTTTGTAATATTTTTTTGCAATTTTTTTTCATCATCGCTGCGAGTCTGCCTGCAAAGTTTCAGCTCGATTGCATCACAGGAAAAGGGTTAAACATCGATCTAAAGTTTTTTCGACAGGCAAGCAGACACTACGAGTTAAAATAGAGTAAAAAAAAATTTTTTCCGACAATATTTATAAACATGAAAAGCTCTTATAATAGATCAAAAACTCAAATTCCTTAACTGTAAATATTTGCACTAAAGAGGCTAAACTCTAACTCTCTCTCTCTCTCTTTCTTAAGCTCTATTTCACGTACTCTCTTACTAAAGAAGACAAGAAAAAATGATTTTGTTACTTGTTTTTCACAAACCTGTTTAGTTTTCGGAAATTTTAGTCGTGTTCAATTGTTTTTGTGAAAACATCTTAACATTTATCAAAAATATTAATAAAAATTAATAATTAATGTTAAAAGTTAAAAATAATTGTGTTCAGTGAGTCAAGTTCATACTAATTAAGTATATTGCTTACATAATAAATAATAAAAGAAAATCTTTAGAAAAATTTTTTAAAATTAATACAACGTGTTTCTCTAAAAAGTGTTTTAATTTTAAAAGTCTTGTTTAAAATTGTGCTTAAATATTAAAGTTAATTTTGCTTTTTACTTGTGTTATTTTTTTTTTATAAACTTTATTATAAAGTACAAAACTCACGATATTCAAAGATAATAAAAAATTAACCAAGCCCCAATAATGAAAGGTAAGAAATAATTATTAAATGTAACGTGGACAGTTTTCTAGAAGCAACTTGTAGCTCAAAAACCCTGCTACTATAAATAAGTATATATTAACATACAAATGTATGGATGCCTCACTTGCCAAATCGATTAACTCCACTTTCGGATTCATGAAGCCTTTAAAGCCAAAGCACTTGACTGACGGCTGTTTATATTCATAAAGGGATGTTAATTCTTAAGCTTTTCATAAATCAGAAAAGGTAGTGTTAATCGATTTATCAAGTGAGACATCCATATTCAGGAGCATTCAGTGAGTGACAATACAATGGAAATTTTAACAAATCATATTTTTAACGACTGCAGCGGTAAAATTAATAACTCCTAATTTTATTTATTTAAAAAATACAAAAAATACAATGCTTAACTTCAGAAAAATATAACAAAACTTAAAAGTATTTCTCTTTATGCTGTTGACAAAACAATGGTAACCTTTGCTATACAATAATTTAAAACTTTCCGTTTATTTTTGTTTCTTTATTGTTTGGGTGTCCATTATTTTTTAGTACTGTTTCACAACGTCGGGGGAATTGTTGACTATATCCATTGAAATTGTTCGCCACTTTGAATTAACTATCTGTATGAGATCTGAATTGTTGGTGTAAATTCGAATACGTATTTTTGGATCTACAATTTCGCATAAACTTTATTTGCCCATTCCAAAACAATAACTGCATCCTCCACATATGGATACAGTTTAGAATTTGGAATTTGCCTGTATTCAATTTCAGTTAGTGTATTTTTTTTCTACATGAATTTGGCACATTCCATGGCCCAAAAGCAACCGCATATTATAATATTATCAATGCCAAAGTTAACAGGTTTATTTTTATATTTTGGGTTTGTTATTTTTCCCTTTGGTCGTCGGACAAACGTTCTTCCATCATGGCCTCTTAACTTAAACTTGGACTCATCTGAAAAGAGAACAATATTCCAATTTTGTTGTGACTAGTTCATGTGTTCATTAGCAAAATTTATGTGTGCCAGATAATATCTGATATCAGCTGTGTCTTCACAGGACGATAACGAACAAGATCAGCCTGACTTTAACTTCTTTTACGGTACTTGTCGCCTAAATGTTGACTCTTCACGATATTTTTTTTGATCATTTTTGAAATTATGGACTTATACATAGAATATTTCTCACAAATTTTCTTTTGCTGGAGACCAGCAGTAAATTCATCTATTATTCTGGCTTTAACGCTTAAAAAAATTTTATTCTTGACATTATTTTATAATAATGGACCATAAAATTAAAACATTGAATGACAAACAGTTGAAAGAAAACATCAGAAACTATAAATATATAAATAACGGCTAAGATTTTATACATTTTGTTGCACCGCTTATATTTTTATTGTTTTTATCAATTCTGGTATAGAATTTTAAAAGTTTCCATTGTTCTGGCATCACTAAAAAAATACTTAATTTTCGTTAATCTATTTTTTTTAAATTAGATTTTTTGTAACCAATGACTTTGTGCTGCTGTTTGTAACTACCAAAAATATTTGATCTAGACCCATCTTTTATTATACCGTTCGAATCAGAATCACTATCTGATTCGATTTAACGATGTCTGTCCGTCCGTCCGTCCGTCCGTCCGTTCGTCTGTGTGTCCATGTAAAGCTATTAATCAAACTGCAGGTCGCAAATATGAATATATTTTGATGAAAATTGGTATATAAGCTTTTTTTCGACCATAGGATGAACGCTTTTGAAATTGTTCAGAAGCGGTCCATGAAATCAACATAAATTGCCATAAGATCCACATTATCATATAAATCTTAGTCAAATTGGGTTTGTATGTATATATTACATCCTTTAATCAGTAGTCCAAAAATGATCCCTATTGGACAACTCTTAGTCATTGGCCCCATATAGAGCTGCTTCCCGATCTTCACTTAAATCTATCAAAAAACAAAAATATTGCACTGATTCTTCTCAAATTTTGCTTGTATATATTTTTGCAAAATACAAGAGACTTTACCAAACATGGTCACGATCGGTCCATTTTAGGGCCTAGTCCCCATATAGATATAAAATCCGATATGAACTTTTTCATATCTGCAGCCGAAAAAATTAATAAAAATCCCACTCGAATTTGGTTTGTGCTTATTTACTATATCCAGTTAGTTGGGCCTCTAAATGCATGGTATAGGTTATCGTATAGTCGGTCTAGACCGACTATAATTTTCTTACTTGTTTTTTTTTTGTAAATTAATAATTATTAATATATTTAATTTTCTTAAAAAGTGCCTTCTCTTTAAAAAATTATCAATAATGTTAATAGGCTAGGCGATTTCTTGTAACCGATGTTTTGTTCTACCGTTTTATTCCGATTTGGACCAAACGTATAGTATTTGAAAGGTATTTCTTTTTAGCTGTTTTCCAGATTTTTAAATGTTTTCCTTTATTTTGAGTAAATTGCATTTAAAGTTGCTACTAACACACACATAAAATTATACGATGCTATTTTGTGTTCTTATTAAATTTGTTAATGTGTTTGTTAATGAGTTTGTTAATGAGTTTGTTATCTTCATTCACAAGTTGAAAAATAAAATTGCCTAGAAATTGCACTCGAATGTCGAGCGCTGGAGTCAGCTAGTTTTCTTAAAAAAGCAAATGTTTTTTAAAAATCTTAAAAAGTATTTTTTTTTAAAGTACCTTTGTTAAGGTATGACCTGCGGTTAAAACAACTTTTTTCGCTTTTTTGTTTTCATAAATGTCTGCTAAAATCCTACAAAGGATTTTTTAAAATTCGAATTATTTTTGGAGTTACATAGCTATATATGTATACACATAGAAAATTCTTGTAATAAAACTTTACATGCGTTTTTCTGAGAACTAGAATTCGCGTCGAAATTCGGCGGGCGGCAATTTATAGATAATCCCGTCAGGCATGTCCTTAAAAAACGGTCTTTTTGTGAGCTTTAACCGCCGGTCATACCTTAAATAAAAAGTACAGTTTCTTTTAGAAGTAGCTTTTTTAAAAAATTATTTTAAAAGGGACCTTTTCTTGAAAAAGAATAATTTTCCTAAAAAAGTACCATCCCTTAAAAAAAATTTCTTTTCTAAAAAAAATAAATTTTCTTAAAAATGCACCTTCTCTTAAAGATGTACCCTTTCTTAATAAACCACCTTTTCTAAACAAAGTATTAAGGTTATTTTTCATTAGGCCTTATAACTAATGAGCTTAAAAAATATTAATAGCTTTTTGTTTATGTATTTGTTATAATAATATTAAAAAAGAAAATAGATTCAATGATGGTTTACGCATAAAAAAAGATTTTTACTTAATTTTGAACTAGCTTTTATATACATACATAATGTAAAACATTATTTAACCCTTTACCTGGCACCACATAATTTTTTTTATATTCTGTACGTCTTTGCTAGTTTTTCCAATTGCACCCATTAAATGTTCCGTTAAATATATATATTATTGTATTTTCATCAATATTAGATTTCCCTATGTAACGAATCCTGAATTCTCTTAGTATTGGACATTTACCCATGAAGCGTGATAAGTTTTCATCTTCACCAAGATTATAGAGACTGCAGATTGTAGTAGTATTATTTGTAAATACAGATTTTCTTAATGTTCACGTGTCACATCTAGCTTTCAATATACCTGATATATCATTTATTGTAAGGTTTTTCTCAGTCAGGTACGTTAAACCCATAGCCGGTGTTAAATGCCTGTATATCCGAGTGTTACTTGCGGAAGCCTGTTGCATCATTTTACTGTGTGTACTCATCTTAATTTTCGATACAATATCTGAGCATTTTGTATGCCAATCATTCGCTGAAAGCTGCGAATCAAAACATATAATAAACTGTTCTCCAATTTTATTTATCTCCTCTGCCCAGAAAATATTTTTCAGCAAAATAAGCTTTGACAATTTATTTGGTAGCCTTGAAGCATCATAAGTATACATAACTTTTTCCACATAATTAAGATGTAGACATAATGTATATACATATATGGCTCTCTTCCGTTCCTGTTTCCAAGGCCAATGCGTAATTGGGTGTGAATTTTGGTAATTTCAGTATTCTTTTAAGGAAATATCGTTGTAGTTGGTTGACTGTATCAAAAGCTGTAAATCCCCAGGCTTGTACCCCCATATACTTGTACTGCTCTGCACACTGCTTGAAATATATTCCATTTTGAGCGTAACGATATATCAGGCTTATTTAAATAATGTTGCCCTGTAGTATTAATACTGCCCTTAGAAGCATTGTTTCTGCTTTCAACGTTTTTTTGAAAAGAGAATCCTGGAGTAAAAATTACGTCAAGGTAGGTAAACTCCGATGTTATTTTAATTTCTTCTTGTTTGCTAAACCACTTTTTGTCCTTTGCCAACCTTCCTCCTTTTCTAAATAACATCATTTCTGATTTATCCATATTCACTACCATATTCCATATTGTGCAATATGTTTCAAGCTTATTTATCATTTCCTGCATTACCTTCTTGTCTTCTGATAAAATGACTATATCATCAGCATATAAAAGTATTCGTATGTTGAGTTCTTCAACTACCAATCCACCTTCTAAGTAATCGTGCAGATCATTTAAGTATAATGTGATTAACAATGGCGATAAAAGGCAACCTTGCTTAACACCTGACCGATTTTCAAAGTATGCTGATAACTCACATCCTGTCCAGATAGCAGAGAATGTGTTGTTATATATATCTTCTAGCAACCTTACAACCTTTTTAGATAATCCGATTTTGTTTAATTTAAATATTAATTGCTGTCTGGATATTTTGTCGAACGCAGCTCTAAAATCTACGAAGAAAGCATAAATATTTTTCTTTTCAGCAAACTTAAGTTGGACTAATGACGCCAGATTGTATATATTATCTACTCTTGAATACTGCCTCCGGAATTTAACTTGATACTCATTCAATACCTTTTTCTTTTCTAACCATTATGTAATACGTTCATTTAGAATTCCCATAAAAACTTTGGCTATACAATTCATGAATGATATGCCTCGGTAATAGCTAGGTAGATTTGGATTTCTTTTTTTAAAGATTGCGAAAATTATACTTTTTGCAAAGGTTGAGTCGAATAGGCTCTTCAGAATTCAAATATTTTAAGTTTTTGCAAGTTGTGTCATAAATTCCGTTGTAGCATTTTTTAAAAATTCGTATGTGACCCTATCTTCTCCAGGTTCTTTATTATTTTTATCTTTTTTATTTTAAATTTATTTCCACAGCTGTAATACTTCTATCCATTTCACTTTCCGAATACCACATAGTAGCGTAATATATATTATTAATTGTTTCTTGTGAATTTAAAAGGGCATCAAAGTAGTTTTTGAGATTTTCAGCTGAAATTTCTACACCTACTTGGTGCCGGTTTCCCCTGATCTCTTTTGCAATTTTCCACCAATTTTTTGTATCTTGGACATTGTTAATTTTTTGAGTTTCTGCATACGCTAAGCATTTTAAATGATTGGTCTCTGGCGTGAAGGCATTTGTAGTTGAACCCTTTTTTTTCAAATTAGCAAAATTGTTTTTCGTTGGTTGTATGCAGACTTTTTGATAATTATAACTAACTCTTGTAAACTTAAAATTTCTTCACTCATATGAGATCTTAAATGTTCCTTTAAATTTTTTTTGGTATTCTGCCCTATATGGCTCTTTCCATATAAGGTTTGGCAATAGTTCTAGTTTCTGTACATCTTCTGTAATATTAATCTTCAAATTTAACTTTATTGGCATGTGATCTGACCATATCTTGCTCTCTACTTCGAAACTTTGAATTAAGTCTAAACCTTCTTGGGAAACCGAACAGATGTCGTTTACTGAACTTCCGATATTGTTCTTCCAGCTAGTATGATTAAACCGTAGTCATTACAAAATACCAGAAATTCTCTTCCAATACCATTCACAACAGTGTTTTTTGATTTTCTTTCTTTATTTCTATAATGTCGATATCATGTTCGCATCTGACAAAGTGGTTTAAACTTTCATTTTTAATTCTTTTTTGATACCATACACGCAACCTTCACTTGCCCTTCTAAATCTACTAATTCTTACTGCATATTTCCAATGTAGCTCATGTTTATTAATATATATATTTATCTTTAAGGTATTATCCTCTGTAATAAGGGTTTCTAATAGAATAAAGATATCACTACAACCAAGATATTAAAAAATTCAGGGAACAATTTCTTATTTTCCAAACCATTTACATTAAAAGATATTAAATTTATACTCAATTACGAATATTCTCAAGGAATTTCATTCTCACGGAAAATATTTTTCTCGAGAAAAAAATCCTCCAATTGTAAATTCCGCGTGAAAAAAAAAATGAATAAGTGGCATCATCGAATTTCGAAGCCAGTTGTTTTGCTTATTTACAATTAATTTTCTATTATTTTTGTGTGTGCAAATGAATATAAATTAATTTTAAAGAAAAATCAAATAAAAAATGAATAGCATAGCTATGATGCGAGCACTTGTGGAGGAAATTTGTGTTGTAGAATAACAACAGCGAAATAGCTAAAAGATTGCTAGAAGTCAATTGCGGGCTGAATCTATGGAAAAAATATTTTTTGGGGGAAAAAACCAAATTCAAGTTCATTGTGAATAACTACTTTTTTCCCATGGAATTTTTTTCCGAAGGAATTTATATTCATAAAAGGGGAAAAGGAGAAGTAAGAAATTTCATGCGGAATTTTTGTTCAGAATTGGGCTGACTGTGTATTTGAATTTTGCTTGCAGAATCGACACTAACAACATTTACAATATTTGAAAAATTTTTGGTTATTAAACTATTAGATTTCAATTATTATTCAGTTTTTTGACATAGATTTATTATGCAAATACTCATAATTAAAATTAATTTTCGAAATTTTTTCACCATAAATCTCCTTCATAATTGGTTCAGCATTTTCCTGATTATACACCAGCATTTTAAAGGAATTCCACTTAAACCATTCATCGGTAATAATACGATGAAATTTACTGATTGTTAAAATCTCTTTTTTCAAACTTAATATAATCTTTTTATTTTTCTGCCAATCTTCATTTAGATCTCTTTCAATATAAATTTTTGAACCAGTCAGTTTTTTGTGTTTTTAAGAACTGTTGAAACGGTTTCTTCTGTATCCATTTCTACCAGAATAGTGATTTTAGTATTAATGGGTCTGGGATTTGTAAAATCTCATTGCAAATTTTTTTAGTTTCAGTTACTGCTGAAGTTTTTGCCGGTATACCTTTAAATATGAGATTTTTATTTTTAAATTTTTCTTCCAGCCGTGTAATTCTTTGTTTATCAGCATATTTTTCAGCTTTTAAGGTTTTAATTTCCTGCTTCAACATTTCATTTTGTTTTTTTAATTCTGATACATCTCCAGTTAAGTAATCTAATTTATAAAGCACCTCTCTATTTCCATCCCTTATTATCGATCTAAGATCATCATCCGCACTCAAGTCCCCAACTTTTCTATTTGGTGTACTTGCTTCTTTTTTATTTGGGGAGGTATCAACGAGCATTCCTTTAGATGGTGTTATTTACAAATTGCCTTTCATTTTCGGAAATTGTATTAAATATCTGTTTATTTGCCATTATTAACGAAATGACCTATTGTGCATATACAGTTTGAAAGTCACTGAGTAGAACAAAAAAAGAACAACAGACTGTGTCACCCAGTTATTTTACTTGAGAGCTCTCCAATAAATAACCAGTATTTAGTGCGAATGTAACAGCTGATGACCACTTGTTGATTTGTTTATATTTTGGCTATTAGCGCACAGTATTTTTTTATACCCTATACCACTATGTGGTTGGGGTATAATGACTCTGTGCTGCTGTTTGTAACAACCAAAAATATTTGACCTACACCCATCTTTAATTATACCGATCGAATCAGAATCACTATCTGATTCGATTTAACGATGTCCGTCCGTCCGTCCGTCCGTCCGTCCGTCTGTGTGTCCATGTAAAGCTTGTAATCAAACTGCAGGTCGCAAATATGAATATATTTTGCTGGAATTTGGTATATCGGCCATGGGATGAACGCTATTGAAATTGGTGAGAATCGGTCCATGTTCAGACCTAGCCCCCATACAAATGACCCCTATGAAATCAACATATATTGCCATAAGATCCAAATTGTCATATAGATCTTACTCAAATTGGGTTTGTATGCGTTCATTACATCCGATCTTCACTTAAATCTATCAAAAAAACAAAAATATTGCACTGATTCTTCTCAAATTTTGTTTGTATATATTTTTGCAAAATACAAGAGACTTTACCAAACATGGTCGGGATCGGTCCATTTTTGGACCTAGTCCCCATATAGATATAGCATCCGATATAAACTTTTTCATCTCTGCAGCCGTAAAAATTAATAAAAATCCCACTCCAATTTGGTTTATGCTTATTTTCTATATCCAGTTAGTTGGGTCTATGAGATAGGGTCTCTAAACGCAAGGTATAGCGTATCGTATAGTCGGTCTAGACCGACTATAATTTTCTTACTTGTTTTTCTTGCATTTGAGTGTTTTTTTGTTACGTGAAATTGTATTTAAAATCAAATAATATTATGAAAATTGATTGCTGATTAAATCTCACCAAGGCGACAATGGGCTGACAACTTATATTTTTCGGTGGACCGCACGAACCAATTTACAGTTGACACAATTTTTCACTAAGAAAGTCTTTATTTATTAAAAAATATTCCAAAAATACTGGAGTATTCACGCATAGTCATGGAGAGTTTTAAAACGGATTTCCTCTCATCCAATAAATCTGATACTGATAAACTTGCTGTAGAGAAAGGTTAATTTCGACATAGTCACGCACAGTCACGCATAGTCAAGCAAAGTCGCGGAGTGATTTAAAACCCATTTCCCCTTATCCGATCGATCTGAAACTTGGTCACGCGCAGTCACGCATAGTCACGCACAGTCACGGGCAGATTAAAACCTCACTTCCCCTCATCCGATCGATCTGAAGGAAGGGGTTAAAAGCATTATATTCCATTAAAAGATTATTTCATTATTTTGACTATTTTGTTAAAACTAAAGTTTATAGGTGAAACAAACTTTTTAATATTGTTTTAGTTGAATTTTTTCAGTTCCATATTTTTGAGGTAAAAAATTCTCCTCTTTGCTTTGTGTGTTGAATGAAAATACGACATAGAACGCTAAAATTTAAAGATTTAGAGTTTTTTTTTTTTTTTTGAAAAAACAACAATTTAGATATTAAAAAAAAATTACAAAAAATATTCATATTTTACAGCCAGAAAAATGATAAATTGACACATTCAATTCCATACGTTGTATTACCTTGACCTGAAATTTATTTAAAAAGAAGAAACATATTTAAGATAATTTTTAAAAATTTGGTTAAGGGATTTTCCTCCATCATCTTCAAATTTTTGTATCACAATGAAAAAAAAAGCTCAAATATAATGACCATTATATTTGATAAACTTAACAAAAACATGGTAAATAAACCTACTTGAACATGAAACCCTGAAACTGTACAAAACCACTACTTAAGCACGTACATAAAATGAAAAAAAAAAATTGTTACAAAATCACAGAATTGTAAATAAATACTTGAAATGAAACAAATATTATTAATATTAAAAACTGACGATACAAACATCCTTTGTAACAATTTATTTACCTTATTATATCTACTAAAAAAGAAGAATCCAAAAAAAAAACATCCTTTGATTTAAACAGAAATCTAAATAAACACTATTAACTAAAATGCTTTGATTTAGAAAAAAATAGAATCTTTATTTGTTTTTACATTATTAAACCTAATACACTGTTGATTTATAAAAAAAAAAAAAATATAGCAAAAAGGACACCCACCAGTTTAAAGTGTAGGAAAAATAAAAAACATTATCAATGTGTATTTTCAATTATATGGAACACATGATTGCTTTTGATGAGGAAAAATAAAACCAATATTGGTTTAAACATTTACACACATCTTAACTGATGTCTATAATACGAGTTATAAATAATAAACGGTTGCAACGAATACTGAACACATTTCCACAACTTTTGTCTTTTAACTTTTTGTTTCTTTTATTTACTAAGCAGCCATAAATGTTACAAATAAAACCTCGAATTTTACACACTCTCCGGCCATGGTGGTGGGTTTAGTAAAGACTATTTTTCTAGTATATTTATTTATGGGTCACTTTCACTTTTACTTTACCCTCTTATATATCTTACAAAAAAAAAAAAAAAAAAAAAAACAGCACATGATTATGTTGATTGACTTGTATTTGGTTAGAAAATCCTGTAAAAATCATACTCGTTTATAGAAACTCAAGCACAAGGCAAAAGCCACATGTGTGTTTACTTAGCAACAGATTTGCGTTTGCAAAAATAAAAATTTTAAAAAAGGGTTTCATATATTGGCAACATACAAACAGACTTCTAAGTTTTCTATGCTGATATTCTATTACTCAAGGGACTTTTCCATATGATTGAATTTTTTAAATACGATTTTCTTTTTTTTTTTTTCCTGTTATTATTTACATTTAAAATGCAGTGAAATTCTGATATTTATACAAAAAACGTAGATGAAATAGAATATTTTTTTTCTGATATTATTTTTTTTTAAATTCTAAAATATCTATAACGTACCATAATGATTGATTATGGTAAACAATATTTATTTAAACAAAAAGAAAGGAAGGAAAAAAAATTTAATTTTCTAACAGTAATTCAACATTTGTTAACCCTTATGAAACCAAATGCCAATTCCAGTTTGTCTCCAAAGAAAAATTGTCAACATTTTAAAGTCTTCTCTTTTAGGCTTTTGTTATCTTTATTATAAAATGTTTACTTTGATTTACTTTGATCAGCTTTTAGTCTTTTGATTTCCTTTTTCGCTTTTTATTACCCTTGTATATGTATTTATAAATGAAATTCTTAAATATTTTTTAATATTCATTGATTCATTATTTAACATAAAAAAAATTGTACTTTTAATAAACTCTCCTTCCTTTTCCTACTCGTTTATTTAAAACGCGAAAATTGTTCACAATACAATACCTTTGTATTTGTATATTTTTTAATAATGTGCGGTTTTTCAATTTATATTTAAGTACTATTTATGTATATTCGCTTACATTTTTATATTAAGTATATGAATATTTTCATTCTTTTGTTGATGATGATTTTTTTTTCTGTAAATCCAAAAAAAAAAAGAAATAAAAAATCAAAGTTGCGAAATTAATAATGTTAAAAGCATTATTTTTCTGCTTTTATAAGCGGTTTTTATTTAAAAACCATGAGTTTTTTTTTATTATAAGTGCTGTAATAAGTAATTGTACACAGTGAAAAAAACTTTATTAAACTCTTTCTTTTAACTCATACTCTCTGTCTGTCCAATTGATATGAAACTTGGCCAGTAGTCTTGTTGTGACTATACATTATTTTTGGGGTAGTCACGCATAGTCACGCACAGTCTAAATGTCATTTCCACTCATGCGATCGACCTGAAACTTGGTCCATACTCTTGCTGTCAAAAATAGATAAACTTTGACTTAGTCACGCATAGTCACACATGGTCCCGCACAGTCACGGAGAGATTTAAAACGGATTTCCGCTCATTCAATCAATCTGAAACTTGGTCGATATACATACTGTAAAGAAAGATTAACTTCGACATAGTCACGCACAGTCATTCCCTTATTCAATCCATCCGAAACTTTGTCCATACGCTTGCTGTAAAAAAAGATTAACTTTGACATAGTCACGCACAGTCATGCATAGTCTCGTACAATCACGGAGAGGTTAAAACCTCACTTCCCCTCATCCGATCGATCTGAAACTTTGTCCATAGACTTGTTGTGGCCAAAGATTAATTTTAAGATAGTCACACACAGTCACGCATAGTCGCGCACAGTTACGGAGTGATTAATACCCCATTTCCCCTCATCCGATCGATCTGAAATTTTGTCCATAGACATGTTTTTTATTTATTTATTTTATTTTAATCTATGGAATAAATCCTTACAGACATTAAAATCATAAAATATAATATCTTCTTCTTTATTTGCCTATTCGATTTTCGAATGTTAGTGACCAATACAATTACATTTCAATAAAGTCATAAGGTTTTTAAAATTTCAGCATAACCGTCTCTATTTCTCGCCTCGCTTAGAAGATTTCCTACATCTCGGATACCAGTCCACGCCTGAGTATTTTGAAGCCATGTTGTTTCCTTTCTGCCTCTAGTGGGTATTCCTTCAATATTTGCTCTCGTAATAACTTGTAGCATCTTATATTTTGGGTTTCTCATAATATGGCCTAAATATATTGTCTTTCATCACTTTATAGTGGGGACAAGTTCTCTTACGCGGTGAACTTTTCTTAAAACTTCGCTATTCGATATAAAATGGGTCCATGGTATTTTGAGTATCCTTCGATAAATTCACATTTCGAAGGCCTCCAGTCTCTTTATGTCCACTGCTTTAATGGTCCGTGCCTCCATCGCATATAGCAGGACTGACCATACATATGACTTGATAAATCTAAACTTCGTTTCAAGATTAATGTCATGGCTGGTGAAAACTTTTTTATATTTAAAAAATGCGTCTCTTGCCATTTCGATACGGTATCTTATTTCATTTGAACCATCCCATTTGTCATTCAGCGTAACGCCGAGATATTTAAAACTATGTACTCTGTCGACGTAGGAGTCTTGTATTTTTAAGCTGGTTATGTTGTGGTTATTTTTTCTGCTAATGATCATGTATTTTGTTTTTCGTAAATTAATCTTCAGACCGTATGCTTCACTGTATGTCGTCAGTTTGTCCACTAGATCTTGAAGCCCCGACATACTATCAGCTAGTAAGGTAGTGTCATCAGCATATCTAACGTTGTTAAGAAATGTGCCGTTTATATAAATATATGCCCTTTCGAACGTTGCTGATGGATTCATGAAAAATTTTTTCGGAGTAGATATTGAATAATAATGGAGACAATATACAGCCTTGTCTGACTCCTCTGGAAATTATTATATTTTCCGTCAGCTCACCGTTGATATCTACTTGCGCTGTTTGATGCCAATACAGGCTCTTAATGCATCTAATTTGCTTGTCGTCTATACCTATGGACATAAGAATTTCCATCATTTTATCATGTCGCACTGTGTCGAAAGCTTTTTTGTAATCAATAAAGCACAAGAAAACATCCTTCTGTACATTTCTGCATTTCTGAACCAATATCTGTATAGAAAATAGTGCTTCGCGGGTGCCCATTCCTTCTTTAAAGCCAAACTGCCTTCTCACATTTTTCATAAATTCTGGAGTGAATTATTCTGAGGAATATTTTTAGGGCATGGCTCATTAGGCTGATAAGCCTATAATCATTACAATATTTTGGGTGATTTTTCTTAGGAATGGTTATAAATGTTGATCTAAGCCAATCTTGTGGGTATTGATCCGTATCATAGATGTAGTTAAACAAATCTATTAATAGTTGGATATTGTCGTCGTCTACCAACTTCAGTATTTCAGAAGGAATTTCATCAGGACCACAGGCTTTTTTGTCTCTTATAGACCTTACTGCAGATTCCACCTCCGTTTTAGTGATAAAAGATCCTGTTAGTGGTTGTTGGATCTGCGCTTCATAATTTGATCGGGTTGTATCAGTAAACATTTGTCTAATATATTCAGTCCATATAGTCTTCTTTTCTGTAATATCGAAAACAGCTTCGTTGTTGTTGTTGTATAGTACAACTGTGGTTGATTTGCGGTATATCCCTGCGGTTTCTTTTAGTTTTTTATGGAGATTAAAGTCGTCATGCAAGTATTGTAATCTTTCGATCTCCTGGCATTGTCTATTCAGGTGTTTCTTTGCTATCCGTATTGCCATTTGAATCTCCCTATTTAATTCATAATATAGCTCATAATTTGAGTTTTTGTATTTGCTACGTTCTTTCAGTAGTTCTAATATTTCCATTGTCATCCATTCTTTTCTTTGAGCTCTTTCTTAATGTATTTTTAACAGAACTCCATACATTTTCAGTCTCTTCTCTACTAACGTTATTTAGTTCTCGATTTATTCGCTCCTTTACATTTGTTCGAATAGCGGGTACTTCGAGTTTTCCCATATCTAGTTTTCTGCGTACTTTTCTCCTTTTGGTTAAGGAGAGTTTTAGGTACAAGTTTGCCGTTAGGAGATTGTGGTCCGATGGTACGTCCGCCCATGGGTACGTTGAAGTTTTTGCTATAGTTGAGCAATAGTACGTTGCAGAATAGTGTTGCGTTTAACAATATTAATGATTAGGGAATAATCAACAAATTGATACAAATCATTAAAGTTAGTACATAATCTTCTTAACGGATCGGCGTTGGCATAGTTCGCACGGAAAACTGGAATTGAAAGTGGATGAAAGTAACGTTTAGGGTACTGAGGAACATTAAATGAAATATTGCATACCAAGAACTCTGACGATACATCACCATTAATCAGATTTATCAAAAACGACACATTCAGCATGGTTCTGCGGCTTTTAAGTGTTGGCAATTTAATTAACGCTAATCTACTGGCATAAGATCGAAAATTTGTCACCGGATTCCAGGAAAAACCCCGCAAACAGAACAGAAAAAATTGTTTTTGAATGGATTCAATTTGATCTATATGGATGCTGTATAAAGGATCCCAGATAATTGAGCCATATTCAAGTATAGCTCTTACGAGGAATGTATATAACTGCTTAGTGATATAGGGATCAGTAAATTCCTTGGCACATCGCTTAATAAAAGCCAGTATACCTCTAGCTTTATTGTCCGTCATATTGATGTGTGAAATGAAACTCAGTTTTTAACATCGTCAGCATACATTACTATGTGTGTATCTGTGTGTATATTCGAATCACCCTCACTCACAAAATAAATAATTTACCTGTGTAAACTTAGGACTGTTTTCTAACTTCACATCTTGACAAGTATGAAGTGAAACTACTTGCACCGCACGTTAATTCGGATCACTGCACCATTTCCGGATATTTTTCGTACTCTGTGTTTCATAGCGTTTCAATACCAGCTAAGAAACGCTCAGTTTTTATTTACGAAAAGGCTCGTTGGGCCAAGCTCAACGATTTTTTCAAGCATTTCAACTGGAAATTTTGTTTCCTGGATAATTATGTTAACGCTGCAGCGATATTGGTGGGAAAAATAATAATGCCTGGTATGAGATTATTCATTCCATCAAAGTACATTTCGGCTAAACCTAATCAAAAATCTTGGTTTAACCAGACTTGCAGAGATGCAGCCAGTTCCATAGAGGCAGCATTCATACATTGGCGTGAAAATAAAAATTCCGTCACTGAACTGCTACGTAACCAGGCGAGAACGAATGTCCCAAAGCACTAAAGCGCGAAGAGTTTTTTCACGATCAACGTCTTCGTGCTAAAGCTCTTTCTGCTCCTCGGGGCAGCAATAGCTTTTGGTCATTTGTTAAAAGAGTAAAGAATAATGCTGGTTCTGCTCTCCCAACTAATGAATGACCAAATATTCACTGACCCGGTTGATAAGACTGACCTTTTAGCTGAACTTTTTGCAAAAATATATTTTTTGCCGGATAGCGATCAACCACTGCCCGAACTCGAAAGAGTATCTTGTACTATGCCTAACATATTCTTCCGAGCATGTGCAGTTAAAAAGGTTCTTTCGGATCTCAACATTAATAAGTCTCTGGGACCGGATGGTATACCAGCACTAGTGCTGAAACAGTGCTCTTCGACGCTAGCCAGTCCATTGGCCAACCTTTTCAGCCTTTCGTACCGTGCGGGAGTCTTTCCCTCTTGCTGGAAGGTTGCTAATATCTAACCAATCCTTAAAAAGGGTGCGGCTAATAACCCTGAAAATTACCGTCCAATTGCAATCTGCTCTGCGCTCTCAAAGGTGATGGAGAGCATAATCTATTTCCAACTTGTGAACTGCCTTGAGGCCAACTCACTTCTTAATGGTCGACAGTATGGCTTCCTTAGAAATCGTTCCACGGGAGACCTGTTAGCTCTACTTTCTGAGTCGATCCATTGATGATGTCCAATTAATCCCTAAAAAGGGTGCGGTAATAACTCTGAAAATTACCGTCCAATTGCAATCTGTTCTGTGCTCTCAAAGGTGATCAATTTCCAACTTGCGAAGTACCTTGAGGCCAACTCACTTCTTAATGATCGACAGTATGGCTTCCGTAGAAATCGTTCCACGGAAGACCTGTTAGCTCTATTTTCTGAGGGCTGGATTTGATCCATTCACAATTTTGGCGAAAGTAAATTGGTTGCTCTACATATTTCCAAAGCATTCGATGTGTGGCACAGTGCATTGATATAAAGCTTACTTACTGCATTTGGGGTCGGTAATGACTTTTCTCGAGTTATATAGAGTTTTCTCAGACACCAAACAATACGTGTTGTTATTGATGAAGTCGCATCTAATGAGTTTCAGCTTAATTCAGGAATACCCCAAGGTTCCGTTCTTTCTCCTTCTCTTTTCCTTATCTTTGTGAACGACCTTCTTGGTCGAACTTTTAACTCTATGTACTCTTTCGATGACAGATGACAGCAGCATTTGTCATTCATTTTCCTTTAAATGTAGGCCAAGCCTCTTGAAGGTTGGTGGCAAAAGGCGGACAATGAATGACACACTCAATCAAGACCTGTTAACAATATCCGAGTGGGATAAAGCGAATAGGGTTGATTTTAATGCGCTGAAGACTCAATGTTGTATGTTGACCCATAGGGCCATGGATTCAACAGTGTCATCTGTATATATGGGTGGTATAGGTATTGATGAATCGGATACTCTTGATGTTCTAGGCATGAGAATTCAGTGTGATGTTCGTTGGAACGAGCATGTTTTCAAGTGTCGAAAGAAGCATTCAAGTGTCTTGATTTTCTAAAACGGTGTAGAAATTACTTCACTCCTTTTGATCTACTTAAAATCTATAACACTTACATCCGACCGAAAATGGAATACAACTCCCATATATGGGCAGGAGCTTTAAAGTCTATTTTGGAGCGACTGGACCGTGTGCAAAGTAGGGCTTTGGCGCTCATCAATGACGGTAGGGTATCCAATTCTATTGGCTCATTGAAACACCATGGGAAATGTTCTTCTAAGATTAGCGAACTTATTCCAAGTGCCCGAGTTTCGGTTCGCTCTACCCGCTTCTCTAGTAGATCACATTCGTTTGTAGTCTATTGTCCAGTTGACCGCACAAAGCATTACAGAGAGAATTCGTTTATCAGTCGAACTAGCCATATGTGGACTAAACTCCCCGCTCAGGTCTTTCTTGACAGTTATGATCTAATAAAATTTAATTCAAATATCCACAAACACTTTCCTCCTTCCCATAACCTATTTTCCTGAGATCAACACAATGTACTACATCTGTAGGGGGCATCTCCTGAGTGTTGGTTAATAAATGAAAAAAAAAAATATTGTTTATCATCATTTCAAGCAGGTTGGTATTTAAACTGGGGTAAATCGAGTATCATTGTACAATGATTTGCCCTAAAATATGGAGACACTTCTAAAAAATGCTAAAAATATTCCGTTTTCTTCTCTGACAAAAAAATGTTGCATTTTATTTGTACTTTTTTCGAAAAGTGTACTTTTTATATATTCTGAATTAAGAGTAACCCTATCTTATACATCAATCGAAAGGTCTCAAAAAATGTTCATAAAATGCAAAAACATTTTGATTATTATCCTCTTAGAAGTCATAGGGTGAAAATATTCAAAAAAGTGGAACAAAGGGGAAATATTCTCACACTATGACTTGAAAGAAAAAAGTGCAAATAAAATGCGACATTTTTTGTCAGAAAAGAAAACGGCATTAGTGTATTTGTTGTTATAATTTAGTATTAGGTTTATCAAATTGTTTACTTTTGCAAATATTTTGTCTAAATTTGTTATAAGTAGTGCAACCCTGATAGGGGTATGGAAGATTCGGCATATCTGAATTTAACATTTGTACTTGTTTTTACTCTCTTCTCTTCTCTTTGAACATATTTCCTATTTATTTTAGCTTTTCTATAATTTGTATTCCCTTTTTTTATATGGCACCGAGATTCGATACCAGAAGAATTTGTTTGCAAGTTCAAGGGTTTAAGCAAGGTTTAAGTGGATAAAATCTTCCCAATAGTATTGTGTTTTCAGAAGGAAAATAATTTATTTAATTTGCAGAGACCAGTGCTGCTCTCTTAATTTTTAAAGACTATAATATTGGCGTAAATCAGAATGTATCTTTTATTGGAGAAAGGCAGGCTAAAAGATTAATTTTACTCACATTTTTAGAAAGCAGTCAAAACATATACCATCCTTTTTAATTAGGCTCTTAGAGTACTCAGAAAGTATTAGTTTATATTTGGTCTTTGTCATACGAAAACATTGAAATCTGATGAATACACATTTGAGATTTTTTCAGGACCTCGAAATTCTGTAATTTAAAAACATAATTTATTAAAAAAATATAACTCCTTTCTGGTGATAATTTGTATTTAGTTTTTATTAAAAAAAATTAGAAATATTTATTTCATATTTTAACCAATTTTTATATAGACGATTCCTTGAAATCGGATTAAAAATATCATATCAAACTTGCAAAAGTTTATCCCGTTTGGCATCACAAGTCTGAACCGATTACGTGTGATTTTGTTTATGTGAAGGTAAGGCCTTTAGTGATTTCAGGTTCTAGCCATAATCCGTTTTACATACTATCCTGATGAGATAGAATCTAGGGTACTATGGAGAATACCCATTCTTGGAATTTATATACTCAATGACAATCGCTCTGAAGCCTGTAAGTGACGAGTAGTATTAAGAAATGTTATCTATCATTCTTTTTTCCCCGGGTTCCCAATATATTTTATAATTCAGCAATGAATTATTTCAACAGTGTCCTTATATCAGGATTCTACGTGCATTTTTCGGTTGTTCCATTAACTGGCTAGTTACTATAGGATAATAAGACCTACACTACTTTTTATGTTTTGAATTGCAGCTCGAAAAAATATTTCGTTTATATCGTTTCGTTTTGCCAATTCCTGGATCTTTTCGTAATTGTCTATACTTCTGTATCCCCTGACCCAGTAGATATGAATCCCTCTTTGAAAACTCAATGCACCTAAGGGACTTCGTACTCTTGTATATGGGAATCGAGTACGTCAATACCACAGAGATTGTTTTAATTGCTGCTTGACTGGCAGAAGAGAAATTTATTGTAAATTTTAAGTCCCGGAGGTGAGTGCCAATAAAGTTGTCATTTTGGATGAGGAGTGAGATGTAGTAAGGTGAACTTAGAGATAAATTATTCTCATCGTAAACTTTAATACGTTAGGCTTACTTTCGAGAAAATATCCAATATGTCAGTCTAATTTGAATATTTTAAATTACAATTGCAAGTGTCGTATTTAACTTTGCCAAATCTTCTTACAAATATATTCGAAGTATTATTGGAAACTAAAATATATAAAAAAAACAAAAAAAAAATTACTGGGCCAAAATATATAAAGGGTCCGCCAAATAATTTTTTTTTTTTGAAAATGCTATAAAAAAAACTACTGAATATTATCTCAAATTTCTTTTTTATTTGAAAGTACAATCCTTCCGGTTAATAACGGAAAATAACTTCATTCAAATGGCTGCCTCGGCTGGCCATGCAGTAGCCTACGCGATCGGTCCAATTTTTAAGCACATTATCGATTGAGTGCAGCTGTATTTCACCAATGGCTTCACGAATATTGTCCTTTAAAGCGTCAATTGTATCTGGCTTGTTGGCGT
Organism: Cordilura impudica; assembly: GCA_963682025.1. Classification (NCBI taxonomy): domain Eukaryota; kingdom Metazoa; phylum Arthropoda; class Insecta; order Diptera; family Scathophagidae; genus Cordilura; species Cordilura impudica. The sequence continues at coordinate 242,205,633 of OY821519.1, read as the reverse complement.
AACACTTATCTTTGAGGGCACCCCACAAATAATAGTCCAACGGTGTCAAATCACAGCTCCGAGGTGGCCAAACGACATCAGCTCTGTGGCTGATAATGCGATCTTCAAAAACAAAACATCGAGTGTAGCTTCGGCTGTGTGGCACGTAGCGCCGTCCTGTTGAAACCAAATGTTGCCAATATCCTCCTCTTCAATTTTTGTGAACAGAAATTCGTTCAACATGGCCCGATAATGATCGCCATTGACTGTAACGGCCACGCCTTCCTCATTTTCGAAGAAAAATGGCTCAATTATGCCTCTGGACCAAAATCCGCACCAAACAGTGACTCGTTTTGGGTGTATCGGCTTTTCAATGTATGCGTGCGGGTTTTCTGTGCCCCAAATGCGACAGTTTTGCTTGTTTACATACCCGCCAAGATCAAAATGAGCTTCATCTGAAAAGATTATTTTTTTTGGCAAAATCGGCATCTTCTGTAAGTCGATCGCAGGCTCACTTAGCGAAGCGAAAACGCATTGGATGGTCAGTTGGCTTCAACTCCTGAACCAATTGGACTTTGTATGGCGTCATACCAAGGTCTTTATGCAAAATTCGTCTCAATGATGCCTCCGAAATGTTCAATTCTTGAGAACGACGGTGAATTGATGTTGATGGCGCTTCACGCACACTTTCTGCCACAGCAGCAATATTCTCGGGCGTACGCACTATTTTTGGTTCTTCACGCTTTGGTTTATCGATGGGGATGCCAGTTTCTCTCACTTTTTTCATAAGATAACAAACATACGGAGCTGAAGGTGCTTCTCTTCTTCCAAAATCCGTACGCAATTTTCGCACACATTCTGCAACATTACCATGATTTTCAAAGTAATATTTCCCAGCGTTGTTCAAGCGTATACGCAACCATCTTCGTTCAGCGGAAGGATAAAACTAATTATCCGTCAAATCAGACATGAGCTAAGTGTTACCATTCACGAAATAAGAACTAGTTAAAAAAAAAAACGTTAGATGGCCGACCCTTTATAAAGGCAAACAAATTTAAGCAACAACAGTTTTGGTTTAACTTTTAGACGGAAGATGTTTTAGGCGAAAACGGTTGAGAGTGAAAGTATTTTTAAAACTTTAACATTTTCCGAATGGCATAAAATAGATTATTAAATCTAGGTTTCTGATGTGAAATATAAGTTTCATTCATTCCCAAAAAAATTTTAAGGTGGCCATAAATTTTTAATATAAAAAGTAAGAGTGATAAATTCGGTCATGCCGAATCTTTGATACCCTCCACCAGGGTAGCAAATGAAAATAAAATATTTGAAAAAGTAAACAATTTCATGAACTTAATACTATTTTGTGAATGAGCGTGATGCCAACAGACGGACGGACAGACGGCCAGAGGACTTGAGTTGTTATAAGTTTCAAAAATATATGTACTTTATGGAGTTGCAAATTCAGTGGTATGGAGGAAATAAAAAATATTTAACCCATAAAACCAAAGTTTTTATTAAAACTCTTTATTTCCTTATGCTTATGAGGTTTGAATCTCTCCGTGACTGTGCGTGACTATGCGTGACTGTGCGTGACTACCCTAAAATTAATCTGTAGTCACAACAAGACTATGGGCCAAGTTTCACATCAATTGGATACGGGGGAATGGGGTGCCCCACAACAGAGAGTATGACTATTTTTACTGCAAACAAATCTATAATATTAACAGGCAAGGCGATTTCTTGTGACCGATGTAAGTTTCACAGTTTTATCCCGATTTTGACAAACAATTTATCATTTTAAAGGTATTTCTTTTTAGCTGTTTATCAGATTTACAGATTTTCATCGTCCGGAACAATTTTTTTTGGTATTTGTGTGTTTATTAAATTTGTTAATGTGTTTGTGTTAATGTGTTGAGTTTGTTTTCTTCATTTAATTGTGAATGTAAATTGTAAATGAAAAAAAAAATTTCCTAGAATTTACACTCGAATTTCGACCGCTGGAATCTGCTAGTTTATAATAAACATATTTACAAAAAGTGTGGAGTTCATTTTTGACAATTTCAAAATACAAGTCCACAATTTGACATATAACTGAAAAAGGAAAGTGTCATTGAATATGTGTCTTTAGTTAACTATTCCGGTTGCGTCAGTGCTATGTCAAAAGGCCGCATGTTTTTGTCCAGTGTAAACATTTATTACACTTTATATAAAATATTGAAAATGTGTTGTTGTTAGCATTGAACCAGAATTAATAACACAATATGCTCCGGCAATCTCACACCCACAGCTGTACACACAACTACACACTCGCCTGACATTCACACGTATAAAAATTTCGCAAATATTTCGCGCTTTTATGAAAAAGTTATGATACATGGCATGTTTTACAGCAGTTTGTCACTTTGTTTTTCTTTTCATTCTTTATTTTTTTTAGACGTTTGTTCAACGACTTTACAAACAACAGCAAGAAATCAACTTTACTTCTTCATCTTACCACACAACTAACAACACTGCAATGCATGCCTTGGCATGCTGCCTGTTCGTTTGTTTGTTTGGCTTTGCTACAAGGAAAAGTAAAAATGAAAACATCGTGTATTCTAGCACCAACCAATACATACATATTTCTATATTTTTGTGTTGTTTTACAATTTATGCTTCATTAAAGATTTCTTTTCCGGTTTGTTCACTTTTATGTTTTCTTCACTGTTTCCGTTTTGCATTGCAGTTTGCTATTTTATTTTCAAACATTTTTCATTTGTTTTTGTTTTGTGTGCATATTTTTTTACCGCCAATTGTTTTTTTTTTATTATTTCAGTTCTATATTGTTTTGGTTAGCAGGTGAGGGAGGTTCCCATTTTTATCTTGTGTTTTTTTTTTGTTGCCTTTTGTCTCTTTTTGCTTTGGCTTTTTTGTCTTTTTGCCTTTGATCTTTGTTTATTAATACTAATGATGTCGCTACTGGTAAATAATTGTTCAGCAGTTCAAGGAGTAGTGTTTTTGTATTAGACATGAGTAAATATTAATTTGTTTAATTTGAGAATAACATTGAAATGTATGTGTGAAAATCAAAGAATATTTTTAAAATCATTTTACGCTTAAGGCCAGAAAGTAATTATTAACGAAAATCAAATAAACTGACAACAAATAGCATATCCTGGATGCATTATACCATCTCCCTTAGTTAAATCTCTTGGGAGAATTTGTACTTTTATTTTAAATATATTCATAGCCTTAAATTCAATTGCCTTCACAAAAAAAAAAAGATTAAAAAATAGAAAAAATAATGATATAAAAAAGAAGCAGAAATCTCATTGTTTAACAAAAGAGGTATTATTGACATTATTTTTCTTTTAAATTGTGTAAATCTTTTTCGTAACCAAATATTCAGTTTTGAAGTGTGTTTGTGTTGGCGCCTGTGAGATTTTCGTACTTGTATCACGTCTGCCAAAAAGTCCAACGCAGCTTTCACACATACAAAACGGAAACAACAATGGACTTTTCATTCAAATTAATTTTTACCACAATTGCTTTTTACAATTGTAAAACAGACAACGTATGTATATGTGGATTTGGGTGTCTCGATAGAAAAAAAAAATAATAATTAAAAGAAAAATCAAAAATTTGTTCTATGGAATTAACTTAATATGATATATATATATCTATATCTATATCTATATCTATATCTATATCTATATCTTTTTTTTTTTTTTTCTTGTGTCCGGGAGGTGGAAATCTTGCATAAGATTCCCGAGCAATCCAAATTGGGATATGTCAGATCCTTACCGACTAAAAACACCCCCCTCTTCATCCTTTTTCCCTGCGGGACTGCCTGTTAAGGTATTACGTCGCACAGTGGCTGAAAATCATTTTTCATTGGCCAAAATTCTGTAACTTTTGAACCGATCAAAATATTTTAGTACTGTTTTTTTTAATAGATAGATAGATAGTTGATCTTGACTCAGTGTGAATTTCATTTAAATTGATTGAGTACTTTTTAAGGAATTCTAGGTCAAAGTTTAACTTTTGATTTTTTTTAACTTTTAGCGTGATATATGTTTTTTTTTATTTATTTTTATTTATTAGAAAGTGTCATATTTGGAGTTAAATAATTATTATAAACATTTTTTGTAATAATGAAATTTTTTTAATGCTTACACTCAAAAAAATTTTTACACTCAAAAAAATTTTTACACGCAACAAAATAGTAAAATTCACTAGAAATTTAACTAGTATTACTAAAAAATTAAAAATGTTTGCTATCAAATTTGCAATTTGCTTACACTCAAGGAATATTATTATTACTACAGAAAAATTTATTAGTGTTTGCTGCCTAATTTGTTACACTAGCTAAATAAATCTGCTAAACATTAGCGCAATGATTCTAATTTTTTTTTTAATTTTGATATGAAAATATGGGTTCTTATTTTTTGAATCTTTCTTATCTATTAAAACATTGCATTCATATGTGGGAAACCTTTTAAGAATAAAAACTGCAATAGATTTAAATAGCATTTGTAACAATGGTAGGTTCTGTTTATTATTATTTTTTACTAATACTATGTTTTTCGTACTTAAATAACAATGAAAGGCAATTATAATTATTATTCATTAGACTCAAATATTGATTGCAAATATTCCATATTTTGTTCTGTGCTATTTCTGTTCTTTAGTAGTTTTTTGGCTTCTTCATCTAAATCCCGATGTTCCACTTTCCATTGATTTCGAATACTGGAGATGAACGGATCTGACGTTGCCAATAATATATTAAATAGATCTTCATTTGTGGAATTTCGTGACATTTTTCTAGTATTGTGCTGTCTATAAAATCTGTAATCCTTGTTCCTTTTTTCCTGAGCCTCCTCTGATAGATCTCCAAGTGGCACCAAATGATATTTAATGACATCTTCTCCATGATAAAGGATTTTGTGGACTGTTGCAGACATATTTCTCCATGGGTAGTTGGTTGTATATATTTTTGCAGTTTCCTTAGCATAATCTCCAAATTTTCTAGAGTCAATTTCTTCATTGCACGCAAGTACTTCTAGGATTATTTTAAATCTGAAAATAAGGTTTAAATCCACTCCTGTTATTTCAGATGCTGTTTCTGGATCTGAAAAGAATCTTCTTGCGGTATTGCCATCATTTGTATTGCCTGACCCTTGTTTTGGCTGATCTATAATCAATCCAAATTTGCGATATTCATCTTGAACATGTTTCTTTTTTGAACTTCTTAACTCTTTGTTGGTTTCGTTGTTTCTTATTGATCCTGAAGGCCCGAAATCCAAATCATAACTGATTTTTAGTATGTGTTCCATAAGTCGTATTCTTGCATGTAGTGGTGATAATCCAAATTCGAAGGCATCGGTATTATCGAATGATTTTGTCGGGACTTGGTTTAATTGGCTTGATGTTGCTTGGCATATAATGCAGCTGGATGCAGCCTTCGTGTTAGTCAAAGCCTGACCTACTTTTCCATCTATCATTGTCAGCACTAATTGGTAGCTTACTTCAATTTGCTGCGCATCTAACTGTAATTGTAATGGCTGTAGTGTTGCTATTTGGGCCTTGATATCACTAACTTCTTTGTTAATGGCATCATGACTTTCTTTTTTGAATTCAAATTTGATTGGCCTGCAGTATTTCGTAGAAGATGGTGTCTCATTTTTCCAAATATCCATTGTTTGCGTTGTACTACTCGAAGGCTCCGAATCTTCCAAAATCTTTTTCAATCGCAATGGTACAAATGATACCATGAACATATCTGAGTCCGAAATATTTTCACATACAACTTGTTTGTATTGTTTTTGTCCCGAAGAACCATCACATCCCCATTTACAAAATAGAATTAACTTTGTGTTTCCATATTTCTTTAACTCAGTTCCTGTTATTGATTGTAGCAAGCGTTTGGCTGTGTGATCAAGTAAAGATTGTAGTTGTACTTCTGCCGAAATTGGTGTGATTGTAATAGTGTCCTTTGATGGCAAACAGTCTATTTTAGCAGCTGTTATGTGATGATATGCTGGATACATATTTGAGCCTTTTTCAATCGCACGCAATCTGAGCTGAATATATTGGTGTTTTGTTAATTTCAAATCCAGAAATAATGCTAATGCCTCCTCATTTGTGAACTGTTTTGCATCGCTCGGAGTTGGTATACTTTTAAGAATTCGCTTTGTTCTCACTGGACTAGCATTACAAGTTTTTTCAATGATATCCACTTTTGTTAATTGGTTTTGTGCTCGTAATTGATGTAGAAAAGATTCTTTTATATTTGTGGAACCAATTTCCTCGTTAAAATTTTTAAGTTTCCGCCTCTTAGATCTATCGCTGCAGTTGTCCAATGATTTGCGTGGTCTTCCAGCCTTATCTAGCTTTGCTGTTTCTCCACCAACATTAAGTTGGCCTTCTAACCAGTTTGCACTTTTATTATAAAACTTTTGTTTACAGTAGTTAACTTCTTTCAATCGTTTTTTTAGTACTTTGACGAAATTAGATAATTGCTCTTGTATTTCGGTACTAGACGAATTTAAGTTTAATTTTATTTTAACGTAACTAAGAACATCTTCCTGGTTTTTGTTTCGAAAATACTCTTCGGCCAGTTCTTTATAACTAAAGTTCTCCATATTTTTCTCAATATTTTTATTTGCGTCTGTTATCACTTTTTTATCACTTTTTATCACTTGCGAATATACGTCCGTACACTTGAAGTATTAACTTATTATTGAGTAATCCCTTATAGAATCCGTCATTTTATACATTTTTAGGTACATGTTATTCACACATTGATCTTTAATTTCATAGCAGGTAGTACTTAAATTGAACAAAACTGCACTTGTTATCCAGACTTCAATATCAGGTAAAACTAATTAGTTTCTCGCCAATATGGGGTGGTTTTTTATCTTTAGTGGTTTAGTGCCGCGATTATTGACAAACTTATAAAATTGTTTATGACTTTGGTTGACCCTTAAATTTGACAACAGGTAAATTAAGAAAGAGATCATTTGTTTACTGTAGAACCTATTGTGATCATTTTATGACTTATTTTTTTGCTGATCAAAACAAAGCCAATAAACCCTTTCGCAGGTATTTTATTTAATTATTTTACTTTTACGTAGTCTAAAGTAAAAAAACAAAATTTTTTTTAGAGTAATTTTTTTAGAGTAATTTCATTAAAATGAAAAAAGTGTTCTACCGGGGGCTCGTGGGGGGTGCAAAAGTATATATAGGGTTAAACAGGATACATTCGCCTTTCTCCGGGTGGTATACGTTTCTTGTTCCCTTACTTCCTTTAGAAGTTCTATTCCACTAAAGTTTAAATTTGAGAAAAATATAGTGGTTTCATAAATATTTCATAACGCCCCTAATATCAAACGTTAGAACTGTGACTACTTACAAAAACTAAAGACTATAATCCTACTAACATTATAAAAAAGACCGCAGGCCAATATCGATGATAGCTTGCGAGTAGTAACCATTTATTTTTGATAAAAAACAAAAAAAAAACACCTTTTGCTGAATTAAAAAAAACAGTTGAGTTTGACAGCATGCCACGCCCACAATTATCAATAGTTTAACCTAATTTTTTGGCTACCTTAATCTGGATATATAAGCTACAAAAAGGAGTAAAAATTTTAAAAATCGATGACAAAAAAAAATTTGACTTTTGGCCAATGAAATCAAAATTTGAGCCACAGTGCGTCGCAGGGCTGGACATCCTTAGCTAATCACCACATTTGTTTCCCTCATTTCTTTTCGTTTAAGCTCCTCTGCCCTCAATATGTCATGCAGAACTTTTATGTAGTCAGTCAACCTGCTCCAATTTTCCTCGGATCATAATAAAGTCTCTAGAATATTCTCCTTTCTCATCTGACTGTCTATATCTTGCTCCAATTGCACACGCTCGTTGCGGAATCTCGGGCATGTAAATATTATATGTTCCACGTCCTCTATCTCCCCTGGACACAAGGGGTACATTGGGGAATCATCATGTCCAAATCTGTTCAGGTACTTTCTGTAACAGCCATGGCCGCTTAAAAATTGGGTAAGGTGGTAGTTCACTTCTCCATGACGTCTATTTATCCATCTTTGCATGTTTGGTACAATTTGGAATGTCCAACGACCGTTAAGGCTCTGCTCCCTACGAGAGCTGGTACTTACTGTAAGTGACCACACAGGTGCTGCGTACAGCAGAATTGACTTAATAACACTTGATATTAAGAACCTTTTACTCTGCATTGGCCCTCCAACATTTGGCATAATTCGTGCTAGCGCCGCCCTCACTTTTGATGCTTTTTCGCAAGCGTACTTTAAATGTGCATTGAATTTTAGTCGGTTATCAATCATCACTCCAAGGTACTTCAGCTCTCCTCTGGATGTTACCTCGTGATGTCCAACCTTAATCTTGATAGATTCCGTTTTCCTATACCCGCTTATTAAAACCACTTCAGTCTTTTGCTCCGCCAACTGGAGTCCCGTGTTATTCAGCCACAGCCTGATAGAATTTGCTGCCTCATTTGAATAGATTTCCACTTCATCGATATATCTGGCAGTTACAACTACGGCAATATCGTCCGCGAAGCCGACCACCGTCGTGCCATCTGGGACTTTAACCGCTAAAACTCCATTGTACATTAGGTTCTATAGAAGTGGGCCCAGTACTGACCCCTGTGGTACTCCAGCAGTGATCTTATAACTTTTCTGTCCATCTTCAGTATTATAGCATAGCGACCTGTTAGAAAAATAGCTAGAGATTATCCTAACTAGGTATCTTGGCACACCTAGCCCATCTAACGTGATCATTGTGTGGTTCCAATTTGCAGAATTAAACGCGTTTTTGACATCCAATGTAATTATTGCACAATATCTTCTTCCGGCTCCCTTTGCTTGTATGGCGGTTTTAGCTATATCAGTTACCATCTTGATAGCATCAACCGTCTCTCGGATAGACCCTCTGAGCTCTCTGCCACAGGTAGAAGTCTGTTATATATGACTTTTTCCAGCATCTTGCCCATGGTGTCAAGTAAGCAGATGGGCCGATACGACGATGGGTCACCTGGGCGTTTATCAGGTTTCGGGAGTAGCAACAGAGTCTGTTTTTTTCCATGGTTCAGGGAAAGAACCTTCAATGAGGCATCGGTTGAAAACTTCAACAAATATATTGGTCCTCTTCCTCACTGCGAGCTTCAGGGATTTATTTGGTATACCGTCTGGCCCCGGTGTTTTATGGTCTCCGATTTTCTTAATAATTCCAAGGACTTCGTCAAATGTTACAGGTGGAAAGTCGTTAACTTGTTCACTGTTGGAAATGTTGAATCTGTATCTATATCTATATCTTCTTCACCTATTGCCTAATACTTCGTTTTGCGCCATGTTGCTCGCCTCTTCTAAACCGCACCAGTAATTCACCTGTTTTTGTTCTTCTCAATAAAAATTTCGTAGACAAATAGTAGAAATAGTTTTGAGACTGATTAAATCGTATTGCAGTGAACATTGATGATCTCAATGCGGAAAGTTATTTAGTGATTTAAAGGTCGATGAATACTTTAGTCCATGGTTTTATAACAAGAACTCCACGAGCTGTATTAGGTGTCGTTGTAAAATTTAATTTAGCATCCAATACAATACCTAAATCCATGAACGAGTCCACCGATTAAAACTGATAACCACCCAAGGAGTAGGAACTAACAATTTTTGGATACGTGTATGTCTTTGCATTTGTTCAGATTTTAATTCATTAAATACGAGTGTATGTGTTAAAAAGGTGACCTTAATGATGATACTTGGTGGAAAAGAGAATCATTAAGTCATTTTTCCAAGAGCTTGGATATGGCACTTAATTTTGTATATACCTCTGTAGCTGGTTATAATTGACTTGTTACCTGATTTGAAAAAATGAATGATGTACGATTCCTTGCAAGATTTAGGAAATTAACCGTATTTTAGAAATATATTAATAGCAACTTAGAAACTTAGAAATTCGGTCTTGTCAGCAAATTTCCTGAGTGTTTTCCAGCGTATCCCCCTAAGAGCCGCTAGGCCTAGAATGATGTCATTGGATAAATGTCTGAGCCTTGTTCCCGCAAATGCGGGACAGTAAAAAAGGTAGTATTCTAGGGTCTCGTCCTCCTCTTCACAAGCTCTGCATGAGGCCGATTCAGCCCGTCATATACGGTATAAGTGAGCCCTCAGTTCAGAGTGCTTAGTGAGAATGCAAATAATCCTACTCAGTTGCCTTCTATTCAGACTAAGGATTTCCCTAGTCTTCGAAGTGTTGGGAGTGTCCCATAATATCTTCGTAACCCTTTTCACGTCAATTTCCTCCCAAATTGAAGTATGAGAAGTGGTCGCCCAGTCCGAGGGTTCAATTTGAGAGACTGGAAAGTATAGGGTTTTCCAAATTGACTCCGTCCAGCAAAGAACGTTTCCTGGCCAGTTCGTCTGCAATCTCGTTTCCCATTATGCCACTGTGTTGGGATCCAAACGGCATCAAGTCTACCCCTTGTAGTGAAGTTTGTAATCTCCTCCTTACATCTGAGGATAGTCCTTGATCTAGTTTTGTCCGAGGATATCGACCTGATAGCCACTAGGCTGTCCGAAAATTTCCCGTGTGTCAATAGATCTTATGTATTTCGTTATCGCGACCAATTCGGCCTAAAAGACAGAGTTGTGGTCCAGAATGCGTAGGTATTTGCCAGTGGAACGGTCTTCATCATAGAAATCTCTTCATGTCCTACCATGCACACTAGATCCATCTATGTAGTAGGTTGACCCTGGTTGGTCTTGTAGAATATACCCGTTTAACCAGCTTTCCCTGTTATATATCCTTATATTGCAGGGTGTGTTCGTCGAGACTTCCGCGATTGTATCACAGCTCAAATCCACTGCGTTGGATTCTGGTATCTGGTCCAATATTGTTTGATGTCTGGTCATATGGTCGGTGATGTATTCCCATATTACCCTTAATGGCCAGAGCTGCCTCATATTTAATTCTGATGTCGATCGGGTGTATAGGTAGCATCGTCTCTAAAGCCCTCGTAGATGTAGTCCGAATTGTACCGCTGATTCCTATGCAGCAGAGGCGCTGTATCTTTTCAAATGATTTAATATAGCATTTCCTGTATGACTACGGATGCGTAAGTTAGAATTGGTCTAACGACGCTTGTGTACAGCCAATGTGTCATCCTCAGGTATACGCCCCATCACCATATCCGGTGAGCTTTTGCGACCCTGCTCTCAATATGGTCCTTCCAATTGAGAATCACCCCGAGGTATTTCACCGTTGGTGTGATTCTAATTGTTTTACCCTGGAAGTGGGGTTCATCGAGACATATTTCAGTCTTCTTTGGGTAACAATTTAATCCCCTCGGTTGTGCCCAGTTATATGCTATTTCGAGTGCGACTTATGCCCTATAACATGGATTCCTTGGATCTTTCCTCCCTGAAAAAGAGTAGTTGTTGGAGTTATATTGAACATCAGAATATGTGACTACAAAGAATTCCGCAAACATGTTACTGATGACCACTAGACTTGTGGTTTAAATATTTCCTAAAGGTTGGGCAGGCGGCAGATTTTTTTTTGAGATTGCAAACTTTACAAAAGTATTTTTGATCTCTCTTAAAATTAATTTTCCTATCTTTTAGGCAAACATTATACAATCCCGCATTGAATAAGTTGTGCCCAACATGAGTACTTCATGAAATGTCGTCTCGGACGAAATTTATTTATTTTTTTTTTATCCAAGTTGAGATGGATTTTGTAAAATAATATTTAAATATTTTTTTTTTTTTAATTTTCCAATGTAATTCGCCAATTTGTTGAGTTCGTCCCGCCCTAATCTATATAAATATTTATAAAAACACTGATAAGTAGCAAAGAACAAGTGCCAAGTTAGTACAAACACACCCGTATAAGTATATATTTATTACAATATAAAGTGCGAAACTTTACACTTTTAAATATGCTGTCGTCTCTCACACTTTTGCTCTATTGAAAACCGGAGTTGCACAACTATCATTTATTGTAGCAAGACAGAGGAATATGTTAAGTAATTTTTATAAAAAAAAAAACCAAAAAAAAAAAACAAGTAAGAAAATTATAGTCGGTCTACCCTTTGAGAAGAATCAGTGCAATATTTTTGTTTTTTGATAGATTTAAGTGAAGATCGGGAAGCAGCTCTATATGGGGCCTATGACTAAGACTTGTCCCATAGGGATCATTTTTGAACTACTGATTAGTGGATGTAATAAACACATACAAACCCAATTTGACTAAGATTCATATGATAATTATGGCAATTTAAGTCGATTTCATAGGGGTCACTTGTATGGGGGCTAGGTCTGAACATGGACCGATTCTCACCAATTTCAATGACGTTCATCCTATGGCCGGTAAAAGCTTATATACCAAATTTCATCAAAATATATTCATATTTGCGACCTGCAGTTTGATTACAAACTTTACATGGACACACAGACGGATGGACGGACGGACGGACGGACGGACATCGTTAAATCGAATCAGATAGTGATTCTGGTTCGATCGGTATAATTAAAGATGGGTCTCGGTCAAATATTTTTGGTAGTTACAAACAGCAGCACAAAATCATTATACCCAAACCACATAGTGGTATATTGTATAAACATTGTGTTAAAAACTCCACTGCAATAAATTTTTTATTCTTTTTGCACAAAGTTCGCTTTTTGTTATACATAAGATACTATTTTGACTTTATAAATCAATATTTTATATTTTTATCAAATTTGTTAAAAAATTTTTTAAATGATTTTTTTTAATATAATGATATTATTACCAGAATTTCTGATTTAATCCTTTAATTAAATTACTTTAATAAATTGCAAGCACTTTAAGCTCCGCACAAAAAATGTCATTAATCAAGGGTTTATTAACGCGTGAATTGTAGAACAATATCAATTATGATAAGCAATCTTTTAAAGGAACACTTTCCTTTCAAAATATAACTCAACACCCACTGCTAAGATTGGCAACTACGAGGGAGAATCAGAAAGTTTTTTTTATTAAGTTCCAATAAAAATAAATGTAACAACTCACTTTGAGATCACAATTTTGATTAAAAAAAATTAAGATTTTTATGCAGTACATAAATAGATGCACTCAATAACATATTTTACAGAAATAACTTGTACAGTAGGGCGGTTCATAAAATAATAAATTGGATTTTGTAATGGGCCAACCGGAATTTATATTAAGCACCGTGAAAAAATAACACATAATTTTTTTCAAAATTTTTAAGAAAGATTTAGGGGTCGCTACCGGATCCAAAACATTGGAATTTTTGATAAAAATTGTCGCCTCTATTCCTTTTTTCATATGTATGTATAAAAAAAATATATATATATTTATATATTTTTATGATCACTTTTATTGAATGATATTTGTAAAACAGAACGTATAAAATTTTTTTCTGAATCGTTTTCTGAAACGATTTAGCAACTCTTGTCCGTCCGTCCGTCTGTTCTTACAGGAAACTTGATGAAAATTTTAAAATATTGAATACTAAGATATCTGTTTACATTTGTCTTTTAATTTAAGAAAATTATTTAAAAAAAAAATGCCGCAAGCGCATCCCCTTCCAATCCCCTCCCCAACCCTCCTTTAAGTTTTGTATATATGTTTTTCGGTCTCTATTTATACAATGGTACTAAAACCCCTCGAATAAAAGTTTAGAAAACCTATATTCAAAATCTTAAGTTGTATTTATTCACTACAAATGTATAAGGAAAGTAAAAACAAATATTAATTAAAAAAAGTTTTTAATCAAAAAATAAAATAAAATGCAGTCAATTTATGAAACTTATTCTGATAGACATAAAATATTTATATTTTGCCTTTAAATATTAAGCATATTAAGCTATTTAAAATAATTATTTGAGCAAAGTTGATTTATTTGAGTCTGGGTAATTTTGTCTATATTCTTTCACCAATAACAATAAATACTGCTTTTGTTCTTCATTGTTGGTATGTAGTTTATTATATTCTTCCATCAGTGCCACTGCTCGTTCTGCTATATCGTTAACAACTCTCATAGAACGAGCTACGCGTCTACCATTTATGTAATCCTCATTTTCTTCCCACGCTTCAACGTTTTTCGTTATGAAATTGGTTGAAATGCCGGTTTTGCTAAAAAATCTTAAAGTATTTTTGGAAACAAAGTCTTCTAGTTGTTTCTTATTTATTAGACTGGCGTCTAATGTTATTCTTTTCGACGGGTTCCCAGGTCCTTCAACATCTAAAGCGTCCACCATTTTCTTTTTTGTATCAACAGATACTTGGTCGTCAAAAAAGCGAGTGCGACGAGCTCTTCTGATAAATACCAAAGATGACCAATGAATTTTTTAATGGCTACAGTTCCAATTAACGCATTTACTTCATCATAATTTTGTAAGTTCTTTAATAGCTGTAAATCATCTCTTGGAGCATAAGTGGCTGAAGGGGCTACAAACCAATACTTGACGTAAATTGTAACAACAAATATACAAACATTTCTTATTGATTCTGCTTCACTTTCATTAAGCCTGAAATCATTTCTAAATAAATAAATCTTCAAACAATAAATGGCTTTAGCCATCCATCTTGCTCGGTGAAGACCTCCAGGTGCTCTGAAAGAAATTCCATTTTCGGAAACACCTCCTGGAAATATTAGTGTTAGCTTCAATTGCTCTTTATAGTCGTCTCGAGGCTGAAACTGTTTTAACTGAATTTGAACGAAAGAAATTATCTCATCTGTAATATATGTCACTTGTTTTAAAACAAAAAGATCAGAAATTCCCGAATGAAAGTTTTTCCGATTAATTTTGCTCCAGGCCAACTTAAATTTTTTAAAGATCAATGTTTCAGGCCCGGTTGAAGTACCAAGTGCCTGGCGAAACACAGCTTCAAGCATTATTTCCAGAATGTGATGATGACATGCCAGCCAAAGCATATCTTTATTCATCTTTTGTTCTAACAAAAAGCATGCATCATTTCTTCTTCCAGTATTTGTTGCAGTTGTGTCAAAGCTCAAGCATTTGATTTTTTCGCTTAGGGTCCATTCTATAAGGTATCAAAAACTGCCGACGCAGCTGCAACACCTGTTCCAGCAGATAATTATCAATTCCAATTCCAGATACCAGGATTGGAAGACGTTAAACGATTTTATTTCCGCTGATATCTTCTAACATTTTTCCATCCCAGTGAATTGTGAATGGAACGTCAGGGTTAAACTTACTTTTTAATGACTCGGCCATGATTTCTCGGAAGTCAATTCGCTGTCGACGAATAGAAGAAGTGCTTATATTATAGTTTGAAGGATCGCCACCAATGTGTTTAACTGTTTCTGTCGAAACTATAGCTGCCTTTCGGTTACTTAGCTTTGCAACGTCAAGACTCACAGCTAAATTTTCATTTAAAATTTTCTTATTGCCTCTGCATATCTTTTTCTTTTCCGCTGGTTCAGAAGCTAAGACATCGTTTGCAGTTGAAGAGCAAGAGCCTCTTATGGTTAATTTGACATATATTTTGTAGTAAAAAATACACTTAATACCTCTTTTTTTGTAGTAAGTTTGTTCTTGCATATCTGTGGTGATACCTGTCCGGCTTATCGGACAGGTTCTATTGCGCGTAGCCGATGCTGTTGAACTTGAAGCCATTATAATAAATTATCCACAAGCTGGTCTAATAAAGTAGAAGTATATGTTGTTACACTATTTTATATAGTGTTTTAAATATATGTTTTTTTATAACTCACCAGCTTGGGATTAAAAGCAATTGTAAGATTCGTTAAACCAACTTATTCGTGTCACCGATTTAAAAAATATTATATATATAATGTACCTATTTAAACTTATTACAATGCACATAACATAATGCTTATTTCACAACACTCCATTAAAAAACGATATTATCGAACAGCGTATAATATTTTAATGGTAAACTATAACCGTGTATAAACAAAATGTTTGAAGACACAATCACTATTTGTAACGATCCACGTGCTGCAGCGTGTGGAAGCTGCGTATACTTATTTAACATTAAAAAACAAACCATAACGGAATATTGCATGCTTGATGTAGTAGTCAAATAAAAAACTTTTGATATTGGTTTTAAATGTTGAATTATTAAATATATATTTTTATATCAAATTTGGTTTTTAAAAAAAGAACATTACAAACAATTTCGTGACAAGGGTTAAAAACAGCTATTAATGGTCTGGGATCTAAAATATTTACTACTTGGGGAAATTATATGGGGCTATTTCTTGCGTGATCTTGAATAAAATTATTATTTTAAAATTTATTGTATAAAAATTATATCTTTTCTTAAATTTGAATTTAAATTTACAAACGGAAGGACGGACGGACAAAAGTTTCTAAATCGTCTCAGAAAAAGATTCTGAAAACTAATTATGCTCTATTTATTTAAAATGCCTTATTCAATAACTGTGTACATAATTTGTTTTGTTTTATTATTTTTAAGACACGCACTCGTGGAATAAATTTTAAAGACAGCAATTTATCTCAAAACCACTGAATTTTGGGGCCCGGTAGCGACCCCTAAACATTGATGAAAAAAATTTAAAAAAATCATGTGCTATTTTTTCACTGTGCTTAATATATATTCGGGTTGGCCGACAAAAAAATCGACAAAACAAAAAAAAGTGTCAAATATGAACCAGCCTATTGTACAGTCATTTTGTTCTTAATTGTTTTTGTGCAATGATATGCAAAAGTGCTAAGTCCCTTGCTGTAAAAAAAAAACATGTATTAACTGCAGTAACACATCACAAATTGTCAATTTTAAAAGCACATGCATTTAAGTTCTATAGACAGACGGATGGACGGACACAGCTAGATCTGCGTCTATACACAGTCTAGGGTTCAAGTATGTGTAGGAAAAATAATCTGCACTATCTAGAATAAAATAAGATGTTTTTGTAGTAATTCCGACCAAAATTTTGTCTCCGAAATAGTTAGGTAAATTATATTATATTTTTTTTTTTGTTGTTTATTGTTGACCCTCGTAACATATAATATTGATGGAATGTATGTATGCATTTTGAAATGAGCTTTTTGTAAACTAAATTATATAATATAGGCACGATTTCATTAACAAAACTTAGTTTACATACACACACACACACACACATACACACAAACACATAAGTATGTTGTTGCTGTTTATGATTCGGTCGAAATTCAACTTAACACGCAATTAAATGTAAATAATTGCATTGCAGCATACAAATGATTTGTTTATCAACATCTTCGGCATTTCTTGCAGTGAGTGCGAAACTCCAAGCATAGGCAATGTTAGATTGGTTCGCGTATTTTGAAGGGAAATCTATAATAAACCTACGTGATTTAAGCGTGAAATGTATGTTGCGATACAAAACGTAAATCATTAACGCATGAAATGTCTTTATCGTCTTTGCCAAAATTTATCTCCTACATTGCATATAAACACAAACATACCTTCAAACATATACATATCTAAGCATCAAGGGAAGCAAAATTGTAAATGTGTTTTGTGTGTGGGAGGGACAGGATTTGTTTGATATATGTAAATAGGTGCTGAAGTGCATTAATCCTTTTTGCTAACAGGATCTGGTAATTTTATGCTTGTAACGTTATTTCATACAGCGATAAGCGGATAATGTATTCAATTGTAAATTTGTTCGGGAGGAGAACGAGAGATTTCAACTAATTTGCTTAAATATGCATAAGCATATCTATGCATGCCATGGCATGGGTGCAGGAAAGTGAATTATTTTCACCATAAGCAATTAATACTAAATAAATATAAAATGTTTTTTTTTTTCATTTTTTGTAACTCAAACTTAAATTGATGATTAGTTGGTGTTATTTCGATCAAGATATGAGAATGGGATACAGTTTAAAACTTAAAGTTCATGAACCTCAAGCTGACGCGATCTGTATGTCTGCTTGCGAAAGTTTTTGGAAAAAGAGCGTCTTGAAAAACAGAAATTTGTATGAGTGAACATCCCAATAGACTCCTTTTCTTCTGCGGCTTAACTTTTTAGAGTCAATTATAAGATTCACGGGGTAATGTCGTACTAATTCTACAATTCACATTCTTTGAATTGACTCTGGTTCTTGCGATAAACCGCTTTAAAAATGAAAGAGGTTTCACCACATAAGTTAGCATAACTCAAGAACAATTTGCCAGCAGTAGTCTGCCATCACATGACTTCCCACCAGCCTTGACATCTTCCTCCACAATCTTAATGTCCAGATGGAATCGTTCAACATATTCTTCAGAATATTCGCCAAAGTTTTCAGGAAATTTATCCAAATGACTGTTTAAATAATGCACTTTGACACTCATATTAGCTCCGAGTTTTTGGAAAATCTGAAACATTTTGTTCTGCAATTTCAGCTTAGTTTTTAGCTTTGTTTTTCCCCACAAATTTTTTTTTTTTTGCTAACCAACACTAAGGGGATGCCCCTACAAATACAGTTCATTTTGCTGATTTGAGGAAAATAGGTTATGGCAAGCAGGAAGGAGGGAGTAGTGTTTGTGGATATTTGACTTAAATTTTATTATATTGTAACTGTCAGGAAAGACTTGTGCGGGGAGTTTATTCCACATACGGCTAGTTCGTCTGAGAAGCGGGTAGAGCGAACCGAAACTCGGGCACTTGGAATAAGTTCGCTAATCTCAGAAGGACATTTCCCACGGTAATATCTATAGAACAGTGATACACAACCCACATTCCGGAGATAGAGCTGGATACCCTACTTTCATTGATGAGCGGGAGCAAAAGTTGTACTCATCAGGAACTGGCTTGCCAGAGACGTGATACAATGGCCTATAACATACCTCCAAGTGGTGCTCCTGGGCAACGCTAGGCAAAGCCAGTTAATTCTGGTGATTATTCCTAGCGGCTAAAGGTTAAGGAAGAAAAATGTCTGCCAGTGCAATCCCGTTCGGGGGGTACTGCGGGGAGATCGAATTGCCCTAAGAAGAGGACTCTTCGACTTCTCGCGGCGACAAAGCGAACTATAACACAGGGATCTGATGGCCGACTGGTGGATCGTGAAACATCCAACCAGATGAAAAGGTTGTTACACCCCTTTAATATATGTGAGATCCAAGTAGAACTGATGGTATTGATGGACCACATTACGAACGTGGCACTAGAGGCATTCGAATCTGACGTGCAGAGGAGATCGCTGTGTGTCACTAGTAGGGGTGGTTGTGGAGTGAGAGAGCTGGTATATGCGTTGTTTGGGAAAGCTGGTATATGCGTTGTGTAGGTGGCATGAGCTGAAGATGAGTCGCAAGATGAATCGGATGCAAGAAGGTCGGATGTAGCATGAGTGAAGTCTTTTGACGATACGAGAGTGCGTGAAAATGGATCAGAAAACTGTGTTATGGTAAGCAAGGTCAATGCAGAGGTCTGTGAGGAATCTTTGGGAACGGCCCCTCGGGGAGTTTTGCAGTGGCTGTGGTGCCCAAATCGCTGGCAGATCACAGATCGATGTGGAGGTGCATTCACCCAGGTGTTGCTACCTCTAAAGCAAAAGGGTTTTAGATAGGCCCGACACAATAACAAAGTGTGAAGTGATGCCGAACACATCACTCCAGCTTGTAACCGTCTTATGGCGGGGCGTAGGCAAGGCGCGCAATATCTATCCAAGTGCTATAACCACCATGTGGTTAAGTCAACATGACAGGAACGCACGTACAACCCAAGAGACTTCTATCATTGATGAGCGCCAAACCCCTTCTTTGCACACGGTCCAGTATCTCCAAAATAGGCTTTGAATCTCCTGCCCATATATTGGAGTTGTATTAAGGAGATCAGAAGGAGTGAAGTAATTTTTGCACCGTTTTAGAATACAAAGACACTTGAATGCTTCTTTCGACACTTGAAAATCATGCTCATTGCAACGAACATCACATTGAATTCTCATGCCTAAAACATCAAGAATAACCGACTCCTCAATACCTATACCACCCATATATACAGATGACATTGTTGAATCCATGACCCTATGGGTCAACATACAACATTGAGTCTTCAGCGCATTAAAATCAAACCTATTAACTTACCCCACTCGGAGATTGTTAACAGGTCTTGACTGAGTGTGTCATTCATTGTCCGCCTTTTGCCCCCCAACCTTGGCCTACAATTAAAGGAAAATGAATAACAAATGCTGCTGTCATCTGTGAAAGAGTATATAGAGTTAAAAGTTTGACCATGAAGGTCGTTGAGAAAGATAAGGAAAAGGGAAGGAGAAAGAACGGAACCTTGGGGTATCCCTGAATTAAGTTCATCAATAACAACACGTATTCTTCGGTGTCTGAGAAAATTCTATATAAATCGAGAGAAGTCATTACTGACCCCAAATGCCATAAGCTTTGATATCAATACACCGTGCCACACACGATCGATTGCCTTGGAGATATTTAGAGCAACCATTTTACTTTCGCCAAAATTGTGAATGGATCGACTCCATCGCTCAGAAAGTAGAGCTAACAGGTCTCCCGTGGAACGATTTCTACGGAAGCCATCTGTCGATCGTTAAGAAGTTAGTCAGCCTCCAGGTAGTTCACAAGATGGAAATTGATCATGCTCTCCATCCCTTTGAGAGCGCAGAGCAGATTGCAATCGAACGAAAATAGTCAGGGTTATTAGCCGCACCCTTTTTAGGGATTGGTTGGACATTTGCAACCTTCCAGCAAGAGGGAAAAACTCCCGTACGGTACGAAAGGCTGAAAAGATTGGCCAATAAACTGGATAGCGTCGAAGAGCTCTGTTTCAGCACCAGTGTTGGTATACCATTCGGTCACGGAGACTTATTTATGTTGAGATCCGAAAGAACCTTGACAACTGATACAAAGCTTAGGTATGAGTGCAGTTGCACCTGAGTCATGAGATTTGTGAATCATCGTCGTTTCCGATTTTGCATGGAAAACACTTTTTTTCGAAAAAACCTTTTGTATATTTCCGAAACTATTGAGTTAATTAAAACCAGTGTAACTTGTAAGTTATTTAGCTTTAGTTTACCAAATCGAACAAACTGTTCCTGAGTTATTCTAAAATATGTCGTGAAACCTCCTTCATTTTTAAAATTGCGGGTTATAGCGAGAATCAAATTCAGTTCAAATAATGTAAATTGTAGGCTTACATTTTAATTAACATATATACCAATATTGACTAACGAATCCCATACCGCAGAATCAGGTTTGCCCTGTGTAATCATGCAAACTCGGATTTAAGTTTTTAAATTAAAAATTATTTTTTAAAAATTAAAAAAAAACTTTTTCAACGCACTTTTTTTTAATCTTAGCCAGCCTGGGTTCATAAAAGGGGATTTAATTTCTAAATATTTTTTATCCCGTTGGGAATTCCTTTATTAAAAAATAGCTTAATTTTTTTTTATTTAAATATACTTTAAAAAGTTATTAATTAGATAAAAAAATAAGAACGAAATTTTGTTCTTCAAGAATCAAAAAATAATAAATTCAATTCAGTTTGTGTTTAGACTTCTTTTGTAAAAAATAATTAGAAATTCTTTTAATTTTTCGAAGTATAATTATTTAAAAAAAAAATAATTTGTTTTATAATTTTTGAGTTTTTAATTACAATACACAAATTTCGGATGGGGCCTATAGACCCCCTTAAGGTTCTTGTAGGATAGGTTACATGTTAAAATAAAGCTTTGTAAAAATAATTTAAAAAATGTAAACATAATTATTTTTATTGCAAATTTGACACAGCAGAGTTAGAACATTTTTTTTTCAATTAATTTTTGGAATACATTCCCATTAAAGTTTGCGCTCCGAAAAAACTCGACAGTTATGAAATCTTATCTTTTAAAAATATTTCTTTTTGAAGATGTTCCGTTAGATGCTTGAATAAAAATGGGGCGACTTAATTCCATTTCTTTTTTATTAGTAACTCTGCAAAAAAGGTTAAGTCATTCTAATACAATAACATTTTCATTGCGGCCAGTGGGAGAACTATTTTGCATGCGATTTTTAAGATCTTGCAGATATGGTAATGAAAGCTGTTGCAAAAAAAAGTAAACTTTATTATCTAAACAATCTTAATATATAGTTACGCTCATCACTAACTCGCTGATGCGATGAATATACAACGCTGGTTACGTATGAAGAATTATTACTATGTATTTTGAAATTTTAATAAAATATAAAACTAAGCATTGTAGAGTAAAATAGTTTAAATCTTGCAGAGTCTTTGGAATGTCATATCCGAATTGTTGGTGAACTATTTTCAGGCTTGTCAGATCGAAAAATGAGACACAGCGCTCGAAATCTGAGCATCGTAGAACAAACTGGTTAAAAAATATGCATTTTCTTAAGAAAGTATTTTCATAATTTTTTCAACGGGCCCATTAGAGTATCCGAAATAATATTGGGAATTACAAATTTGTAGAAATAAAAAAAAAAATAAAAAAATAAACTGAAATAAAAAAATTATGTACGACTAACAAATTGGGTCAGCGGAAAATTCTTCGAAAACAGTTCTTCGAAAATAATTCTTCCCCGCTATAGTTGAAAACCTCTATGGTTATTCTCCGCTATAGTTGAAAATCTCTGATGATTTCCAGCTCTAGTTGAAAATGAACACATTACTCCCTCTTTCCTCCTTACTATATCTATATCTTTCCAGAGATCAACACAATGCACTGCATCTGTAGGGGGCATCCGTGATTGTTGATTAATAAAAAAAAAAATCTCTGATTATTTCCAGCTATAGTTGAATACCTCTATGGTTATTCGTAGGATTGTTTTTTCGAAGAATTGTTTTCGAAGAATTCTCCGCAAATCAAAAAATTGATATTGAAAAAAGTTCCATGAAGTTCTCATAAAAATTCATATTCAGAAGAATTGATTTGTGTAGACTTCCTCAGCACTGGTTTAAATGCAATTGCAGGATCCATAAAATACATTTTCCTCCTAGGACAAGCCTGTGTGAAATATATTGGACAAGATTCAAATTTTCAATACATCCGACTGCACTCCAATAGGGGTGTAAAGTTGAGTATAACCGGGATAAAGCTCGTTGCCAACATTCTGGTCAATTATAGTGAATATTCTTAGCGGCTAACGGTTAAGGCTATGTCTACCAGTGCTATCCTTTCTGGGGGATAACTGGCCGGAACCAAACAGGCCAGTTTGGAAATGAAGGCTATAAAATGGTACCACGGGTAAGCCAAATATCCAAGTGTGATTCACGGAATTGTCTATGTCAGAAGCAGTACGAACAAATACATAAATCTGGAGGTGTCAAAACCTGCCAGAGAAATGGTTGTCATATCCCATAATTGTGCGGTGTCCCAAGGTGTTAACGATGGCAATGATGGAACATGAGTGGAAATTGAGGACGGGAATTGGTGAGTCAGTGACCCTGACATGATACTATTACGGAGAAGTTGGAAGTAAGACTGCGGGTTTTAGATGAGTCAAAGGCATTTGAGGCAGCTGCAGACAAGTCGGAAACCAGTTGAAAAGTCAGTTCGGAACGTTGTCGATATCAGCCTTGTCACCTGATAAAGACAGAAGACTCTTGATTTTTACGTGCGTTCCTGTCGTGTTGACTTAACCACACGGTGTGCTTAGCACTGGGCGAGATACAAGGCGTCCACCTGCGCCCCTTCCTTAGATGGTAGCAAACTAGGAGAATTGATTTGGCATAAACTCCTCCCTTTGCTATTGGGTTGGCCCGATCTAAAAGCCTATGGGTCGTAGAACCCGGTTGGTTGAAATGCAACTCCACATCGAACTGTGTTCTTCACGCGATTTTAGGTCACCACAGCCACCACGAAACTCCCAGAAGGGCCGTTCCCGAAAAAGCTATTTAAGGGTACAACACATTGTCGTCGGTCATAAGCAGCACTTGCAAAAACACATACTTCGAATAACCGTCCATTTGTCTACTACGTTCGTTCTTACTAGCTGTTATTATCAGGTGGCCCTGATATGTACAACGTTCCGTACCAACATTTCAACCGATTTCCGTTTCGTCCGCGAAACACTGTATTGTCAAATGACTCAAGCGTTCTTGGACTCATCTTCCATCCGACCCTCTTGCCTACTTATTCTACTGCAATGGCCATCTTTGCTAGGACTGGTACTAGCTCATCCATTCACAGCTTCGAACTTTTCGACTCATGCCTACCTCCGTTTACTACGCTCCGAACTTACTAATCGGCGCCATCATGTTAGATGATGCTTACGTCAACTTTCGCTTTTCAACTGGTCTCCGACTTGTCTTGGACGCTGTATTGACATGTGCACCTGTCTCAAAGGCCTTCGACTTGTCTTCGACCCACACTCTTGCTCAATTCCTCCGTCATGGTATCTTGTCAGGACAACTGGCACACCCACACCCGGTCTCCTTTCGCTCATGTACCATCTTACCAACTTACCAACATTACACCTTGGGACACCTGCACAATTATGGGATGTGACAACCATTTCATCTGGTAGGTTTTGACACCTCCAGTTTTGTGTTTTTGCTTTTGCTGTCTCCGACTATGAAGACGCCGTGAGGTAACCTTGGGCTTGATAGCTTACCCGTGGTACCTATTTATAGCCTCAGGTAAGGCTTCGTAGCCAGCCTGGCCACATACTAGTCACTACCAAGTTATTCTCCAAATAGAATAGAATAGTACTTGGTGGACCAGACCTTAACCTTTAGGCGCTAGAAATAATCACCAGAATTAACTGGCTTTGCCTAGCGTTGCCCAGGAGCACCACGTGGAGGTAGGTTATAGGCATGGGCGAAGTATCAACCGTCACTGGAGGACCAGTAACTTTATGATACAACTTTGCTCCCACCGGATAGACACAATCAGGCATAAGACATAAGATGGAAATGACGATTATTGTTTTTGTACTGCTAATGATCGACAAGGAAGTTTTGAACCCTTAAATAGCTTGTTTGGGAACGGCCCCTCCAGGAGTTTGTGATGACTGTGGCTGCCCGAAATCGCGAGAAGAGCACAGTTCAATGTGGAGTTGTGTCCAGCCGGGTGCTGTGACCTATACAACAGCATGGTTTTAGATAGGCCCAACCCAATAACAAAGGGTGGAGTATATGCCAGACGCATCTCTCCAAACTTGTAATCCATCTTATGGCGGGGCGCCAGTGGACGCATAATATCCCATCCAGTATTAAGAGTACCGTGTGGTTAAGTCAACATGACAAGCACGCACTTTAAATCAGAAGAGGCTTCTGCACTTCAAAGTATGCTCTTGTTTGCCTGAGAAGCTATCAAAAATTCCTAAAGATAAAAAATAATCGAATCAAAATCTTATCGCAGTTCGCTTTCAATGGTTTTACAAATATTCCATTTAACTTAAAAAAAAATGCATAAAGGTAAACAATTTGTAGAGCTTTTCAGCACAGCAACTCTACATATGAATTTCCTTAACTGGAATTTACATTTATATATTTTTTGTTCGCAGAGCATACATGAAGGAGTAATGCCTGCAACTTATTTGAAACATATTTTTAGGAACACTTTTCTCCTTTTTAGTGTTTTTGCACTTTTTGGATCATTAACTACAGAATTTATGTTTGCATATTGTCGTTGACATTTTCGTTGTTCCATGCTGCACAACATGTACATTTTATAGTCTTGTTTTTTACGGATGCAAAACTCTATTAAAACGCCCTAATGTATACTTTATAATAATATACGATTATTTGCCATAAGAAGCAAAGAAAGAGGCGTTTGGCCTTCAAACATGCAAGCACAAAAGCACGTTTCGTAATAGATATTTTAGAGAATTTTATTGACACCTTCATACACTCATAATTTACACTTGAATGCTTATTTTGAATTGATTATTTTCTCTACATCCACTTGATTGTTAAAACATCCTTTTAGGCGCATGATAGCAATTTGTGAAAAAATAATAATTGAAAAAAACCAACTGAGGGGGGTGTTGAAAGGGCAAAAAAAATGAATAAGGAATTTCAATTTGCCATAACTTTCAACATTGAGCAATTGGCGAATTAATAAAGTGAAACAAAATATACAAATCAATAAATAGTGTAGCTAAAGGGCAACATTCAAATTGTATGCAGATCAATTGCACTAGCGGATGTAATAAAATGTTTTCAATTTTTTTTTTGTTATTTGTAAATTAAAAAACAACCCTTGTATTGACTTGCAACATAACATTAGTTCTAGTTTATAAAATAAACATTTACAAATGGGAAAAAATTTACATTGATTCTATCAATTGTTTTTGACATCTCATAAAAATCGAAATTCATTATCGTTTACACTACAACAAACAGTGAGTGGCAAATCGAAGAAGTTAAGCCATGCTAGAAAATCGTAATTGTTTTGATACATGAAACAACAATCGAGTATGTTGCCTAGGTAGCTTCTCTTGTAAATATTTTAAAGTGTGACTCAACCATTTGAAACACTTGTTTTGGCTGCAAGTTATGTAAAAATTCTTTGTTAACAAAAACAATGTCAAATATGTGATAAACATTTCACTTTACACAGTGACATTTACGAGTTTTCATCATCACCATCATCTCCATTCAAATGAACAATAATGATTTCTATGCAAAATAGTTTACATCAAACGCAATTTAGTAAAATGGTTTAACTTTGAAACAAGATTTTATTGCATTTTTATCACTCATTTTCTGTTGTTGCTGTATTGTGTCGTTTTAGTGCGTTTGGAACGCGTTTGTTATAAAAATTCCTTTCAAGCGTTACTAATTATGTTCTTTGCTGCTTGCATCCTATTCATTCGTATACTCTCACTCCTCCCTCCCTTATAGTTTATGAGTTTGCACGTAATTTTCTGCAACTTTTGTTTTTTTTTTTTGTTTCGCGCAAAATTATATTTATTAACTCTGCGAAGTTGGACATTTATGTGTTTTTTTTTTTTGTTGTTGTTTAACTCATTTACCAACAAATTTTTGTTTTTATTTTACGATCATGATTTTCTATGAAAGTTGAAAATTTTAACAGCTGTTGGCGTAAAATGTCTAAATAATTTTGCATATTGTAAAATTTTGCACGTGTTTTATGTGCTGCCATCAAGCCCCCCTATAAAAATTTTCCACCCAACAAAGCTATGTCTGCGGGTTGGGAGTGTGTAAGGAAAAGGACATGTAATTACTTTCACAGCAATTTTTTGTGTCATTTTTAGTGTTATATTTTTTGCATATATTAAAAAGTCATAAAAATTTAAGGAAAAATCAAATTTGAAAAATAATTTAAAAACCATAAAATCAGGATTTGTGATTTTTTTTATCGAACAGAAAATTAACTTTATAAAATGAAAATTTTACTTTGTATTAGCAAACTTTACACCACTCTGTGCTAGGGTTTTTTGCATTTTCCCACCTTGTGTGCCCTAGTAAAACTTGTAATCAAACAAGATGAAGCGAATTTTAAGTTAATTAGATGAAGGTTAGTACATTCATTTTAATCCATTGAGGATCAGAAATTCATATGAATTTGCTGAGAACCCCATTTGCTGACAATGACTAAAACTGTTAAGTGTCCTTATATTCGCTCGTGTTCTTTAATTCACATTCCCATGAACATCATCACTAACATTTTTTTCTTATACCCTCCACACAAATATGCAGAAGGTATATAGCAGTTTATTAATCCATTTGTAACACACTGAAAGTATATATTCTTCGTTCTTCTAGCAACTGCGGTAGATATAGCGATATCCATCTGTCCATCTGTCTGTCTGTCTGTCTGTCTAACAGTTGAAATCATGCTCATTTACAAACTAAACAATTTACCTGGAAAAAATTTAAATAATATTAGGTTAGGTAAGGTTGAAAAAGAGGAGCCATGTATACACATAGCTCATATCCGTTATACCCGTATATAACTTAAGCCAGAAAGTCGGCTTGTTGTGCGCTCTACATCCCTGTGCTCATCCGGTTATCTAGCCCTTATTTAACTTAGAAATTCGGTCTCGTCAGCAAATTTTCTGAGTGTTCTCCTATGAGCCACTAGGTCTGGTATGATATCGTTAGCTAAATGTCTGGCCCTTGTTCCCGCAATTTCAGGACAGTAACAAAGGTAGTGTACTAGCATGTGGCCGATTCCGCCCGTCCGATATGGTATAGATGAGCCCTCAGTTCAGAGTGCCTAGTGAAGGTGCCAATAAACCTACTCAGTTCCCTTCTATTCAGACCAACGATTTCCCTAGTCTTCGAAGTGTTGGGAGTGCCCCATAATATCTTTGTAACCCTACACACGTCAGTTTCCTCCCAAATTGAAGTATGTGAACTGGTCGCCTAGTCCAAAAGCTTCAATTTGAGAGAATGGAAAGGTATAGGGTTTTAGATAATATTGCTTGTCATTGTTTTGAGCAGATTAGCTTGAATTTAGAGCCACTAGGACCAATAGCCGAGGAATGGCGTACAAAAATGTAAGGATACACCGCCTAAATTTCATAAAAAAAAAATATAGATGTGTAGTATCAGCAACGCATACAGATTTTTGTTTGCCTGTTGTTTTTGTTGTTTTTTTGTACATGTAAACGAATGTTTATCGATCAGAGTAAGAGTATAACTTCTTTGGTTATGTTTGTTTTTTTTTTCCTTTATTCATTCCACTTGGGAACATAGGGCTTCTACAAGATTATTCCAACTTAATCTATCGTTACATATAATTTTAATTTCATCAAAAGTTTTGTTTAATATTTTAAGTTCTTGGTTCAGTGTTCTGCGCCAAGAGTTCTTTGGACGACCAGGGCGTCGGCTGCCTTGATGATTCCATTCTAAAGCAGTCCTCGTGATGCTACCGTTTGGCTTTCTTAATGTGTGCCCTATCCATTTCCACTTTCTTTTTGTTATTTGGCAATTTATAGGTACCTCGTTCATCAATCTCCAAAGATCAGTATTGGTTATTGTTTTCGGCCAAAAGATGCGACAAATTATTCGCAGGCATTTATTTATAAAGACCTGAAGTCTCTGTACTATTACGCTTGTCGTCAGCCAGGTTTCGCTACCGTACAGAAGAGTTGATTTCACGCATGCGTTAAATATTCGAATCTTTGTCTTCTTCGAGATTTGGGGTGACCGCCAAAGGCTGATCTTGCCTTTTTCAGCCTGTTTGTCACATCTTCCACGCCGCCATCTATCGACATTATACATCCTAAGTAGCAGAATGAGTTAACATATTGTATGCGTTGGTTTTGTATTAGGTTATCGATTGTGTTGCTGATTCGCATTGCATGTGTTTTCGAAATGTTTATCTCTAATCCAACTTCTTTTGCCAGTGTTCCCAGATCATTCACTTTGCTCTGCATGTCGTTAAAATTGTGTGACATGAGGCAAATATCGTCAGCGAAATCCAAATCTTCTAGATGTTTTTGAAAGTCACATACGATACCCCTTTTTTTCCTGCAGTGGTTTAACATGACTTCATCTAATACAACATCAAATAGTAGAGGAGATAGTGGGCATCCTTGTTTCACTCCAGCGTTTGTCTGAAAGGATTCACTGGTCACGCCATTATGCCGAACTTGTACATGGCTTTAATTATGTTTATCAACTTCATTGATACCCCTTTTGCTGTTAATGCAGCCCATATTGCACTTCATCTTATGGAATCAAAAGCTTTTTTGAAGTTAATAAAAACTAAATACAATGGTGTGCACCATTCAACCGATTGCTCTATTATAACGCGAAGAGTGTTGGTTTGGTCTACACAGTTACGATGAGGACGAAAACCAGCTTGTTCGTCTCGTAATGCCTTTTCAACATGCTGCAGTCGGTTGTTTATTATTATCGCAATGACCTTATATATTGTGTTAAGCAGTGTGATACCTCACCAATTATCACACACAGTTAGGTCGTTCTTTTTTCGGTAGTTTAATTATTGTACCTTTAGTCCAAGTACTAGGAAGTTCTTCATTAATCCAAGCATCACGTATATATGGATATACCATTTCTGCCGCTATCGTTGGGTTCGTTTGAAGTATCTCTGGATGGATTCCGTCTTCACCCGGCGTCTTGTTCTTTTTTATTTTTGAGATAGTACACTTAATTTCTTCGATGCTTGGGTGTTCTGTGGTTATTGCGTTGTTGATTATTGTATGTGAATCGATATTCTGAGAGCTTTCCGGAATTTCATCATAAGTAATGTTGCTTATATCCTCGAAGTGTTGCTTCCATCTTCTGGCTTGTTCTTCAGTATTTGTCAGAAGGTGACCATCAGAGTCCTTTATAGCATGGTTACGATTCATATTTTGATTTGATAGACGATTTATTATCTGATGTAGCTCTTTGATGTTGTTTGACCCTGCAGCTGTTTCTGCATCACTGGCGATAGATTCTAAATACTTCCTTTTATCATTTCGGGCTGATCTCTTTACGGCTTTTGCCACTGCGCTGTATTGTGGTTTGTAGTAGGGATTTTCAAGTTTATGTTGTTTCAACTGATTTTTTTCTTGAATAAGTTTCCAGGTGTTATCGGATAACCATGATTTCCTTTCTGTCTTTTGTTTATAACCTATTTTATCTTTGGCAATATCCCTAATCTTGTGACACGTTGCTTCCCAGGAAGTGTTTTCTGATTGAACACATTCCCTTAGTTCTTCCCCAACTTCGTCCCTTTTCTCTTTAACTCTCAATTTGTTGACATCAAAGCGTTTGTGTTATCTGTTGGTTTCTTTTATACATTTTTTTAAGTTTTATTCTAATTGTAGCTACCACTAGCTCGTGGTCGCTGTATAAGTCGGCACCTCTTTTGGTGCGTACATCTATTAGAGACCCTCTCCATTTGCGGCGGATACAAATGTGATCTATTTGATTACCTGTCTGACCGTCTGGGTATTCCCATGTGTATTTGTTTATATTTTTGTGGGGAAAAATCGAACCACCGATCACGAGTTGGAATGTCTGACAAAACTCTATAAAACGTTCACCATTCTTATTTCTAGTTCCCAGGCCATGTGTTCCCATGATATGGGTTAGGCCATGGTTGTCATTCACAATCTGGGCATTAAAATCACCACTTAGGATAAGTATATCACGGTTTGCTATTTTGTTAACAGTAGCTATTAGTTGATTGTAAAATTCATCTTTTGTTAGGTCGTCGGCATCCTCTGTGGGTGCATAGCAGTGCACGATGCTAATGCATTTTCCAACTTTACTGAAAAACCGGGCTGTAATAATACGATCTGATATAGGATTCCATGAACTTAGAGTTGTCTTTAGCTCTTTGGATATTACAAATGCTACCCCGCTTTCTCTGCTGCTTTCTTTACCGCTACATAACACAACGTTTCCATTAGCCGATGTTATTTGACCATTTCCGCACCATCGCATTTTACTCATACCTAAAATCGCAACATTAAGCTTCAACATTTCTGCCTCTACTTGTGCTAGCCTTGACGCTTCGCTAAGCGTTCTTACGTTTCATTGTCCAATTCTTATCCGTTTTCGTGTGCCAAATGTTGTCACCGATGTGTGGGGTATTCCTATTATTTCTCCTGTAGTAGTTTCATTAATCGTTTGAGTTTCGGACAAGTGGATGATTGGTCCACTGTGTCCAATGATGGTGCTGGGGCTGCCAGCTTGAAGCCGCCATCCCGACTATGTTGAAAAAATACTGAGCTTCAGCGATTGTTGTTATTACGATTGTCGCCTAATTTCCTGAGACGCATTGGTGATAACATGCCATTCAGGTTACCCAGTAATATACGCCTTCTCACTTTGGCTGCCTACAGACGGGTGCCTGTATGACATTACCAGGGAACACTTGGTATAAGACCGGAAGTCGTGAGCTGCTTGGGAATTTCACGCAGAGGAATCACTTCTTGCTATCCCTAAGTGGATAGCAGACAGAGAGATTTGAACCTCTGTGAAAGACCCCGTTCCCCGTTTGTTTAAAGAGAGTAAAAGTATAACCACTTTGGTTATTATCTTACTCTCTGGTTATTCTCTTATTCTCTTTAAGAGAATAACCAAAGTTATTATACTCTTACTCTCTTTAAATTGTATGTATTTACATTAATGCTGATTGCATTTAATAATTGATTTGAAATTAATTGTTTTATTAAGTTTAACTATCATTTAGCAAAAGAAATCTAGCCATTATAATTTTAAATCTAGCCTTTTTTGTCTCTTAGTTTTGACGACTTTGGTAACAATATTGTGTTAAGACCACGAGAGGAGGGTATCAAAGATTCGGCACAGCCAAATTCAACTTACTTACTTTTTTTTATCAGAAATTTTGTTTCAGCTTAAGAATTTTTTTATCATTTAAATAATTTTTTTATTTAGAAATATTTACAACTACACTTTTTTCACCCAATACTTCAAAAATAGTTTGATAGTTCAAAATTCTGCAGACGCATTTAAAAAAAAATTTTTGTAACCTCAAAAATATTTTTTAAATTCTAACTTAACCAGAAATATTTTCAACTAAAATATATCAACATCGACAAGTATGGTTGGAATTTCGCTTGTATCACCATTTATCTGGTATAAACCACCACCAAAAATAAAGATCAAAAATGACCGAATGAAAAAAAGAAAAATCGTAAAAAAAACATAAAATTTTGTTTATACAAAAGTTGAATTTTTTCTAACGTAACCAAATATGCTGGTATGTACTAAATACCAATATTTTGTATACCCTAACACCACTGTGGAGTGGGTATATGTACATATCGCACCTGTACCTCTAAACTGAGTCAACTCAAAATTTACAAATTTTAAGAAGAGGCAAAAACGGTTTTTTTAATATTTACTATAAAATTTAAAAACAGTTGTTTCATTGTAAAGAATTGTGAATAATAAGTATACAGCAGTAGTTTTTTTTGCGATTTTTTCAGTGATCATCAAAAATAAAAACTGTTTTGAGTGCAACTCAAAATATGTCTTTTTAGTGGATTCTAAAGAAGCTACTCTTATAACACAATTAGGTTTACAACTGTATTTTTTTTCTGCGAAAGACTGGAAAAATCGATGTAAGATTTTTACAGTGGACAGATATGACCACTGTGTATCGTTTTCTAGCAAAAAGTGAAAATTGAGAAATTTTGAGTTGACCCACTTTAGAGGTACAGGTACGATATATCAAATTTTCATTTCATTTGTATCGAAAAATCATATATTCTTGCTCAGTATAACAACTCGATATAGCGATATCTGTCTGGTCGTCCGTGCGCCTAACCGTATGTAAGTATGGGACAATACCGTTCGTCATTATTTAAAATTGGATAAATCGGGCTCCATTGTACCAAGATATGGCCTAAAATATGGAGACACCTCTAAGAAATGCTAAAAATTCCGTGTGTTTGTTGTAATAATTTTTATTGTTCACTTTTTGATGTGTAAACTTCTATACGCGCAGGGGGGGTAAATTTCTGTTTCACAATACAATCACAAAAACAGCGTAACATGTGAGCCGTAACACAAAATCGATGTAACTTATGATTGTATTGGTGAAAAAATTATGATACGTAATAATCTGTTTGAAAATGAAAAATGAAAAATAAAAAATAGAAATGAAAAATAAAAAATAGAAATGAAAAATAAAAAATAAAAAATGCAAAATTTTAAATGAAAAATTAAAAATGAAAATGAAAAATAAAAAATGAAAGATAGAAATGAAAAATGAAAAATAAAAATGAAAAATTAAAAATGAAAAATGAAAACTGAAAAAAAAAATGAAAAACGAAAATTGAGAAATGAAAAAGAAACAATAAAAAATGGAAACTGAAAAATAAAAAATGAAAAAAAAAAAAATTAAAAACAAAAAATGAAAAATGTAAAATAAAAAATAAAAAATGAAAATTAAAACATAAAAAATTATAAATAAAAAATGGAAAATAAAAAGTGAAAAATTAAAACTGAAAAATAAAAAATGAAAAATTAAAAACGAAAAATTAAAAATGAAAAATGAACAATGAAAAATGAACAATGAAAAATAAAAAATAAAAATATGAAAACTGAGAAAAGAAAAAAATGAAAAAATAAAAACTAAAAAGAAAACTGAAAAATAAACAAGTAAGAGTGTTAAATTCGGCTGTGCCGAATCTTTGATATCATCCACCTCGGTTTGAGTATGTATAATAAATGTAAACAAAATATTGGAAAAATATGCATGCGTTTCTGTTTATATGACATAACTTCTCGTTTAGTTTAGTTTTTGCTAATTAAATAGCTCGCCCTAACCTCCATTGCAAAGGTAATGGTTGCGTAGGGTGGCTATATGCATTAAATCGTGCTTATTGGAGATGGCTGTATAGTTTCTTTTAATTGGCCAAATATTTCTTCATTGTGGCCATATAGGTCGGATGGAGTAACAAAATAATAACCAAAAAAAAACTTTCTCAACTTTTTTTTTAAATATTTCCATATTTTGAAAACATAGAGAATAAATTTAATAATAAACAATAATCAAGTTAGGGATGCCAAACGCAAAAAACCAAAAGTCCTAAACATTTTAAATAAAATAATTTGTTATCTTTATTTTCTGAAAAACTTCAAATTTTCATCCAAAAAAAAATTGTGAAAAATAATATATGTATAAATAACATTCTCATAAAATTGCGTTTATTTATGTAACAATTTTTATGTTCGCTATTCTTAAATATCATTTGAGGTTTTCTAAAAGTCATTGAATTTAAATTAATGTTTTCTGTAGTCCGATTCAGTAAATTTCAACGATCCGACAATCGCAAAATTTATCGACAGCTATTGTTGTTTGCACTAAGGATTAAGTGATTCACTAAGTACATACATCTTAACGACAGTCGACAAATCTATTTTTCTATTTATTTAAATTGTAAACGAGTGGCATCTCTGTCAAAATAGGCGAAAAACACAAAGAAGAATAGAAAAAAACAAATTACTTCGTGTTTGACAAGATGATTTTATGTTTATGTTTAATATCTTTATTTTGCTTACTAATATTTCTGTTTATTTATTTCAAAATCAAATAGTGCATTGAATATGCTATTTAATTTTTTTTATTTATATAAAAAAGTTTTTTAATAAAAGCAAAATATTTTCACTATTTTATGATTTTTATTTATGCATGACGACATTTCAATCTAAAAATTTAAGTTTTTATCGATTGAATAAACAGCACAAAAATGGTTGTCGTTTAGATAACAACAACAGCTGACTTTAACATTAGCGAATATCGTTTAAAAATTTTACTGATAATTTTGCAATTTTCTTTTTTTTACGATTCGACTATCGTTAAAAGAAGTTACTGAATCGCGGTACTGAAAAGTTATTAATTTCTCCTGAATGGCAATATTTTTTTAAATGTAAACATTTTTAAATGTAAACATATTTGGTATCATTTTTTTGGAATTTCAATTTGTGTTTAACGAATAAAATTTATATATTAAAGATGCAATTGATGTCTTCTAAATTTAAAATTATTGTTTCCGACGTTTTGATATGATTTTCTGAAATTCAATTAATATTTTCTAATTTATAATTGGAAATTTTAATCCAGTTTTCAGAATTGATATTTTCTTAAATTTGAATGGAAAATTTAAAAAGTGCAATTTTGTATTTATGTGAATAATATTGCATTAGTAATTATAAACAATTTTTAAAAATTAGATGTAATCGCAATCAGATATTTTGTAGGTAAAGCAGAATAATAGTTCTATATAACTATGTAGAACTGTTTTGAAAGCAAAAAACTCATTGATGAACTCGGTAACTCTATTTTATAAAGACAACAAAAAGTCAACATGCCAAACTTATGTTCATATTTGTAAAAGAATAATGAAAAAACGTATGAAATAAAAGACCAGCCCGTATACTCTTAACATTGTTCTGTATGATATCTAGTTGAAAATATTGACATTCATGTTAAAATAGATATAACTATTGCAAAGGTAATTAGAACAAAAATTGCGGCGCCATCTACTGTGGCATAGCAACCCTGAGCGAAATGAAGTTTGATATCTAATTGAAAATGTTGACATTCATGTTAAAATAGAAATAACTATTGCAAAGCCAATTAGAACAAACAAAAATTGTGGCGCCATCTACTGTGGCATAGTCATGCTGAGCAAAATTAAGTGACACTCTGTTAATGCAAAAGAAATGTATTTTCCCCACAACAAAATATTGCAGAATTTTATGTAAATAAAATAATATACCGATTTTTTTCTAACATGCAGTTGTTACGGATATACATACATATATACATATATAGAATATATAGAATATATGTATATTATTTGTATTATTTAATATGTGTATGTATGTATATGTAAATATTACACACAAAAAATACAACAGCAAACGTTATTTTTGTGTTTTTCTCTTTAATTAAATTAATCCATAAAATTTTTTTTTGCTAAATTTACATTGTTTTTTTTATTAACAACTAGTATTTTAGCATTATTTGCTTTAGATGCTGGTGAATTTTTACTCCCTTTATATTAACACGTACACACAGAAAAAAGATTGGTTGGAATTCGGTTAAGACTAGAAAAATTTATTCAGTTAATAAGAATTTTTATTATAATTCTTCAATATTTAATAATACAATATATTTACTTTAACAACTACTGTATAAACACAATTCTTCTGAAATAAAAGTATCTGTAACTAAAAATAGTTCCATTTACTAATAAAATTCTTTATAAAAAATATTCAACTAATTTAATTGAGGCAACCTTATAAATCCAAGAATTACATACTTCAATCCCAAATATTGACAACTGCAATCACTTATTCGGTTATAACAACATATTTTAAACCAAAAATGTTTTAACAGATATTGTAACAAATTATTGGTTACATTCCTAGAAATAAAATTTTTATTAAGAATTATTTTTCGGTTATAACAAAAGAAACCAAAACTATTAAACTATTTTGGTATTTCTAACCAACAGAAATTTGCATGAATCAAATTCTGTTGTAAATACCGAATAAATATAAAAATATGTTTAGTCATACTGAATTTTCGAATTAAATTGTCATTTTTTAAAACAAAATGTAAACAACAACTTTTGAATATTATATGAACATTTAAATTTTCAAATAAATATCACAACGTTTACAAAAACTTCAATGTAATTTATGTATACAAAAAAAAAATGGATCATAGAAGTATGTAAATTAAATACGAAACCTGAAAGTGTATTTAAGCGCGTCTGGGAAGAGGCTTTTGTGTGACATTTATGCTTATGGTTTAGAAAAACAATCTGCCATTCAACTGCGCACTACCAATAGTCGTGTCAAAGATAGAGAGATATGGTCTGAACTCTGTGGAATACCTGTAAAAGTTATTTATTATCATATTACAATAAATCAATACGTCCAAGATTTGATTTCAGCAACAACTCCTGAATTGTCAACGCAAATATGTGTTGACGGAAAAAATATTTCTAAGGACGTACGTAACCAGAAAGCAGGTCGTCACGATGTGGTCATCTTGTCAGACCTTATTTAGAAATGACTAACCGCATGTCTATACACACGAACAATATGAAATGTTTCGTGTTGGATAAGGTCGATCAAATGTTTTGTGATTCCACCAAAGACCAAAAATATATCGCGATGTATTGGAACACAATGTGTTTCATCCAATAAATTCTTTTCTGTAACAGAATGTCGATCAATTGACTTAAGAGCAAGTTATATATATGTGATCATAATTTGTGTTTGTTGCATTTATTTTACTCTGTGGTCAAGTTGAGTTTCTTAAAAAAATTTTTTTTGCCAATTAATACCAACTTATTATTTCAGGAAATTTTGCGGACAATATGCCGATATGTTATGATTTTTAATAAGTGGAACAGAAAAATATTTTTCTCAAAATTGTAAAATTTATAAAGTATGTATGGACTACCTAAAGATTAATGATTACTATTTAATTGCAAGCTATTTTCTTATATCGCTTAAATAAAAATCAATTATTAATAAAAATTATTAATAAAAGTTATTATTAAAAAAGTGTTTTAAATATTTTATATTAGAAAAAACATAGATAAATGGTAAATAAAATTAATAAATCCATTCATTGTACCAACTATATACCACAGTTCTAACAATCGAATATATATTTATATATGTATAATTGCCCTTACCATTCTACGTTTATATAGATTATATTATTCAGCTATCACAAAAGAATATTGTGATAGTACATGGGACTACAAAAATTGGGTTGGCAACAAATTTGGTTGCGACAACGAATCCGTTTTCTGTGTGTAGTGTCTGCTTGTCAAAAAAAAAAATTGGATCGATTTTAACCACTTTCTAGTCACCCAATCGATCTGAAATTTTGCAGGCAGGCTCGTGGCAATGACAGAAATGATCTAACAAATTTTTTTAGGGATGCCAAAACAATGGAAACTTTTAAATTTTTCTACCAGAGTTGATAAAAAAAATGTACAAAGGGTTTGTTTTTATTATATTATTACCACAACGACCACGAAAACAACAAGTCCAACTATGACAAAAATGCAACATTTAGAATAACAACAATAACAATATAGAAACATCATGTTTTTCTTTTTTTTTTTTAATTTTTCAGAGATTTCCCTGGATCTTTTCCACCGATTTTAATGATTTTTGAAGCAGAAATCTTCCCATGAATTTGGTGAATCATTCCCGCAAAAATTATCACCCTAGCTGTCCTATTGAGGGCGTGATCGTGACAAGAGCAACATAGAAAATTATATTTTTTCAAGACTTTTTTTAGTTCTTCATTCAAATCTCGGGCCCTAATCGACCGATTTGGACGATTTTAAATAGCAAACTTTTCAGGATGTTAGTGAATCATGTTTTATATCAACGAGCACCCTAGCTGCCTGATTGATGCCGTCATCGTGATTTCCACAGACGGACAGACGGACAGACGGACATCGCTATATCAACTCCGGTTGTTATAAGGATCACAAATATATATATTTTATGGGGTCCAAAATTTTTTTTCTAATTATTACAAACGGAATGACAAACTTATATATACCCTCTGAACACTGGAGTGGAGGGTATAAAAAGAAAAATTAAAAATTAAAAATTAAAAATGAAACATGAAAAATAAAAAATGAAAAATAGAAATGAAAAATTAAAAATGAAAAATAAAAAATTAAAAATGAAAAATGAAAAAATAAAAATGAAAACTGAAAAATGAGAAACGAAAAATGAGAAACTAAAAATAAAAAATAAAAACTGAAAAATAAAAAAGGAAAAATAAAAAATTAAAAATGAAAAATGAAAAATGAAAAATGAAAAATTAAAAATGAAAAATAAAAAATTAAAAATGAAAAATGAAAAATTAAAAATAAAAAATGAAAAATGAAAAATTAAAAATGAAAAATGAAAAATGAAAAATGAAAAATTAAAAATGAAAAATTAAAAATGAGAAACGAAAAATGAGAAACTAAAAATAAAAAATAAAAACTGAAAAATAAAAAAGGAAAAATAAAAAATTAAAAATGAAAAATGAAAAATTAAAAATGAAAAATAAAAAATGAAAAATGAAAAATGAAAAATTAAAAACAAAAAATGAAAAATGAAAAATTAAAAATGAAAAATTAAAAATGAGAAACGAAAAATGAGAAACTAAAAATAAAAAATAAAAACTGAAAAATAAAAAAGGAAAAATAAAAAATTAAAAATGAAAAATGAAAAATTAAAAATGAAAAATAAAAAATGAAAAATGAAAAATGAAAAATTAAAAACAAAAAATGAAAAATGAAAAATTAAAAATGAAAACTGAAAAATGAGAAACGAAAAATGAGAAACCAAAAATAAAAAATAAAAACTGAAAAATAAAAAAGGAAAAATAAAAAATTAAAAATGAAAAATGAAAAATGAAAAAATAAAATTAAAAATAAAAAATTAAAAATGAAAAATTAAAAATTAAAAATAAAAAATGAAAAATGAAAAACGAAAAATGAAAAACGAAAAATGAAAAATAAAAAATGAAAAATAAAAAATGAAAAATAAGAAATAAAAAATAAAAAATAAAAAATTAAAAATAAAAAATGAAAAATAAAAAATGGAAAATAAAAAATAAAAAAATAAATTAAAAATTTAAAACGAAAAATTAAAAATGAACAATGAAAAATAAAAAATTAAAAATAAAAAATTAGAAATGAAAAACGAAAAATTAAAAATAAAAAACGAAAAATTAAAAATTAACCGTTTGAAATAACAAATAATAATAAATATTTTTATATTAGCAGAGCCTCTGCAGTTGATTGCTATAAGTGATACATAGATGACGGTTTCTGTTTGATTTTAGATGTTTACACATCTCCCCTGTGATCGGACTCACATGATTTTTTAAAATACTTTGTTTACATTGCTGTAAATAATACAATAGGTCCAGACATTACTGTAATATAGACATTTCTATAATATCAAAGATTCGACATAGCCGATTTTAACACTGTTACTTCTTTTATTTTACTTTCATTCAATACTTAAAATAAAATTAATGGAATATATGAACTAACTGGTAGTATGTTTATATCTGGTACAAGTAAAGAAGAATTACTATCTGAACTAAAATAAGGGGCATATAAACCAACTTTAAGTATTTTAGTCTGATTTTACATTACAATTTTTGCTAATTTAAAGTAATTTTTAAACATCAAGCTCGTCATGGTAGCAATTATTTTCTTAGTTCTAGTTCCTATTATCTATGATAAAAGAACTAAATGTTGGTAATTTTTACCACGTTTGTTTTGGCTAAAAAAATCTTTATGAACTTAAAAGGATGGACATACAATCCTAAATTTGTTTTATTTAAGTCTTAAGAATTTGTTTTAATATTTTGTAACAATTTAAAGTAATTTTTACATATCATGTTCGCCATGGTAGATAACTTCCTCAGTTCTAGTTTAGGAAGTAGCATTATTATCTGCACTAAAATGAACGACATGTATATAAAATTTTAATTTTCTTAGTTTTATTTTGCATTACTATTTTAACCAATTAAAAGTGTGTTTATTCATGTTCCTCATTCTAGTTATTAAATTCTCAGTTCTAGTTTCCATTTTCTGTTTCAAAGAAATATATGAACTAAATAGCAGTAATTATTATTGAATCTTATAAGAAAGTATGGCAATATTAATTAACAAATGAAATTTATCACATAGGTCACTCAGCCAGTACAAAACTAAATTTAGTGCAACATTTCTCTAAAACCGGAACCATATTAAAAATATGTGAACTGAATTTTTAAAAATAATTTCTATTTGAAAGTAAAATCTTGAACTTATTCGGGGTATAAACAATTTTGTTCATATTTTGAAAATTTTCGGAATTTTAAGTAAATTTTTTTGAGTGTTTAAAGTTCATCGTATTCTATCTAATTATATTTATATTTTTAAAAATTATCTTCTCTAATTTATCAACTACATTGTAATGTTTGTCTATACGAGTATATGACTAATTTAGACAAAACTTTTTTTTTTTTAGTTTGACACTTATCTCTCATTAAATAACTGCTACAGCTGCTGCTGCTGCTGTTGGTTTGTTGACAAATTTCATTACATCGACTTTTGGACAAGATACTCCCTATTCCCATTGTATGAAGATGTGTACATAAATCCTTAAAACAAATACCTTTTTGTATTTTGCTGGGTAACAAATGTTTTTGCTTTTAAGTTGTTTTTAATTAAAACTCTTATACACAGATCTGTATGCAAACTTCCCACACCAGCACATTCATATCTACTATCGATAGAGACAAACGAAAAAAAAAATAAATTTTGAAAATTCAGTTCAAAGTAATGAATTAACAAACATATCTAGTTTTGGTCAGTCAATATACTACTGCTGAGCTTTGTTTGCATGTTTTGTTTTTTTTTTAAATTTGGCGCCAATATGTCGATGACATATGCATTGAAATAGGAAAATTCAACAGGACTCCCACCGCCCAAAAAAAAAAAAATAACAAACTTTAGAGTGAATAAATGTGTGTGTGTGTGTGTATAAAGAACTTCATACAGTAGATTTGAACAAGATAAATGAATAAAAAGCCATGTTTGAAATGTTTGTCCGTCTGTCTGTTTTTTTGTTCCATATCGTTCGTTTGGTATACACATGAATAAATGGTATTGTGTTGTACATTTCGTTATGCTGCCAATCATGGTGGATTAATAATACCAACACATAGTGTATAAACAAAGGTGTGTGTGTGTTTGTGTTTGAGTGTGTGTGTATGTGGGAATAAGTGAGTTCTGGTCTGCATCTGTGGTCACTGTTGCAAACAATATCAACATCAATATGTTGTTTGCATAAAAGCTGTGCAACATTGTGTGTGTTCATACCCCACATTCGACTCTATAACGAGGCAGAATAGATTTTGCATGCCAATATTGAAAAAAAAAAGAAAGTACCAAAGCCATGTTTGCATTTGTCATAGAGTGCCTACACTAAAGGTGTGTGAATGTTGAATATTGACAATTGTTCTCACACGACTGCATTTAGCCTTTTGTCAATAATATTGTTGCACAATTGCAAAAGAGATTTATCTACTACCGCTACCGCTCCTCTGCCACTAGCTGCTACTATTTCAGGCCAACCATTCTCACTTAACCAATATTATGCTGTTTTTTTTTCTTCTTGTTAAGTATTTGTGTTATTTGTGGTTTTTCTGTTTGCCAAACCATTCATTTATATGGACGAGTATGTATCGCCTTACCGTGTGTGAGCATGTGTGTGTAAGCAACAA
Organism: Cordilura impudica; assembly: GCA_963682025.1. Lineage (NCBI taxonomy): Eukaryota > Metazoa > Arthropoda > Insecta > Diptera > Scathophagidae > Cordilura > Cordilura impudica. The sequence goes on along the minus strand of OY821519.1, from coordinate 242,162,946 downwards.
TATGTTGCATTCAGGCATTAAGGTGCTCACCCAGCCACATCCGTTTCCGTGACGTATTTTCATTTTAATTTTGATTATTTTTCTACCTCTCGTATCCATCAGCTAGTTCTGGATAAAAACCATATATTTTACGAGTATACACAAATTTTAGCCAATACATTTTGTATCTTTGGCAATTTGTCTAAATTTGTTGTTTTTTTATTAAACCATTGTTATTGTATGATAACACATGGCATTAGTTTGAAAGCTATTTGGTTGTGTTTTTTTCTCTCATTTTGCTGCATTTTGTTAAAAGTGTTGCTTATTTTTACTCAAATTCGGTTGATATAAATTGAATTTTCAACTATAAATGTTAAGTTGCTTATGTGTGATGATGATCATGTTTATTTGTATCTATTAGTTTTGTATTGTTAAAATAAATTTGATTTGGCTTTTAGTTTAATTTGATTTGATTTGTTTAATTAAATTGAGTTAAGTTTTAGTACAAATAGACGTTGCTATATATTTACATTTTTTTTTTCATATAAATTCATTATATATTTCCATTTAAATATATTATGGAATATATTCCGTAGCATGCTCATTGCTTTGTAGTAAATATAGTCTATTAAGTAAGCGTAATAATACAAAACTTTTAAGTGACAATATTACACTGTCCAGCATAAAAGAAAGAGCATGTGGTTTGCAAACGCTGAGCTTTAATATTCTCCACCTGTGTTGTAATTAAATATTTTTTATTAAATATTTTACAGGTGATATAATTTTTTAAGTGAATCAATATTTATGGTGAAAATAAATGAAACGATAGGAAAAGAATTTTAGGAGACAACAATTTCTGGTTAAAATATTAATTTGAGTTGAATAAAAAATTTAAAATAAAACTTATTTTTGCGGTGAAAGAACATTTTTAAAGTGAAAGGTTCCCTCGTGGGAACCTGTAACCCATGATATCGCGATCCAGGTGGTGGATAGAGGATAGAGGGTGGTAGGAGGGAAATGAAAACCTCCCGCGGACCAACAGGTATATACATATATATATATATTTCCTTTATTTATAAAATTTACAGAATAAAAAAAAAATTGCAAATTAAATAAAAGTTCACGAAGAACAAAGGGCATCAAAAATAAATTGATGTTTCAGTAATAAAGATTTTTTTACAAGACTGGGTTATTAGCCCTATGCTCAACCTACCTAGGAGATGGCGAGGGACCATGGTGATGCCGATGTTTCAGAGTTCAGGTTTACGTACAGCTCCTACTTCCCAAGACGCCCAGTGTGCTGTAGCCATTTGGGGTTGATCGGCTTCCCCTCCTCCTTTATCCGGGCTTGGGACCGGCTAAATATATATAGGATATGATATAACTACGCGGAGGACCAACAGGTAGCAGCGACTGTGTCTTCTGAGGGGCGGCTGCAAAATAGCGTCTGTTCTTCAAGTGAAGCGGCTACAAATATGAAGGAAAACTGTAAGCCCTTTAGAAGGCAACGGGAAACCACTAAAGTACAATCCCAATAAAACTATATAAAATCAAAGAATCTATAACAAGAACAAATGCCCTTAGTCTCCAGCAATACAAAGGTGCTAATAATCCCCGAAAGTAAAGCTAAAATAAAGATCGGCACCTAGAACGCTAGAAGTCTATATGAAGCTGGTAAACTTGCAAACACTATATCGGAATTGAAAAAACTACGCATAGATATACTTGGAATATGTGAGACAAGGTGGCCAGATTGTGGAGAATTCGTCTATGCCGACAAAAAGTTATTTTGTCTGGAAACTCAACAAACCCAAACCGCTATCACAGTCTCCAAAGAGGTCGCCAACTGTGTTATTGGATGCGTATAGAAATCGGACAGAACAATGTTATTCAAAATCAACGCCAAACCGATAAACATAAACATAATCCATGTCTATGCACCAACAACTGAAAAGCGTCCAATGAGGAAATACACAACTTTTATGGAGAGATCGAAGTTCTTTTGAAATTGACCAAAAAACAAGAAATAAAGTATATTCAGGGAGATTTTAATGCAAAAATTGGATGTGGCAAAGTTGACAAAATCGTAGGAAACATTGGTCTGGGAATCAGAAATGAGAGGCGACAGACTGGTTCAGTTCTGCCAAGAGCATTGCATGAGAATCAGTAACACATGGTATAACCTGCCACCCAGAAGGCTATACACAAGGAAATCACCCCAAGACAATGAACAAAACATCGTGAGAAATCAGATAGATTACACACCCATCAATCAAAGATGCGGAACGTCAATCCAAAAATTGTCTACATACCCAGGATCAGATATTCCCTCGGATCATAACTTGTTACTCGCGAAGTCTCTGTAAACAACGGTCAAAAAAAGTTCTTAACCTTGAAAAAATATAAAACCAACACATGAAAGAAACTCTGTCACAACAAATAAACAGCCAGCTTAGAGACATAAACGCGGACAATGCAGACACTCAACTAACTAGATCATAACTTAGTACTCGCGACAGTCTCTGTAAACAACGGTCAAAAAAATTCTTAACCTTGAAAAAATAAAAAACCAACACATAAAAGAAACTCTGTCACAACAAGTAAACAGCAAGCTTAGACACATAAACGCGGACAATACAGACACTACAACTAGCTGGAAACTTCTTAAGGAAACACCCCATGACGACGTCTAAAACAACACTAGTTTACAAGAAACCCCAATCGAAAGAAAAATTAATGATTGACGAAATATTGGAGTTGATAGAAGAACGCCGGAATATATAAACAAAAACACAACCCAGTACCACAAATAACATGCAGAGATTCGAGCAAATATCCGCAGGGCGAAACTATAATGGGTCAACAAGGAATGCGAAGAATTGAAAGTCTGCAAACGCTTCATGATGATTTCAATCTCCACAAGAAATCAAAAGAAGCAGCTGAAATACATCTTAGACCTCCTCCATCCTTTCTGCAAAACAATAACAACAAAATTGCCTTCGGAGTCGATGGTAAGAAAGACTATATAAATATCTAAATTATTCGAAGACAGTTCCAGATACGCAATCCATAATGAAATGGAACCGCATGTCTAAACAGGCTTACCAATAACGTAGTTTGAATTGGAAAAAGTCATAAAAACTGCAAAAAAAAAAACAATAAATCTTCAGTCCCACATGAACTATCATCTGAACTTCTTACACTAATCGACGATCAAACATAAAAATAATAATAACATTATTTAACAGAATTTATCCACATGGTTGGCTAACATCTAGATTCGTACCTCTCCCAAAAAAGTGCAACGCTATGAAATGCAATGAATACAGATTTATAAGTCTTATGAGTCACACGCTCAAACTGTTCCTGAAAATTATTCACAACAGAACCTTCAGGAAATGGAAGCCACTCAATATGGCTTCAGAGAAGCAATGGGACCTAGTGAAGCATTATTCTGTGTCCATGTTCTAGGACAAAATTGCCAACACGTACATAAAGTTCTGTTTCTTTGCTTTATTGATTATGAAAAGGCCTTCGATACTGTGCAACACAATAAGCTCATTGACATTCTTCAATCCATGGACATTAACGAGAAAGAAATACGGTGCATTATAAACCTGTACTGGCACCAAACACCAGAAGTGAAAGTTGAACAGTCAGTTACAGAACAAACTAATATATGCAGAGGAGTTAGACAAGGGTGTGTTCTCTCCCCTTTTCTGTTCAACATTTACTCAGAACGCATATTTCAGGAAGCCCTTAGGAACGTATGATAAATAACATCAGATACGCCGATGATACTACACTTCTGTCAGATTCAATAGAGGGCCTTCAGAAACTACTCGATGCCGTAACCAGTTGCAGCAACAATTATGGTCTAAAAATAAACGTACAAAAACAAAATACATGATTGTTAGCAGAAAAAACACATACCAAAACACTACGATAATATGCCAGAGCACACCGATAGAACGAGTACAAAAGATCAAATATCCTGGCTGTTGGATCAATGAAGATTGGAATCCCACAATGGAAATAAAATGCAGAGTAGAAATGGCTAGATCCGCCATCGGAAAATATAAGGAATTTTTCTGTAATCACGAATTCATTATAGACTTGAAAATAAACTCTGAAAAGTGCTACGTGTTACCCGTTCTACTCTATGCAATGGAGATATGGACAATAAAGACTACTGGCATGAAGAAACTAGAAGCATTCAACATGTGGCTATACCGTCGAATTTTAAAAGTACCTTGGACGGACCATATCACCAATTTTGGGGTGCATCGAAGAGTGAATCGTGAACGTGCACTCCTGAATATCATTAAAAGCAGGAAAACATATTTCGTTCATAGCTCGAGGAAATACGAACTACTGCAGCTTATCATATAAGCCAAATAGAAGGGCGGCGCGGTATAAGCAGAAAACAAGCGTCACGGCTACGAAAACCAACGAACACTTTTATGGTTTATTATCATTGCGAATGAAGATAACAAACTCATTAACAAACACATTAACAAATTTTAGAAGCACACACAAAGCATATGCATAATTTTATGTGTGTGTTATGTAGCAACTTTAAATGCAATTTATCAAAATAAAGAAAAAAATTAAAAATCTGTAAATCTGGTGAACAGCTAAAAAGAAATACTGTTCGAATAATATACGTTTGGTCAAAATCGGGATAAAACGGTAGAACAAAACATCGGTGACAAGATATCGCCTAGCCTAATAATATTATACAAGCAGATTCCAGCCCTCGAAATTCGAGTGCAAGTTCTAGGATTTTATATTTCTTCATTAAATAAAGACCCTAAAGGTATGCTAATCAATTATAGCCAATTCACAAATCAACACAAAAAAACTAATATTTATTACAAATACATTAACAAATTTATTAAACACACACATCGCATTGTATAATTGTATGTATGTGTTAGTAGCAACTTTAAATTCAATTTACTCAAAATAAAGGAAAAAATTAAAAAATCTGTAAATCTGCAAAACGGCTAAAAAGAAATACCTTTCAAATAATATACGTTTGGCCAAAATCGGGATAAAACGGCAGAACAAAACATCGGTCACAAAAAATCGCCTAGCCTATTAATATTATAGATAATTTTTTAAAGAGAAGGCACTTTTTAAGAAAATTAAAAATATTAATAATTATTAATTTACAAAAAAAATTACTGCAGAAACGAAGCATCTTTTTTAACTAATCTGGGTGCGCTGAATTTGTATCTGGCATAAAAATTGGGCTATCACATCTTATTCATCGTTTATCGCATGCTGGCAATACTGTCAAAAAGTCAATACTGACACAACAATTTCACAATAAATAATTTGACAGAAGCCCAAATTTATTCTAAATCTTCATAATAGCAGCGTTTAAGCATGTCAGGGGAATAGTATATTACTGATTCAAGCTATTTTTCGAAAAAATATTACTTACGCGAATGTCCTATCAGTTTCCAAACCATTACCAGTCATTCCCAGCGCTACGAGCGGTGAGTCCGAAACATCTTTCACCAGCAGTGGTAGTTTGTAGTTTGTTTCAAAATATATATATATATGTATATATATGGAAATAGTAATAAGAATATGCATAACAATAAAAATAAAAGTATGGTCGCCAACAAAATGGAACATATTCAAAGGGTTTTTAACAAAAATATTTAGTTACAAATCTGTGAAAATTAAGTTTTGAAGTGGAAGTTAATTTTTAGCTGAGAAAATTGAGGGGAAATATACAAATAAAATAAAGTTATGTTAAAAGAAAATTCGAGGATAAAATAAGTCTTTTTGGGTGAAAATAAAATTTTGAAATGAAAAAAAAAAAATCTTTAATACTCTCCACCGGGGTATTACGTTTACATTAATATCTAAGCTTATTGCGCAATTTATAACAAATATAAACTAAATATTTGAAAAAGTACATACATCACATATGGCAACTCTTACGAAACTGAGAATAGTGGAAATTAGAAAAACATGTTAATGTGAATAAAAAATCGACGGATTGTTTTTTATACCCTCCACTCCAGTGTGCAGAGGGTATATATAAGTTTGTCATTCAATTTGTAATAATTAGAAAAAAAAGTTTGGACCCCATAAAATATATATATTTGTGATCCTTATAACAACCAGAGTTGATATAGCGATGTCCGTCTGTCCGTCTGTGGAAATCACGATGACGGCATCAATCGGGCAGCTAGTGTGCTCGTTGGCATAAAAAATGATTCATTAACATCCTGAGAAGTTTAAAATCGTCCAAATCGGTCGATTAGGGCCCGAGATTTGAATGAAGAACTAAAAAAAGTCTTGAAAAAATATAATTTTCTATGTTGTTCTTGTCACGATCACGTCCTCAATAGGATAGCTAAGGTTTTTTAGTGAGAATGATTCTCCAAATTCATGGAAAGATTTCTGTTTCAAAAATCATTAAAATCGGTGGAACAGGTCCTCTGAAATCTCTGAAAAATTAAAAAAAAAAATGAAAAACATGATGTTTCTATATTTTCTTGTTGTTATTCGAAATGTTGCATTGTTGTCATAGCTGGACTTGTTGTTTTTGTGGTCGTTGTGGTAATATAATAAAAACAAACCCTTTGTACATTTTTTTATCAACTCTGGTAGAAAAATTTAAAAGTTTCCATTGCTTTGGCATCACTAAAAAAATTTGTTAGATTATTTCTGTCATTGCCGCGAGCCTGCCTGCAAAATTTCAGATCGATTGGGTCATGGGAAAGTGGTTAAAATCGATCCAAAATTTGTTCGACAAGCAGAGTTAATATAAAGGGAGTAAAAATTCACCAACATCTAAAGCAAATAATGCTAAAACACCTAGTTGTTAATAAAAAAAAACAATGTAAATTTAGCAAAAAAAAATTTATGGATTAATTTATTTAAAGAGAAAAACACAAAAATAACGTTTGCTGTTCTATTTTTGTGTGTAATATTTACATATAAATATGTACATACACATATTAAATAATACAAAAAATTTACATATATTCTATATATGTATGTATGTATGTATATCCATAACAACTGCATGTTAGAAATAAATAGGTATATTATTTTATTAACATAAAATTCTGCAATATTTTGTTGTGGGGAAAATACATTTCTTTTGCATTAACAGAGTGTCACTTCATTTTGCTCAGCGTGGCTATGCCACAGTATATGGCGCCACAATTTTTGTTCTAATTGGCTTTGCAATAGTTATTTCTATTTTAACATGAATGTCAACATTTTCAATTAGATATCAAACTTTATTTCGCTCAGTGTTGCTATGCCACAGTAGATGGCGCCGCAATTTTTGTTCTAATTAGCTTTGCAATAGTTATATCTATTTTAACATGAATGTCAATATTTTCAACTAGATATCATACAGAACAATGTTAAGAATATACACGGGCTGGTCTTTTATACGTTTTTTCATTATTCTTTTACAAATATGAACATAAGTTTGGCATGTTAACTTTTTGTTGTCTTTACAAAATAGAGTTACCGAGTTATCAATGAGTTTTTTGCTTTTAAAACAGTTCTACATAGTTATATAGAACTGTTATCTGCTTTACCGCTTTACCTAAAAAATATCTGATTGCGATTACATCTAATTTTTAAAAATTGTTTATAAAGCATTATTATTCACATAAATACAAAATTGGACTTTTTAAATTTTCCATTCAAATTTAAGAAAATATTAATTCTAATAAAAACTGGAATTAAAATTTCCAATTATAAATTAGAAAATATTAATTGAATTTCAGAAAATCATATCAAAACGTCGGAAATAATAATTTTAAATTTAGAAGACATCAATTGCATCTTTAATATATAAATTTTATTCGTTAAACACAAATTGAATTCCAAAAAAAAAAAACACCAAATATGTTTACATTTAAAAATGTTTACATTTAAAAAAATATTGCCATTCAGGAGAAATTAATAACTTTTCAGTAACTTCTTTTAACAATAGTCGAATCGTTAAAAAAAAGAAAATAGCAAAATTATCAGTAAAATTTTTAAACGATATTCGCTATTGTTAAAGTCAGCTGTTGTTGTTATCTAAACGACAACCATTTTTGTGTTGTTTATTCAATCGATAAAAACTTAAATTTTTTGGTTGAAATGTCGTCATACATAAATAAAAATCATAAAATGTTTTGCTTTAATTAAAAAAACTTATTTATACAAATAAAAAAATTAAATAGCATATTCAATTCATTATTTCATTTTCAAATAAATACACAGAAATATTAGTAAAAAAATGAAGATATTAAACATAAACATAAAATCATCCTGTCGAACACGAAGTAATTTGTTTTTTTCTATTCTTCCTTGTATTTTTCGCTTCTTTTGACAGAGATGCCACTCATTTACAATATAAATAAATATAAAAATAGATTGGTCGACTGTCGTTAAAATTTATGTACTTAGTGAATTACTTAATCCTTAGTGCAAACAACAATAGCTGTCGCTGTATGATATTTAAAAATTGATGATATTTGAGAATTGCGGACATAAAAATTGTTACATAAATAAACGCAATTTGATGAGAATGGTATTTATGTATATATAAATTTTCACAATTTTTTTTGGATGAAAATTTAAAGTTTTTCAGAAAATAAAGATAACAAATTATTTTATTTAAAATGTTTGGGACTTTTGGTTTTTTGCGTTTGGCATCCCTAATTTGATTATTTATTATTATTATAAATTTATTCTCTATGTTTTCAAAATATGGCAATATTTTAATAAAAAAGTTGAAAGAGCTTTTTTTTTGGTTATTATTTTGTTACTCCATCCGACCCATATGGCCACAATGAAGAAATATTTGGCCAGTTAAAAAAAAACTATACAGACGTCTCCAATTAGCACGATTTAATGCATATAGCCACCCTACGCAACCATTACCTTTGCAATGGAGGTTAGGGCGAGCTATTTAATTAGCAAAAACTAAATTAAACGAGACGTTATGTCATATAACCGGAAGCGCATGCATATAGGTATATATCCTAAATGAATGGCGATCAGCAACCACGATGACCAAAAAGCAAACACCGAAATAAATACGAAATAATAGAAAAGACGAAAACCAACCCAAAGAATTTTCTTAAATAATTTGGTATTAAGTTTAACAAATTGTTTACTTTTTCCAATATTTTGTTTACATTTATTATCAATACTCAAACCGAGGTGGAGGGTATCAAAGATTCGGCACAGCCGAATTTAACACTCTTACTTGTTTTTTGTATATTCCCTCCTTGGTTGTGGGTCACATTTTTGACCAGAGAAAAATGTATTTTACATAAACAAAAAATATGGGAATTTATAAATTTTCGCGCATAAAATTTGGATCCCTGTTAACCTGCTCTAGGTCACGAAATCAAAATCGATAAAATCAAATAAGTTATTCTACACATTCTATTTCAAAAGTGTCAAAATAAATACTCCTGCTGCTATTGTCGAACAGTTACATCACTTGCACACCTTTACAAGTATTGACCACACATTTTACACAAGAGGGTCCTTTTTAACTATTTCAAACAACACTCGAACAAAAGTACATACACACATATTTTGTGATAGCAATATCAACAGAAGTACGTATTACAAAGTCGCATTTGGGATTTATCAACTGCAACATAAGCACTAATGCCAAACACGTTTGAAAACTCCTAAAGTATAACAAAAGTACTTAGGGAGAAGGGTTGCCAAGATGAAATTCAAAATATGTCACTTTAGCTGCTTACAGAATTCTTGTCCTGCTTTTAACTAGAATCTAAAGTTAAGAAGATATGTTGATTGGAACATTTCTAAAGAAAGAGTTAAATGTGAGATAGGCTATACTTCCCCGGGTATGATATATCTTTAGTACAAAAAATAGCATGATTTTAAATATATATACTCGTATATGTGCAAACGTAAACTAAGCATATTCAAAGTCCACAGTTTAAAAAATAACAACAAAGGGAAAATATAAGTTTCTGTTTTTTTTTGTTATCCAGACTTGTACTATGATGGTGATTCGATGACAATCAATGGGTTTTTGGTCTAGTGGTCACTTGTGTGTAAACTAACACACTTATGGAAATTCCATTTTTAGAGAGTAGAAAACAAAACTCTATTGCTGTTGTAGTTGTTCGAAAATTTTGTCATGCATCATAAAGGATTCATATGCAGTTCTTAATATCATTTTTATGCAAACATAGTTAGCTCAAAAGGAATGGTCAGTTAAGCGTTGATAAGCTCAAATAGATAAAGAATATGCTTATAAATGCAGACCCAACAAACTAAACTAAACGAGTAGTAATAAGTGGCTTCATTTCGTACTGGCACTGAATGGTGCTTGGGAAAAGTTGAAAGTGTAATAAATCTTTGCATTAAGTAACAAGGATGAAATTTAAGAAATTATTTAAACATTATGTTAATTAAAGTATATGTTGAGTACATTGTGGAAATGTAATTTATAATTTTTGATTCAAGTGTTGCCGTATTCAATATTTAGGCTATCAATGTAATTTATGTCATCTGAGATCGTTTTCTTTAATCAATAATGTAAAATATATGGCGACATGATTATGGAAATAGTTTAAGTGACATGATATTCGATTTTTTTTTGATAATCGATAACACTGTGCAATATTTCCGAGGTTATTGTCTGGGGAGTGAGAAATTTCAAGTCAGGTCGGATATACCAGGCCAGTATAGTAAAACCTCCAAAGGGTTAGCCATTCTCAGGCCAAACTATTTTTTATGACCTTGATGTTTCCTTATGTTGATGTTTGTTGGCTTAGCTTTTCAGGAGGTTTTACTATACTGGCCTGGTACTTACACCTTGAATGGCTGTTGCACTGTGTAATTGATAATCTTTTGCATTATCTGTCAAAATTTCATAGATGTACGAAGTACCGTTTCGAATATAAAGGACAAACAATTTCGACCTATGTGCATATTCTTATCATATTCTTATCTTATTAAAGACTAGCAGTATACCCGCTACGTTGTTAGCGTTGTTATCTGTAATATTAATAGGCTAGGCGATTTCTTGTGACCGATGTTTTGTTCTACCTTTTTATCCCGATTTTGACCAAACGTATATTATTTGAAATGTATATCTTTTTAGCCGATTTACAGATTTACAGAATTACAGATTTTTAAATTTTTTTTCTTTATTTTGAGTAAATTGTGAATTGGCTATAATTGATTAGCATACCTTTAGGGTCTTTATTTAATAAAAAATTAAAATTTCCTAGAATTTGCACTCGAATTTCGAGGGCTGGTATCTGCGAGTTACACTAATTATATAAACCTTAATAATATTTAAAAACAATTACAAATATAGTGTAAGTGACAGTACGATGGAAACTTGTAGCAAAATATATTTTTACGAAAAAAAATTTATTATTATCAAAAACTCTTTTATTAATATAAACATTTGCGTGTTTTATTTATTTAACAAAGAAGAAATATTTTTATTTTATTTTATTTTATTTATTTGTTTATTTATTTAATTTTTGTAATTCTAACACAACAAGAATAAATTCTTATAAGTTACAGTGTTAGACGATAGTAGGAATTGCAATTGTACCCATTTGTAATAAATGTAACTTAACATTTATTACAAATGGGTACAATTGCAATTTATTTTTAATTGTTTATAATTTGAATTTCCAATAATAAAAGAAAGTACAAAAAAGGAAAACAAATTTAACAAGAAACATTGGAATATAAAACTTTAAAACTGAAACTTTAAATAAAATATACTACTTTAGGCACATAGTTTTAATAATTCCTTTTTAAAACGATGTGTGTTGCTAATTGTCTGTGTGGTATTAGGTAGTTTGTTCCAAAGACCAATTGTATAGATAAAGAATTGTCTCTTTGAGACGTCATAATTAAAGAATGGATTGACAAGATTCTTTCCACGAGGTGATCTTGCAAAATTTATTAACTTAAATAAATAATCTGGTTGAGCCAAATGAATAATCTTATGCATCAGAGTAAGACATCGGTTTTTTAGTAGGTCATCAAAGCGCACATTATACAGTTTGTATGAATATAACGATATACTATCAGTTCTTATCTTTCTAAAAACGTATCGAGCTATATTATTGTATGCCACATTAAGCTTTCTGGTATCAACACTATTACAGTTTGCAAATATTTCACAGCCATAAAGAAGGACAGGTATAAGATAAGTTTTTGCTAAAAGCATTCTTATCGCAAATGGCGTTGACAATTGGACAGCCCAAAGATTCCTTAACATCGCATGTACCTTTCCAACAACAGAGTTTATGTGGTTTGTCCATGAAAGTTGAGTATTGAAAATTATTCCTAGATTTGTTGTGCTTTGAACGAAAACAATATTTGTATCGCCGACTTTTATATTCTCGTCAAATTCGAGTGTCACGTTATTTCTCGATATGAGTATACATTTTGACTTAGTTGGATTTAGACACAAACCATTAAACCTATCCCAATTATGAATGTTCGTTAAGTCGTTGTTAATAGATCCTATATAGTTGTTGACATCCGTACATTTAGCACTAGCATATAGTTGAACATCGTCTGCATACATATGGATATTGCAGTATTGGGGAACATTTGATATATCATTTATGTACATGCAGAAAAGTAAGGGCCCAAGTACTGAAACTTGTGGTACTCCTCCTTCAACATTTAGTGCTTCAGAGATTTTTCCATTGAGAGATACAGATTGATATCTGTTGGACAGGTATGACCGAATAAGTCTACAGGCAGATATAGAAAAATTGAAAAGTTTATCGAGCTTAGAAATAAGTATCGCATGGTCGACGGTATCGAATGCTTTGCTATGATCCAAAAGCACAAGAAAAGAGATCATGTTACAATCAAGTTTGCTTCTGAGATGTTCAACCACGTCGACCAATGCAGTAATACAACTCCTACCCTGTCTAAAACCCGACTGTCTTTCGGATAGGAGACCAAGACGCTTGATGTAATCATCCATTTGCCTGTGCATGAGGTTTTCTAGGACTTTGGAAAGGAAAGAGAGAATTGCATTAGGACGAAATTCGTGATTTGCTTTAGGAATTGGTATTATTTTGGAATGTTTCCACATATCTGGGAAGGTAGATTTCATAAGAGCTATGTTGAATATGTGTGTGAAAATAGGTAATAATTTTTTAAGAACTATTTTTATAAACTTGGGGTTTACTTCGTCTACACCAACAGCATTTGACTTAATAGCCGAAAAACTTTTCACGACCTCATACTGATCAACACATCGAAAAGAGAAGCTATTTTCGACGTACACAGTCGATATACTCTCATAGGGATTCTGGTTGGGTTTATCTACACAAATTTCAACAAAACTCCGGTTCAGGACATTTACATCAATATCCACATTAACGTTGTGTATAGGTTTGGAATTTAAACCCATTTCCCGTATTTTCTTCCATTTTTATTTACATCCGACAGCCAAAGAAAAATTTGGTTTGTAATATGTTGATTTTGCGACGCTAATCAGATGTACTACTTTATTTCTTAAGTTTTTAAATAATTGATGTAGTTCGGAAGTTTTATATTTTTGCCATCTTTTATATGCTAGTTCCCGCTTATCAATAAGATTTTTTATAGCGGAATTGAACCAAGGAGGTTGTTTAGCTTTAATTGTTCTCGTTTTTTGTGGTATACATTCATTGAAGATTGAAGTAATATTGTTTTGCAAGAATGTAACTTGATCATTAATATTACCGATACTGTATATTAAATTCCATTGAACATTATCAAGACATTTTCATTTAAGTTTCGAAAATCACGAAAGGTATAGTAGGTATCTTCATTGTTGACGTAAATATCATATGTAAGATATATTAAGTCATGCTTTGAAAAAACAGGCGCAAATAACTAATCATAAAGTAAAAGTTTAGATTTTTGGCACACAAAAAATACATCTATGAAGGAGTTTGATGTTTTAGAATAGTGAGTTGGAATAATTGTATTGACAGGTAGTAGACTAATTAATTCCATTCGTTCAGTGAATACAGATTCAGTTTTAATGTTACTGTTGAAATCACCAGCTATTATTATATCATTATATAGAAATGATAAGTTTTCAAGGTTGTCCATTAGGTGATTAAAGTTACAGTTATTGTTGGGCCTGTATAATTTTTTATTAGGTACATACACTGTTCCAATAAGAATTTTACCATTCCCAACCTCAGCCACCTCCAAGAACAAATATTCAATTTGACTGTTTTTTGTTGACTTACACTTTTGTATGCAGCTAATTTCTTTCCTTACATATATAGATACACCCCCAGCGTTACCCTCTCTATCTGCTCTAAAGATCTTGAAACCTGGCAGGTTATAAATATTGTCACTTATTTCAGGACTAAACCAAGATTCTGACATACACACAATATCAACTCCTGATGACGCGAAGATGTATCTAAATTCGTCAATTTTATTATTCAAACTCTGAGCATTAATGTGGGCTATTTTGAGACCAGTTTTTTTGTTTGGTCAGAATTCTAGTCATAGAGAAAACATTGTCTTTGGAACTAAAACAAATATCATTTGACATAAAAATATAAAGTTAAAGTGATAGCAACACACACATATAACTTTTTTTTTTGCTAAAAAGGGTTTCAGATTTAAGTTCAAAAGTAATAAGTAATATTATGAGCGTAAAATTAACAGCAATATAGTTATTAATAACAAAAAAAGGTTTAAGAAAGACTAAAGAAGAAAAAACTGATTTAATTGGTCAGGAAACTCAATCATAAGAGGTTCGTCGCAGTCATTCGATTTTACAAACACAATCCCTAAGCTGCTTTTATACGTTTATCTCTTTTAAGATTCGGCGTAGTCTTAAAAATGTTGTGGTTATGCGGTGTGAGATATTCATTAACGAAAAAGTTTTCATCACTATCCATACCGATATCACATAAGCGTAAAGGTGATTTGTATTTTCGACGAAACATAGCAATTGTTTTTAATAAAAAGTTTTTCTCATACGGCGTATTAAGTTTTATAAAGATATTTTTAGCGCGAAAAATACACTTATAATAAAGCACTTTAGTGTTCAGTGTACAACATAAATTTTCGAAGAGTGCACTTAAATCTTCATTTTTTGTTGATGGTTTACCAGTTATACGGATATCTGAAGCAACCAAAGCATTTTCTTGTTTTTCCATTTTCAGATTTAAATTTTTAACTGCAGATCGTAGCTGATCGATTTCACAATTAGTGTTTCCAGAGCAGCGACTCGTTTATTTATTTCGCCTAATTTCGGTTTTTAATTGACAGAATCTTTTTTCCATTTTCGCAAGAATACTATTTTTAGAAATATTAACATAACTTCAGAAAAAGTATTAATTTTTAAGCTGGTGATAAAACAATGGAAATCTTTAGTATACAATAACACTCGTCTTGGGTGTTGATGATTCTTATACCGAACGATTGTATTAGGTTATTATAGTAAAACCTCCAAAGCATTTGGTCCTGTGTGGGTATAGCCAAATTTTATTCTATACCTCTTAGGAAAAGATTCTGTTGAAGAAAAGAATCTCTTTTGAGAAAAGGTACTTTTTCAGTAAATGTTATTTTTTTAAGAAAAGGTACTTTTTCATAAAAATTTACCATGATAAAAGCTCGAATACAAAATATTTTTTCGTTGACGGATGTGTGTGCCTCTGGTTGAACGTACATGTCAAATTTCATATTACTAAATTAATTTGTAAATATGATACAAAAATTTACCTTTATATCCAAATTTGCAAAAGTTTTCCTAATATCTGACGTTTCTATCTCTACTGGAATCCACATACCTTATTTCATATTCAAGATTAGTTTTTTAGAAGATACCAAATATACAATTTTTCTCCGCTTTGGAGAATTTTCCTCCCCTAGACGTTATAGTTGGCAACAAATTCATAATTGACTAATGTCCACGTATACAGTGGAGTCTCTATATCAAAATTCATTTATATAGGCTAATATGTTAAGATGTTGCAGAAAGGTACAATTTTTATACTTTCTGGCCATTTTCCCCCCTTAAATGGCCGAATTTCGAAAAATTTATTTCTGGGACCATGTTTGTTTCTCGGATGGAGTCTACACACCAAATTTCATATTCCTAGATTCATCTGTTACCCTTTTCCCCCTTTTTTACCGCTTTTACCAGCTTAATATACGAATTTTTAAAAATCCCTTCTTTGTGGATCTTTACGCCGCACGAGAAGGCGGTCAAAAATCTATAACTTTTGATTGGATTGGAATTTTGATATACGGTTTTTTTTTGTTTGGTAGGTGAGACTTTAGCCTTTAAATTTTGCTATAAAACGTAATTCTCGACCGAAAATAAAAAAGTTACGGAGGGTTTAAAATACATTTTCATTTGTAGTTGAATTTTAGTACAAAAGTGAAGTGTTAAAAGTTAAAAAATGTTTTTTTTTAATATAATGTCTTATTTTTTCAGTTAATTTTACACCATATACTTTTTAAAAATTTTTTAAGTTAATTTTTGCAGAAAATGCCAAACTTTGGCCCCCGTAAACTTTTAAGTCCTAATGTGCACAAGGGACAAAGGTTGTTTTTTTTTAAAGATCCCGAGTTAAAATATAATTTATTAAGCAGCGAACCTAAAAGTTACCTTATATTGGTTCAAGATAGAGAAGTTTCATTGAAAAACTCGTGTTTTTGCTTTAGTTAAATTTTTTTTTATTGTCTTTTTAAATATTTCTATATCAATTTTTATGATAAATTTATGGAATATAACAATTTTTATTGTAAATTTACAAAATATATAAATTGTTAAATCAAGAAAATTTTTTAACTATATAAAAAAAAAAAAGAGTAACTTATTGTTAGTGTAATGAAAAAGTACTTTAAGTCAACCAATTTTAGTAAAACTTTCTTCTAAATAGCCTTGATTTTCATCTTCTAGAAGTTGTTAAGTTTTTTCGTCCATTTCAATAGAGGTAGTTTTCCAGTTTTGTCGAATGTTGGACATATATGGATCTGAAGTGCACAACAAAATAGTGATAAGGTTTTCATTAGTACAACATCTAGACATTTTCCTTGTGTTGTGCTCGCGAAGGAATGTGTAGTCTTTGTTCCTTTTTCTTGCGCTTCTTCAGATAGATCTCCTATTGGTAGCATATTGTTTTGAATTATTTGTTCCCCATGGTACAAAATTTTATGTACTGGGGATGGCATATATCTCCAAGAGTATTTATACCCTATACCACTATGTGGTTTGGGTATAATGACTTTGTGCTGCTGTTTGTAACAACCTTTAATTATACCGATCGAATCAGAATCACTTTCTGAGTTAATTTAATAATGTCCGTTCGTCCGTTCGTCCGTCCGTCCGTCCGTCTGTTTGTCCATGTAAACCTTGTAATCAAACTGCAGGTCGCAAATATGAATATATTTTGATGAAATTTGGTATATAAGCTTTTATCGGCCATGGGATAAACGCTATTGAAATTGGTGAGAATCGGTCCATGTTAAGACCTAGCCCCATACAAATTACCCCTATGAAATCGACATAAATTGCCATAAGATCCAAATTGTCATATAGATCTTAGTCAAATTGTGTTTGTATGCATTCATTACATCCATTAATGAGTGGTCCAAAATTGATCCCTTTGGCCCCATATAGAGCTGCTTCCCGATCTTCACTAAATCTATTAAAAAACAAAAATATTGCACTGATTCTTCCCAAATTTTGTTTGTATATATTTTTGCAAAATACAAGAGACTTTACCAAACATGATCAGGATCGGTCCATTTTTGGACCTAGCCCCCATATAGATATAGCATCCGATATGAACTTTTTCATATCTGAATCCAAAAAAATTAATAAAAATCCCACTCAAATTTGGTTTTTGCTTATTTTCTATGTCCAGTTAGTTGGGCCTAAGAGATAGGGTTTCTAAACGCATGGTATAGGGTATCGTATAGTCGGTCTAGACCGACTATAATTTTCTTACTTGTTTTCATTATAAAGTATAGCTGTTTTATTGGCGTACTCTCCAAATATTTTTGCATTTATCTTTCTGCTGCATGCTAGAACTTGTAATATGATTTTGAATCGTCTTATTAATTCATGATCTATGCTTGTGATAGATGCTGCAGTTTCTGGATCGGAAAAAAATCTACTTCAGTATTTCCATCATTTGAGTTTCGTTCTCCTTGTTTTGGTTGGCCGATTATGAGGCCTAGCTGTAGATATTTTTGTTGAATTTGTTTTTTTTTTTGCTTTTTTTCTTAATTTTCTTAGTTTTTTCTCACTATTTCGCTTAACGGAGCAAAGTCCAAATCATAACCCAATTTAAGAATGTGCTCTATAATATGTATTCTAGCTTGAAGAAGGGACATTCCAAATTCGTAGGCTTCCTTAAAACTATCGTCTTATGGTGGGGGTTGACTTAATTGACTTGATGTCTTTTGGCATATAATGCAGCTCGACGATGACTTTGTTTCAGTTAAATCTTGTGCAACTTTTCCATCAAAAATTGTGAGACACATTTTAAAATTAACTTCAATGTCTTGGTCATCAAATTTAAATATTACTGGTTGATGTTCCTTAATTTGATCTTTTATTTTTTGAACTTCTTCAGTTATGACATCTTTGGTTTCTTTTTTGAATGCAAATTTTATTGGTCTGCAATACATTGTTGAAGAAGGAATTTCATTTTTCCATAAATCATTTTCTGTTGCTCTACTAGTTGACGGCTCTAAGACGCTATACCTTTTTGTTAAGCGCAATAGAACGAAAGATACCATAAATAAATTAACATCTGATGAATTTTCGGCATTAAATTGCTTGTATTGTTTCTGACCAGAGGATCCATCACATCCCCATTTAGAAATTAAAGTATTGCTGCCATTACCAATTTTTTTTAAATGATCAGTATCAAGCGTATTTAGCAATCGTTCTGCAGTATGTTCAAGGAGATCATGCAATTTTATTTCTGCTGATGTTGAAGTGACACTAATAGCAGATTGTGAAGATAAGCATTCTTTTTTGGCAGAAACTAAATCTCGATACTCTGGAAAAATCCCACAATTCTTTTCATTGGTTCGCTTCCGCAATTCCTTATATTGATTTTTGGTCAATTTTAAATCCAAAAATAGGGCGAACGCTGCTTCCGGCGTAAATTTCTTATCTTCAATTGGTGTAGGAATTCTTTTCAAAATCCTCTTTGCGCGCCTTGGGCTCGCTTCTACTATTTTTTCAATTATTTCAATTTTATTTTTATACCCTATACCACTATGTGGTTTGGGTATAATGACTTTGTACTGCTGTTTGTAACAACCAAAAATATTTGACCTAGACCCATCTTTAATTATACCGATCGAATCAGAATCACTTTTTGAGTTGATTTAACAATGTCCGTCCGTCCGTCCGTCCGTCTGTGTGTCCATGTAAACCTTGTAATCAAACTGCAGGTCGCAAATATGAATATATTTTGATGAAATTTGGTATATAAGCTTTCATCGGCCATGGGATGAATGCTGTTGAAATTGGTGAGAATCGGTCCATGTTCAGACATAGCCCCCATACAAATTACCCCTATGAAATCGACATAAATTGCCATAAGATCCAAATTGTCATATAGATCTTACTCAAATTGGGCTTGTATGCGTTCATTACATCCACTAATGAGTAGTCCAAAAATGATCCCTTTGGCCCCATATAGACTGCTTCCCGATCTTCACTTCTATTAAAAACAAAAATATTGCACTGATTCTTCTCAAATTTTGTTTGTATATATTTTTGCAAAATACAAGAGACTTTACCAAACATGATCAGGATTGGTCCATTTTTGGACCTAGTCCCCATATAGATATAGCATCCGATATGAACTTTTTCATATCTGCAGCCAAAAAAATTAATAAAAATCCCACTCAAATTTGGTTTTTGCTTATTTTCTATGTCCAGTTAGTTGGGCCTAAGAGATAGGGTTTCTAAACGCATGGTATAGGGTATCGTATAGTCGGTCTAGACCGACTATAATTTTCTTACTTTTTTTATTTTGGTTTGGTTGAATTTGGTGCAAAAATGAATCCTTAATAATTCTTTGAGAAATATCTTCATTGATATTGTCCAGCTTGCGCCTTCGAGATCTCTCACTGGTCGACCCTTTTTCCACTTTCGTTGACAGTTGTAGATGCACTCTCAAAAATAAGTTCCTTTATTAACCAGTCTTGGTAACGTTTGTACATCTTTGCCTTGCTATGAGAGCACTCAATGTACCGTCTTTTCAAATTAGTAATTTTTCCTTTGTGCACTTCAATGTCTTCTAGGTTACAATTCTTAAAGAAGTCGTTGCTCACTATGTGCAAAATTATATCGTCTACATCATTTCGTTGAAAATAAATATCTGCAAGATCTCTGTAACAGTACTTAGCCATTGCACAAATTGTAATGAATAATAATTGTGGAAACATTATTATAAATACTCTTTCTTACAATTATGTAAAATAAAAATTTTTATCTTTTATTACCACTTTTAGAAACATAAAAAACCCACACCCTAACCCTTTTAAAAGGTGAAGCATACCTGCTCATATCTTAAAGGGCTATGTCGCAAAAGTTTTTTTTTACCATTTACCTGTTATTTAAATTGTTTCCCATTTTGTAAGGTATTTAAACTATATAACTCTAATTCAGACTATTAATGTTTTTGAAAGATACCTATGTAAATGTACCTGTAACAATTAAGCGCATTATATCTGAACCCTTTGTTATAAGTATATAACAACTCCTGACAACTCTACCGACACGCAAAAAAATACACCGCGGTGCACCGGTACGACCAACTTTTATATTCATAACACTCAGACGGACGGACGGACATCGTTTAATCGACTCAGAAAGTGTTTTTGAGTCCATCCGTATAAAAAAGATGGATAAAGGTCCAATATTTTTGGCAGTTACAAGCATCACCTCAAACTTAATATATCCTAACCACATAGTGGACAATTTTTGTATTCATAAATTTTGCAGAAAATATCTAACCTTGGGTCAGAAAAATTGTTCTGGTGCACACGGGCGGAAACTGGCGGGTGTATAATGTGGTATAGGAGTATAGGGGAGGGTTCGGACTATAGAAGATTTTTGCAAGATTTTTTCTGACTGTTTTTGACTGGCAGCAGTTATGCTCTATTAAGTAGATTTTCGGAAAATTTGGACCTTTCTTAAAATTTTTTTTTTTTAATTTCGGAATGACTCAGTGATTTTACATTTTTAACATTAATAGTATGGAAGCCACAAAATTATACAAAATTTATTTCACTTCAAAATCTTTTAAGTCAAAAAAGTTACAGTCATTCAAATATAAAAATTTACAAAAAAATTTTTAATTTTAGCAAAATACTGAGAAAGCCCATTTTCGAAGACCCTGTTCTCTGTGATATAGTTGAGACAGAGTCGCAATTTTTTGGCTCCCGAGATTTACTAGTATTTACTTTCAAATGAATAACATAACTTTAAAATCGGTAACGAAAAAAAATGATTTTTGGCCGCCTTCTCAAAATATGGTCCACTGTGCGCCGAGAGTGGAACCTACAGTCCAAATTTAAGTTTCTGGGTTGAGGGGTTTGGGCTGGGCGATGATGATCGTCCACGCAACTCTTTTATATATATAAGTAAAGCTTATTAAAGATTTTTTAGATTTTTGTGATATTTCCTCTCTAACTCTTAAATATAAAACGAACATCAAATTCTATTCTATAAAATTCGTTAATAAATCAATAAGATCAATGCGATGGCCAAATCTACAATATTAATAAGCTAGGCGCTTTCTTGTGACCGATGTTTTGTTCTACCGTTTTATCCCGATTTTGACCAAACGTATATTATTTGAAAGGTATTTCTTTTTAGCCCTTTTGATATTTAAATTCTTTCCCTTATTTTGAGTAAATTGCGTTTAAAGTTGGTACTAACACATACTTAAAATTATAAATATGCTATGTGTGTTTTATTAAATTTGTTAATGAGCTTGTTATGTTCATTCAATATAATAATAAAAAAATAAAAGTGTTGGTTTGTGAATTGGCTAAGTTGAAAAATAAAGCTGCCTAGAAATTGCACTCGAATTTCGAGCGCTGGAATCTTGCAATTTTCTTAAATGTTCTGCTCCAATGTTTCGTTAATAAAAACATAAATCATTCGTTTGAAATTTATTATAATCACCTTATTTTTGGTTTCTTGTTATGATTTAAATACCCCCTTTGTTTAAATTACAATTTGACATGCAAAATCCATATACTTTTTTTTTGGCCGTTGGTGTTGCAACAATATCTACAAATCTGCAAATGTTTCCACTTCAATTTGACTAATTGATTTATGAGGATTTTTCGTTTATGTAAACCAGAGTATTTCGTTAACATAAACCAGCATATGTTGTTGGTAAATTTGTTTTTTTTTTTTTGTTCTGAGTTCTCTTACCAAAAACCCCAAAACCAAAAAATTTTTTTTTGTAACGAAACAAACCCTTTTATTTTTTAAGTTCTAAATAGAAAACAAAACATATCAACTCGTTCTGTGAGTGGTGGAGTCACATGAAATTCAACTGAAAATTACGTTTGTATGAAAAAATTATTTACTCTAAATAAATTGAAATTTATTGTTGACAAAATGTTGCAAACGCGAGGAAATTTCTATAGCAATTGGTGTAACATGAAACCATTAACTGGCAATAATTAAACAGAAGAAATTTGGTATGTAGCACTGTAAGAAGTTAGAACTACAGATGCAAAAAATGTTTATTCGGAATCGTAGGAGGGTACCTGGCATCATGTGGTATTTTTAAAAGCACAATTTGCTTGGAGAACCGATAATTTTGGAATATATACCATATGCCACAGCAAATTTTTTATTTATTTATTTTTTATTATTTTGCTAAAATTTTACCCACCTCTGTCCAAATTAATTCCAATGATTTTGTGCATTTATTACTGCAATTTTATGCATACACTTAGTGCAACATATTGCATTGGTTTTTAATTATGCTCTGCATTTAAGCTGTAAGTAAATACTGCAACTGTCGTGTCGTGTGGCTGAATGGAACGGGTTGTGCACCTATTTTATAATTTTTGTGCTTGATTGCAAAATTTTATTGGAGTTAGTTTTTTTGTGCAAATAATTGACAATTGTTTAATGTTTGTCGGATTTTGTATAAGAGGATTATAGACTTTACGATTTATTTTGAGTAATTAGTGTTTGATTTATTTTGAATGTTTATATATTTTTTTGTAATCTTTCCTTAGAATTAGTAACGGTTTTACGTTAAAATATAAAAGTTACATAGATACTAAATCTGGGGATAAATATTTATGTTTTTTTGCGCACATAAACAATACTGAGAGGCAGTTTGGTGAGCATACGGGAAATTAGGTATCGTTTGGTAGTTGTTACTTTTTCCAGAAAACTCATGCCTTTGAGTCTCTTCTCATATTTTTCTTAAAACATATTTTTTTAAAAGACATTTTTACTCTAAAAATTTTGTTGACAATGTTTTCTTAAAAAAAAAAAAATTAATTCAAATATTTTTGTCTCTAATTACACTAACCAACAAGGTTTTGGACTGGAGCAACCAGGGTAAATTAGTGTTCTGAATTCGAATCTTTAATTCGTTTTTCTCTATCACGTCAATTTTTCGAGACACAAAAAAAAATGTTGTTATTCGTTTTTTACATAAAAAATCATTAGTTTATTTAAAAATCACTGAATTTTCAAAAGTGAATGACGTTGTTTGAACGCATTTTGTTGGTTCTTTTAGTCTTTAGTCTTTTAGTCTCCCATGCTTTTGTCCCAAACCCTAATAATTTCTTTCAATTTTCATTAAATCTTGGTGAGCGCGCTCCACTTGCTCGTCGCTCACCGAACCTAGGTTTTGTGGGGAAAAAATCTAAATGTGAATGAAGAAAATGCATTTTGAGTGACATTCGTGCACCTAACTCGTGCTAATTTTTCGATAATTCTGCAACAATTTGTCTGTAGTTTTCACTCTTATTGTTTCCAAGAAAACTGATCAGGAAGCTATTGAATGATGACAATTTTTCACAATGTTTATTGGAGAAAGAATATGCAGCCTGGAAATCTTTCAAGAGCATCGTGATCAGTTTTCTTGCAACATCTTTGTCCAGAGCCTTGACAAAGTTCTTAAAAATTCCCAATTTTATGTGCAGCGGCAGAAGAAGAACGTTATTTGGATCAACTAATGGTTGATTTGAAATGATTTGTTTTCGTGGTTCTTTTTGGCCACTTTGTTTTGACGTAATGATGGCATGTAGCGCGACTATCCCATAGACAAAGGAAACAACATTTTGTGAAACCTCCTTGCATACCAGTCAACAAACCAATGACTTGAAACAGATTAATTTACAGTTATTTACGATGATCTATACTATATATATGCAAAGAAAGTTAAATCCCACACCACAGATCTTCCATTTATAATCGTTGTATTTGAGTAATGTTAAAATTTCAGTCATTGATCCGTAATTTTTCTTTGTATTAATGGTATGACCAATTGGTATGGATGGTTTTTCATTCCCATTATGCAAAAGAAAAGCATTTTAAACTGTACAATAAATAATCTCCATTTAGTTTTGTCATATGGCTTATTAATTTTTTGAAATAAACCATCAACATCAGTACAGTATAGAATAGAGTGTTTCTTTTCAAAATATGCAGCCAATTCCAAGCATCTATCTCTATATATTGTTACTTTTGTCACATGCTGCATGCGTGAAGCAAGTAATTCTGCGTCTGACTTCGTTAAATGTAAATCCTGAATTAGATCATTCAGCTCAGCTTGCGACACTAAATGGCGTTCATCATCAGCCTCATACAAACTACCACTGCTGGTGAAATATATTTCGGACTCACTGCTCGTAGCACTGGGAATGACTGGTAATGGATCATTTGGTGGACGTTAAACTGGTTTGGAAACCGATGGGACATTCGCGTAAGTAATGTTTTTTCGATTTTTCATTTTGAATCCAGCGACTTTTGTTAAACAGAAATACAATCGGTTTGGTGGTTACTTGACTCTCTCCAAAGTACTGGATTTGAAAAATCGAAATAGATCTTCTTGCCATTTGACCACTTGCATAAAACAGTTCTGCAACTATTGCAAAACATTGTCGGTGTCCACGGTGTGTCCAATTGTTGCAAATAAAATATATATTGGAATCCGTTTTCATTCTGCAGACCAATGACATTGAAAATTACCAGTCATAACGAAAAATTATAGTTATTTAAAAAAGCTTTCTGCTGGAAACTTTTGATTTCGAAACTTAAGCTATTTACACAATCATGGCTCGATATATTTTATTTAAACTAAGCAATTAGTTGTGACTTTAAGAAGAGGTTTCCTTAGAGCCTGTGCACGAAGATTGAAACACATATGCATATATTAATACGTGAAGGAAAATCTTTGTGACCAGTTTTTAAGCAAAATGCGTGAACGGAGTGTTGTGAAATTTGGCATAGTTATAGATCATATGGGGGAGAAGTACCGGGTGATAAAATTTATGTATAATATGTGTTAGAAATATATTAAATAAAATAAAATAAAATGTTTATAATAAATAATTATATAAGAGCCTAAGGGTATGCTAATCAATTTTTGCCAATGCAAAATTTATCGCATTTCATTACAATTATATATCACATATCCTGTATTGAATTGTGAATTTGTAAAATTTATTAGCATACATTTAGGCTCTTATAAAATTATTTTTTAACAAACTCATTTTATTATGAAATTTAATGAATTTTATTTAAATATTCATAATTTTTTTTTATGATTTTATAAATATTAAAATAAACATTTGCTGAGAAGTACTGTCCGTTATTTAGTTTTTCTAGGCATTCATTGAAATCGTGTTTTATTATTTCGACCAAAATAATAATATTTTTTTTATTACTTATACTTTATAAAAAAATATAATTTTCAACAGTAATTAATTAACTCAAATATTCATCTAAATACAAATTAATAAATATAATTTTCGACATTTACTAAATAATCCTTTTTAATTGTATATTCTTCTTTAAATAAAGTGTGATATCAATACAACTAAACTAGCCTTTAAAAAGAAATGACTATCAGTTTTTCAATCCGTTTGTATTTCATCGAGATAAATTCCGGAGACCCCATAAACTATATATATTCTTAATCCTTATGAAATGAGAAGTCGCTCTGCCAATATCGGTCCGTCTGTCTATCTGTCTGTTCAAAACATTCTCCAGTCCGGATTAGTTCTAGGCAGTCGCACCATTTAGGCTTATGCCTGGTTTTCACTATGTCATATAAGCTGACATCAAACAATTGCCTCAACTGACATCTCATAATTTTCTATTCATTACGTATTCATTACATCTTAAAAACGAACAAAATATCCGGCTGTCAAACACAAACAAATTGCCAACATGCTGGCAATTTCATTTCAGATGTCAAATTTTGCCAGGGGTTGAAACCCGTTTTCATACAACTGACAATAATTGACAACAATTGCCATTGAAAATTACATAATGAAAAGCAACATAATCTGTAGCAGTTTGTTATTGAATTTGGACGCTCTAGAGTCTTAACCAAATAGGTGAGGAATAACGTACGAAAATGTGAAGCTACTACGATAAAATTTCATATAAATTACTAAAATTAGTGAAAAATGTTTATACGTAACAGAACATGTATATAGTGCTGCGTACACATGTTTGTTGGCTTGTTGGATATGTACACTAGGGATACAACTTTTTTTACAATTTTTGAAAATATCAAAATGGCCCTATCCATACCATGTAGTGCATAAAAAAACAATAAGAACTGCATCTTTAGATTTTCGATATCGTTAAAAAAGTTTCCGCGTCAAATGCAATTAAGTTTGGGATTAGTAAGTTCTAAAAAAATAAAAATATTTTCTTTAAAAATTCATTAAATGATAAATAAATTATAAGTTTTTCCATTAAATATTGAATAATATTCTCTATAAATTCAATTAATCGTGATAAAATATTGCGACTTACCTACGCTGTCTTATCCAAATTTGCGAAATATTATAATTTATTGCTTAAAGTATAAAAATATATAAAAATTTTTTTTTAACTAACTTTTATTTATTTTTGAGACCTATTGATTTCAAACTTATGTTTAATAAAGTGTGAAAACTTTTTTAACAAAAGCAAAAATCTAGTGACGAAAAAATATGGTCAAAATACTACTTGTAAAAGAAAAAATTTTTATAATCCAAAAATTGCTATCCAAAAATTGTATAATACTCCAATTTGTAAGTTTGTTGTGCATTAATTTTGTAATAATCGAATTTAAATGTTTGTTTTCGTTCAACTTTTTAAAATGTCTTTTAAACATAGCGAAATTGTTGCTCGGAAAAACGCGGATAAGTGGACCCAAAATTTAAAAAATTCTAAAATAAATGTGAAAATATTCCAAATATCGTATTCCAGTATGTGAACTTAAACAAATACCTAAAAAAAACAGTCATTGGAAGATTTAATGCGTTATATGAAAAAGAAAAATTAAAAACAGAGGGGTATACACAAGAATTATTCGATTTATGGACTAAACTAAATATTCCGAAATTGGCTACCAAATCTATAAGAAGGAAAGTGTAATATTTGATTCGTGCATACCAGAAAGGTATCAAAACTTCAAAAACTGCTGAAAAGTTTGATAACAATTTTAATATTTCGTTCGAAAACATTGCACCAAAATCTGAAATAAGTGTCCAAGATTCAGACTCCGACTCTGTCCCAATGCTCAATGATGGAGACTCCGACTTTGTCTCAATGATCGATGATTCATTTGAAGATGATAACGATTATATGCCACCTTTAAGACTTGGAATAACAAAGCGATTAACAGATCCAGCGCTAACGTTGTTAGTAAATACTACCAAAGTAAGTAAAAATAAAAATATGCAAGGAACTGGCACAATAAGGGGTCGATATTGCAACTCCTTTACAGCAAGCAATTTTTAAAGCTATTTATAAATCTGCAGAGAAAAAGGAAGAAATGATCAAACAGTCCTGACAATATGAGAATTGGTGTCTCCATTTCGATGGTAAAAAAATTGGACAACAAGAAGTACAGGTAGTTGTTGTAAAAAATGAATCTCAAGAAATAAAAGTAGCTGCATTAGTTCTGGAAAATGGGAAAGCGATAACTATTTTCAATGGCATCAAAGAAACCCTAGAAAAATTTAATTTGATGAAGTCAATAAAAATGATAATTTGCGACACAACCAGTGTTAATACAGGAAAAACTAAAGGTGTTGTAACACTACTGCAGAACCATTTTAAATCAATTTCTCTGCCACCGCCGCAGTACATTGGATGTCAGCACAATGTGTTGGATTTAATACTATGATATGTAATGGATGCATAATTGGACGGAAAAACTACCTCACCAGATATTTTATATGAATTCGTTTCAGAGTTGATAAGCAATTACATAACATAAAAACACGAATATCAGCAAAACGAGAAACGGCTATATGTTGGAAATTTAAAGTGGCGTGATGATATGCAATATTTATATGAACTAGGACAGGCTTTTAAATACTATATGGAGTACAATAAATTTCCATTTATAAACTTTAAAACTTTACCACCGATTAGTAATGCTAGATGGAATTCTAGAGCAATTCTTGCAATTCTAGCTTACTTACTAATTCCAAAATATCGTAGCAAATTATATGCAATATGCGAATTTATATGTGGCCCTTGGTACAACATTTGGTTTTCAGACCATTGTTACAATAAAAATGACTTCGGAGCCTTAAACAAATCATTAACGGGCTTTACTAATGCTCAGAAATGCTTTCTAAGACATTGGGTGAAAGATGAATCAAGAATTCCAAAAACACAACGCAGCAACATTTGTGTGGAACGCGCCATCAAAGTCGTACAAGATATTTTCCCCCAATGCAAATCAACACGAACTCTTAATCTTAAGTTAATTTCACTTAACAAAGACAGTTTTTAGATTGTGATTTTGATTATAATCATATAATTACATTAAGAAATGTAAATAGTTAAATAATTATAAAATAAAAAATTTTGAAAAAATAAAAAAATTTTAAAAAATAAAACAAAAAATTTTTCGGTTTCAGCACAACATCGGCTACAGCGTGGTGATAGGGCCTTATTTTGGTTGTACCCCTAATGTACACATATAGAAGAGAACATACAATAAAATGTGTATGCATCGCTAATAAACAAACAAACAAAAATGTAATAATTGCTTTCAATTAAAAAAAACACGCAAATACCTCCAATTTTTCTTAATTATCTTATTAGTTTAATGCATAATTTAAAAAGATCGAGCTATTTTAATTTGAAATCTAGCATTTTTTCTCTTAGTATTGACAACCTTGTACTTAGAATAGGGGCGGAGGGCATGATACATTCGGCACAGCCGAGTTTAACACTTTGGCTTGCTTATTCTATTTTTCGGTGAAAAATATAATTTTCAACCGTCAGTATTTAATTCGAATTGTATTATCTTCTTCATGAAAGGACCAAAATATGGTTACAAATAAATTTTTCTTAAAAAACGTTTTCCTCTAAAAAATTGTTTGACTTAAAATTTTTAACTTAACAACATTTTTCACTCTTATTCTATGCACTACCACTCCGTGCTGATGTAACTATTAAAAATAAGTTTCCACCTAGATTCACATTTTAATATACCGATCGACTCAGAATCATTTTCAGTGCATTTCCGGACCTAGCCCCCGAACATATAACCTCTAGCAGACCTTTTTAAATGTCATAAGATCATCGATAAAAGATCATCGATAAGATCATCGAAAAAGATATATCCATAAAATTTGGCGTATGACCCAAAAAGCAGTAGTCCAAAAATAAACCATGTAGGATCATTTTTAGTCGTGATCTCCATTTATTAGTTCATAGACTTTGTTAATAATTTGTTAATATGAGAAAAGTAAGCGACTTTACTAAACTTGATCATGATCGGTTACTTTTTGACCTGGTTTCGATATAAAAATAACATCAGACATATAACTTTTTTATATATGGAAGCCGCGCATTATTAACAACACCACTAAAAATTGTGTTATGCTTATTTTCTGTATCCAGTTTTCCAAAGTTTGATCCAAGACCCTCTCTCATATCGCATCGTATAGGTTATCTCATAGTCGGTCTAGACCGACTATAATTTTCTTACTTAATTTTTTTTACTTTTCGCGACAAGTATAATTTTCAACAGTATTGATTTTACATATTTTTCATCGTATCATTACTTGTTACGAATTGCAATTACAATAACTAATTCAATTGTTGCTGGTGTACTCATGCATATATACACCTTACCATGTCAATCACTTATGACTAAGTCATGTGCAAGTGATGCTGTTGCAAGTGGCATGCATGTCTTACACTAATCAACGAAGCATATCAAGCTACACATACTTTTGTCAGCAGTAAATAAGTGAAGTAATGAAATGCCATACCCAGAAAATTAAAAAAAAAAACAATATAAAAATATTCTATTGTTTGTCAAAAAGCAATGCAATACACCTTCCTTAAACGATTTCAATTGCAATTTTTGCCAAAACAACAACAAACATTGTCTAAAAAAAATATTAAAAGAAACAAAAGAAAAGGATCGAACTGTACAAAAAAGTAAATCGCATTTAATACTGACTGTGTGTGTGTGTGTATGTTGCACATATGAATAGCACACATTGCAAGGATTATATTCCTTAGAAATCTTGGCATTTTTCCTTCTCTCAATTCTACTCTTCTACAAATTTTGTTGTAATAATGAAATTTTCCTCATGAGTTAATTTTGACAATAAATGCGCTCGATTGAATGCGATTTAATACGAAATGAGTCCTGTTGTTTTTTTGTTGTTGCTGTTTTCATTATCCTTTTTTCTACTTTGTTAAATGCATGTGGTTGGTTTCGTTTTGGTAGTTGCAGTCTTTAAGGCCACTTGAGCTAACGCTTAGAGACGTTCATGTGAGTTTAAAAAAAAAACCCCTTCCTGATGATGCTTGCATTTTTTTTTCTGCACTTTTTAAATATTCTCTTCATATGTGGTGTTCATATTTGGTACTTTTACAATTTGTTCGTTTTTGTTTTTGTTCAACTTTTGCCTTTTGTTTTCAGTTGATTATTTTTTAATAAACAATTTGTTAATTTTGTATAAGCAGTCAAAGCAGAATGATTATATAAAACCAGCCAGGATCAACAGTATAATTAGATGCTGGTAAATACAGCATTACGTAGCTAATTAGATTTTAGAGGGATTTCATTTTATTTACTCATTGCATACCATTTGTTTTTTTGTTTTCAGTTCGACCAAATTGAAATTGGTTTTTGATATTTCATGCTATTTAATGGAGATTTTCATTTTAACGTTTTTCTTTTTGTTAAAGGATTTAATTAGATTATGTAACTCTTAGCTGTCATGATTTATAATTATTTGTAGCTTACCGTCGCTATTTAAGTTAGTTATTAATGTTCAGTTATTAAAGCCCTTTGAAGTGAAGATGTGAATATAATTGAGGTTTTTTCCTAAGCAGTTATGGATTAAGAAGCTAAAAGATTCGTTAGGTTCAAGATTTGGATAGGAAAAGAGATAGGTTGTTAATTTTTTAATTATCTGGTGTCAATTAGCCGGTATACTCAATACTTGTATAGACCCAGTGTTTATTATAAGTGGGCGGATCAATAACTCCGTGACTTTTAAACTAAATTTTTACAAAACTATGTTATTTCTTGACATATTCTCCTTCCAGCTTTATTCACTTAACTCTAATTTTCCTGAATTTTTATCCCTAGCAAGGTCTGTTTTCAATAACTTCGTCCTTGGTGCTAAATCTCTTTCTGCCGAGATATTTCTTTAGATTTTGAAAAAGAAAATAATCCCTGAGGGGTAAAACCAAGGGAATTTTAATAAAGTGATTAAACTTGTATCCATCCGTGTATTGTCTTGATGAAAAAGTGTTTTCTTCCGGACCAAATGTGGTAATTTTTCGAAAATCGTAGTTGAATCGGTCAAACATTTTTTTTTTGTTTCTTTGTTAACCAACAATCAGGGGATGTCCTCTACAAATGCAGTGCATTATGTTGGTTGCAGCAAAATAGGTTATAGGAAGGAGGAAAGAGGGAGTAGTGTTTGTGGATATTTCACATAAATTTTATTATATTGTAACTGTCAGGAAAGACTTGTGCGGCTAGTTCGACTGACAAACGAATTTTCTCTGTAATGAGTTGTGTGGGCAACTGAACAGTAGACAACAATCGGATGTGATCTACCAGAGAAGCAGGTTGAGTGAACTGGAACTCAGGCACTTGGCATTAGTTCGCTAATCTCAGAAGAACATTTCCCATGGTAGTTTCTATCTATAGGACGGTGTTACACAACCCACATTTCGACGAAGTTCCATCGAGTCAATAGATATGGATACCCTATTGTCATTAATGAGCATCAACGCCCTCCTTTCTACACGGTCCAGTAGCTCTAAAATAAACTTTGAAGCTCCTGCCCATATATAGGAGTTGTATTCTATTTTCGGTCGGATGTAAGTGGTATAGATATTAAGGAGAGCAGAAGAAGTGAAGTAATTTTTGCACCGATTTTAGAAAACCAAGACACTTAAATGCTTCTTTCGACACTTGAAAAACATGCTCGTTCCAACGAACATCATATTGAATTCTCATACCCAGATCATCAAGAGTATCCGATTCCTCAACACCTTTACCACCCATATATACAGATGACATAGTTGAATCCATGGCTCTATAGATCAACATACAACATTGAGTCTTCAGCGCATTAAAATCAACCCTATTCGCTTTACCTAACTCAAAAATTGTCATGATTGAGTGTGTCATTCATTGTTTGCCTTTTGCCCCCAACCTACAAAAGGCTTGGCCAACAATTAAAGGAATATGAATGACAAATGTTGCCGTCATCTGCGAAAGAGTATATAGAATTAAAAGATTGACCAAGAAGGTCGTTCAGTAAGATGAGGAAAAGAGAAGGAGAAAGAACGGAACCTTGGGGTACCCCTGGATTTAGCTGAAACTCATTAGATGAGAACCCATCAATAACAATGCGTATTGTGAGGTCTCTGAGAAAACTCGATATAAATCGAGACAAATCAATGCCGACCCCAAATTCAATAAGCGTTGATATCAATGCACCATGCCACATGCCATCGAATGCCTTGGAAATATCTAGAGCAACCATTTTACTTTCACCAAAATTGTGAATGGATCGACTCCGTCGGTCAGAAAGAAGAGCTAACAGGTCTCCCGTAGAACGATTTCTACGGAAGCCATACTGTCGATCATTAAGAAGTGAGTTGTTCTCCAGGTAGTTGACGAGATGGAAATTAGTCATGATCTCCATCACCTTTGAGAGCGTAGAGCAAATTGCAAGCGGACGGTAATTATCAGGGTTATTGGCCGCACCCTTTTTTGGGATTGGTTGGACATTAGCAACCTTCCACACGGTACGAAAGTCTGAAAAGATTGACCAACGGACTAGCTAGCGTCGAAGAGCATTGTTTTAGCACCAGTGCACTGCAGTGCTGGTATATCATCTGGCCCCGCAGAGTTATTAACGTTGAGATTTGAAAGAATTATTCCCGGTTAATTGTTTTTCCGTTTTGTGGGCTATGTCCCCATGCCCTTATATGCCGATGAGCCTACATTGACCTTCTTCGGTGCCTGCTCGTCCGGAGAAATCCATTGGTTATACTGATGCTTGATCTACGATGTGTTGAAGTGGAACCATGTTCCCCTTCCAATATGGAGCGATGCAAAAGCTTATCCATGAAAAAAACTCCTTTGAAGTCACACGATTGCATTTTTGGGCAATAGTGAGCAAAAGCGGCAACCATTTTGCGGCAAATTTCTAAAACCCAACTGGCAATTTAAAATCGAAATTTTGGAGCTATATGACACGCTTATTGCATCAACCATCTCGTGCACTTTCACTATCCGATCGACCAAAACCATTTCGTAAATTTTTTGACATTTTTGTGTGTTCCTGTACAGACCGATTTAAAATTACTTTCAACGAAACGCAGACCGTCTTATTGTAGCTGCTTTCGTCGTCCACCAGTTCGCAAAACCAAAGCAGTTTTTGTGAATTTGAGGCAGTAATTAGTTGCAACATGAACCCTAATGAGTCTATGTTAAGATCTGGTCATCTCAAAATACCCCTGCAGGTTGATAATGCGAATTGTCAACTAGTCACAATGCAAGTGTTCCCTCTGGAGGATGATTTGTTAACCATTTTACTGTCATTTTTTTTTTTTTTTTGTTTTTTTATTTATTAACCAACACTCAGGGGATGCCCCCTACAGATGCAGTGCATTGTGTTGATCTCAGGAAAATAGGTTATGGGAAGGAGGAAAAAGGGAGTAGTGTTTGTGGATATTTGACTTAAATTTTATTAGATTATAACTGTCAGGAAAGACCTCTGCGGGGAGTTTATTCCACATACGACTAGTTCGACTGATAAACGAATTCTCTCTGTAATGCGTTGTGCGGTCAACTGGACAATAAACTACAAACGGATGTGATCTACTAGAGAAGTTGGACACTTGGAATAAGTTCGCTAATCTCAGAAGAACATTTCCCATGGTAGTATCTATAGAACAGTGATACACAACCAACATTCCGACGATGTTCCAATGAGTCAATAGAATTGGATTCCCTACTGTCATTGATGAGCATCAACGCCCTCCTTTGCACACGGTCCAGTAGCTCGAAAATAGACTTTGAAGCTCCTGCCCATATATGGCAGTTGTATTCCATTTTCGGTCGGATGTAAGTGGTATAGATTTTAAGGAGATCAGAAGGAGTGAAGTAATTTTTGCACCGTTTTAGAAAACCAAGACACTTGAATGCTTCTTTCGACACTTGACTTATATTTATGATTCTTAAGGCGATTTTTAGACATGGTCACATTGTAAATCCGCCTCTCCACTTTAAGCACTTTAATTTGAATAAAAACTTATGAAACATACTAGGGTGGATCAATAAGTCCGTGACCTTTAGAATGTAACACAGGTCTTTTTTTTGCAAAAAAAAATTTATTTTCCAACATATTCCCCTTTTAGCTCAATACACTTACTCCAACGTTTCTCCAGGATTTTTCGAGGTCCATAAAATAGGAATGTTTGATCAATAGTTTCATAGTTGGAGCTAAGTCTCTTTCCACCGAGCCATTTCTTTAGGTTTGGGAATAGGATATAGTTACTGGGGGCTAAATCCGGAGAATATGGCGGATGAGGTACCAGTTCATGGAATTTTGCCATTTAGACATGTTTACGTTTATGGCAAATTGAGAGCAAACGCGGCACCCATCTTTGAACAGCTGTTAAACGCAAAGTAAATGACGGAATTTGCTCAAAACTTTACAGTAGTCTACTAACCGGTGGTATTTGATGGGAGCAGTGTTGCATTTCATATAACTATGAGGGAAGTTCGAAAATTCACGGATTTATTGATCCGCCCTCGTATTAAAATTATATTTGTGTGGTTAAAAAAATCTCCTAAATAACTCCATGAAAATCATTTATGATCAAACTTATGTTAAGACCTAGTCCTTTAATATTAATTTTAGCCTGTATCTTAAGGAAACAGAGGCATGAAAATTTCAGCCGTATTAAATTCATAGTAGCGAATCCGAATTATTATTTCAGTTAACGAAAAAATTACATAATTTAAACTTTTTCAAACCATTGGAATAATTTCAAAAAAGTCCAAGTCAAATAAAAAAGTTTTATTTAAATAAAATTACAGATGATGTTTGCATATTTAGGTTTATTTATTTTTAAAACTAAATAATTTGTTAAAAAAGCACTGAATAAACAATTTTATTTCGTTTAATAGATTAATGTTTAAACAGCTTTTTGAAATATTCGTTATTCGAGTTTTTTATTTAAGATTACTCGAGTAATCAATCTTATATGGCGTTAACCAAAAACTTCACAAACCCTCAAGTAATTTTTTTTTACTCTGGTAACACCTCTAATGTATGTAAAAAGTACAATGTGTAGAATGTAGAACACAAACATCTCATTTGGCAACTCTTACGAAACTGAGAATAGTGAAAATTAGAAGTGTAAATGCATAAATAATCTAAAAATTTTCAAATATCTATTGATATATTTGCTAGTGTTGTAGCTTGTAAGATGTGTGTGGTAAGAAAACTAGTTTTTAGCTACACTGCTCGTAGGCCTGACTTTAAGTGAGTGTGTTAAAGGACATGGCCAAAAAGTGCAAGTGCAAGTGTGTGTTAGATAGACCGCCTGAGTAGAAAAATTTCATATAGAAACAATTTAATCAATTTTTACGAATTTTTACAATGTTTAATATAATGACCGATGAAGGCTAATGCCAGTAACCGGTCTGATTAAGAATATTTACAGACTAGTTATATGTATATATTTTTGAAATATATGATTTCTTCTTCTCTACATTTTAAATTATTTAAAATAAACCGAATAATTAGTCATCCAAAATTAATCGCAAGAGGATTATCCGATTGAACTAGGCTATTCGGAGTTCATACTTAATTTCTTTGTTCATCAATAATGTCATCTAGTATGGCTGGCATTGGGACCATGATGTAAGGCAGAACATATAATCGTTTATGACCGACTATAATTTTCTTGCATATTTTTCGCTGCAACAAAATAGAATGAAATTAATTTACTAATTGCTTCCACTCATCGATCAAGTTCTTAATTCCTTCATTAAGTCATTGTCCTGTACGCACCACATATGAATGCAAACGTGCCACTGTGTCTGTGTCATCATAAATTTATGCAGCAATTTCATAAAATTACAAAAGCATTTTGAAGGCGAAGAAAAATTCAGAAAATGCTTAATGCACTTTGTCGACATTGTGCAACAATACGATTAAAATTGCATTCGCATCTAATTAATTTGTATGCTAAAAAGATTGATGGCAAATGTAATAGTAGTAGTCCCGACGAGCCAGAATGATGACGACAACAGCAACAACAACATCATGTTTTGTCACAAAAAAAGTTTCTTAAACACTTTACGAGATGTGTAAAATGACTGAAAATGGAACATTTTGAAAATTGCAAATATAATTTACAATTCAAAAATCTCATACCGAATGCAAGCAATGGCTGTGGTAAACCAAATTACTTCGTGATTATAAACAATGCCTGTAAGAGGCATGTTTTGTTGTGATTATGCATGCATTATTTTGTTCAAGCTGTATGAAAGAAGGAAAAACGTCTGTAAATTAAAATACAATAAATGCAATGCTTTTTACAATTTTCCATTTAATCCTTTTCACAAGGATAAGAAGAGTGTCCTTGCTGCATGTACGTAAATTTTTAGCTTCAGGTTATGTAAATCACAGAAGTGTCACCTTTCAACACCCTCTGCTGTACTTACATATTGCTGCTGTACTTAAGGGAGACGGGTGTATAAAATCCTCATCTAAAATGTGTGAGGATGACGTCCTTTTAATTTACCAGAAAGTTCTTTGGTGTTTGTGTGTAGATTTCATATGCATATTTAGGCGTTTTAAATTAAGTTGGCTTTTGCCAGCTTACTTTCAACTTACTTAATGCAACACAATGCCTGTTGCAATTATGAGTCATGCAAGGGGGACGTCTACAAATATCATTAGACAATGCTGGCAACATTGGCTTTTAACGCTTAAATAAGCTTAATTGAATTTCTGCTATAGCAAAAAAAAAAAAAAAACGGATACATTACCCATGAACAAGAGATTTGTTAATTAAAATCAAGTTAGATTTAAGCAATATTCTCGTCGTACGAGAAGTAAAGGAAAATAAAATTGAATTTACCTAAGTAGTCTAAGTAGTCTATACTATTAAGACGGAAATTTCGGCCAGAGAGTGAGGCAACACTTATTTATGTGTGGAAAATATCATAAAGGTGTAGGTGTAGGATTCAATGCTAGTATTTTGGAGAAAAACGGAAAAGTTGAATTCGTGCTTTACCGAGGTCAAAAATCTGAAGAATTTGATATATTTGTATATGAGTGAACTCGATTTAGTGGTATTGCATCATATCGAAGCTGAAATGATGTGTAATGAAGAGTTAGAAAGTGAATCTGTAAAAATTCACAAGCAGAATTTGGGGCTAGTTTTTCAAGAACTGTGGAACCAAAAATTAAGCTACAAAAAAAAAAAAAGAGTAAAACAAAATAAAACACAAAAATTAAGGTTTTTGTATTAAAGTTCTATGTAATTTCAAGATTACTTTCTTTCGTTTTTTTTTGACAATATGGCGGTGAATTTCAAATGTAGAAACAACAAAATTTTCATACAATTTAGCACACACAAAAAAGGATTTTTATGGTTAAAAAGTTAAACAACGATTAAAAACACATACAATGTCGCGGTTAGAAATTTAGAATTTAGCACAAATTTAAAAGCGAATGTCACTAAGGAAATACTTAAATAACCACAGCGCACTATGGTTGTCAACATCAATTTTAGTCCGACATCAGTGAAATACGGTGGGTCCCCTTTAGCGCTTACGTAAACAGAATCTTTTATTTTCTAACTATAAAGAATTGATTCTCGTTTTCTCGATAATATGTCGTGATGTAATTGTTTGGCATTTATTATTGCAACAATCTTTTGGTTACCAGCTCTCAGAAATTGCAATTGTTCCCGAGCAAAATTAAACTAAAACGAAAAGCGCTAGAAAGTGCTAGTATGTTACTTTTTGAGTATATATCGAAATAAAAAATATATAAAGTACGTGATATATTTTAATTGCAACGGTTTATTTTCATGTCCAGCCCATAGTATTGCTTTTATATAAATCTTGATGTAAATTAATTTAAGTAGAAACATTCTATTTAAGTTTATAATTAACACATCAAAAATTTAAAATTTTTGGTCCATCTTTAATATGTTTTAAATAATTATCGGAAATATACAATAAATAATTTTAAAAACTTCATTGTCTGAGTATTTGAAGCTATTTACTTCAATCCAAACTAAATCAGTTCGATTTCGATTTTTTGATTTACTTAGTCTTCAATTGTTAAGACAAATTTCGTAATCTTCAATTTCTATTTTAACTTTTTAAAATTCTTTTATACAATTTTTTTTTCAGAATTTTATGAACAAAATGGAAAATAAAATATTTTTTAGTAAGAGGTTTCGTGAACACTATTACATCTTGTATGATAATTTTTTTGACCGATTCTTCAATATTACTGTCAAAACAGGTCTTCTCAAAACTATAACTTAAAAGACAATTTCATTAAGTGCAGTGTCGATCTTTTTCTTTATATAATAAAATTTTTCTGTAGTTACAATTATTCTGCTTGTTAATCCTTCCACTCTTTGCATATCTGATAATATTAAGGCCACACCAAGTACTTTATATAAATACTAGCAGATTCCAGCGCTCGAAATTCGAGTGCAATTATTAGGCACCTTTATTTTTCAACTTAGCCAATTCACAAACCAACACTATTTTGGTTTATTATCATTGTGAATGAAGATAACAAACTCATTAACAAACATATTATAATAATATAACCTCGCCCGTCGTCTTTCGATTACGAGCCGCCTCTATACTGGGCATAAGTTGTCTGCAAGATTACTCCATCTATCTCTTCGTTCAGCAACTTCTCTGAGTTCCCCAATGTTGTTGTATCTTCGTCCAGGACCGTCTGCTTCAAGACCGTTTTGTTCAGGCCTGTTTATTTCACCCAATGTTGATCTTCGCCAGGTGATTCTTGGTCTTCCTACTCTTCCACTTCCCTGGGGGTTGTATACCAAAGCTTGGTGACATACTTCGTCCGATGGCTTACGAAGTGTATGTCCTATCCATCTAAACTTCCTCCGCCGAACTTCCACATTTATGTCGTACATATCCGTCCTCGCCCAGAGTTCTTTGTTTGTTATTCTATTCGGCCAGAATACCCTAAGGATTCTGCGAAGACATCTATTGACAAAAGTGCGCAGTTTGTTTTGTAATTGACTCCGTTACAGACCATGTTTCACATCCATAGATCAGGACAGAAAGGACACAAGCTTTATACAAATTGATTTTCGTGTTGAGGCTATAGTCTTTTGAGCTCCATACCTTGCGAAGTTGAGTGTATGAGCCCAGCGCCTTCTTTGTTCTATTTTGCACATCTTTTAGGGTACCACCATTTTCAGATATTGTACTTCCAAGGTAAGTAAACTCCTCAACATGTTCAACTCTGTTGACGTTGTGTTTATCCGCATTTCTTTGGTTTTTCCTACATTTATCTTAAGCCCAACTTTGGAGGATTCAAGTTCCAGGTCTTTAAGTTTGCTTTGCATATCAATAAACCTGTGGGAGAGCTCACATTTGTCGTCAGCATAATGTAGGCCCTCCAGTCGAGAACCAGGTTCTAAAGGATTCCACACAATGCCACGCGCTATGTTCTCATTCGCACGATTAGTTATTGCATCTATAACGATCAGAAATAGTAGTGGCGATAACAAACAGCCTTGTCTAACCCCAGAAATTGTCTGAAAAGGCTCGCACATCTTTCCTTCATGTAGAACCGTGCATTTAAAATTATCATAACTGTTTTGGTTATAGAAATGATTTTGTTAGGCACACCTATGTTCTCCAATTCAGCCTAAATGCACTCTCTGAGGATGGAGTCAAATGCTTTTTCGTAGTCCACAAAAAGAAGGTACAGCGATGACCGCATTTCAACAGATTGCTCTATAATGATTCGAAGCGTATTTATCTGATCAACGCATGATCAACGCAACAGTATGTCTACTTGATGAATTATTCGTTCCAGAATTATTTTCATGAAGATTTTCATCACCGTGCAGAGAATCGTAATACCACGCCAATTGTTGCAATCCATTGCATCACCTTTCTTTCGCAGTTTTACAATTATGCCACTTGTCAAGTCAGACGGAAATGTTTCAGAATTCCATATTTGTACGAAGAGTGGTTGTAATATGTTTGCAAATAGTTCGGTGTCGGTTTTAAGAACTTCAGCTGTTATGTTATCTATTCCTGCTGCTTTGCCATTTTTTAGAGTTCTAATAGCGTCAATCACTTCATCCCTTGAAGGGGGATCCGTTCTAATGGGCAGAGTGGTACCGTTATTATTTCTTGTAACGGTCACATTTTCGTTTTGAATATTTAAAACATTCATGAAGTGTTCTCTCCAACGCTTCTATTCGTTGGCTATTAGCGTTCCATCAGAGGACTTCACTGGTAATGCGCGTTTGTTACCAGTTCCGGCAATTTTCTTTGTAATAACAAACAGGTCTTTTGTGTTATGAGCCTTAGCTGCATTTTCCGCTTCTATGGTCATATCGCGTATTTCTTTCTTTTTATCTTCTCGGACCGACCGTTTTACCCTGTTTGTCTAGCAGTCGATATTGATTTTGTGCTTCCTTTCTTTTAGTTATATCGTTGATGGAATTAATTTTATCTTTCTGACTTGCGCGTTGATCAATCTTTTTTGCCTTGTTTTCATTTACATTTTCTGCCGACGTTGATGGTTCGATTACGTTATTCCACACTTGCTCTAGGAATGCTTCTCGAAGTCGCTGGGACTCTAGTCCTTCGATGTTGTATTTGGTTCTAGTCAGGCCTTGGGTTGACTTCACATTTTTTAATATAAAAACAATCCTTCCAGATAATAAGTGGTGATCTGTTCCAATATCCGCTCCTCTCTGGTTCCGGACATCACACAAAGAGTTACTCCATTTGGCGCTAACACAAATATGATCTATTTGGTTTTGCATGATGTTGTCTGGTGACATCCATGTAATTTTATGCACGTGTTTGTGTGGAAATAGGGTGCCACCAATTTTCATTTCGTTTATTCCTCACAACTCAACTAGCCGTTCTCCATTATCATTCATTTCGCCAATGCCATGCTTTCCCATAATATGTTGCAATTCCGCGTTGTCCGAGCCAACTTTAGCATTGAAATCACCCATTAGGATTTTCAAATCATTTTTATCAATACTCGCTAAAGTTTCGTTAAGGGCATCATAAAAAGCATCCTTTGTTTCTTCTTGGGCATCCTCGGTAGGGGCGTAGCATTGTATAACTGTGAGATTTTTTTGGTGACCTTTAAATCTTATTAACATCATGCGCTCATTTATAAATTTGTAGTCCAATACGGCATTTCGAAATTTATTGTTTAGTAACATTCCGACTCCGTATTGATGGATATCTTCTTCGTTGGGCATTCCTGACCAGAAGAAAGTATGTCTTTTGGAGGTTGTCATCTGACCGTATTGGTTCCATCTAATTTCATTCATGCCCAATAACGCCAGTCTATAATTTTCCAAAATTTTACTGGCCTGCGCCAACTTGCCCACTTGGTTTAACGTCCTTACATTCCATGTTCCAAATCGTAGTCGTTTTTCAAAGCATATAGTTGTCATCGAATTTCCAGATCGTAGATTTCTTGTAGTTGTACTGAGAATGATTTTTCATTTCAGACGCATCAGGTTATCAGCCTAACACGACCAATCCTGTTGATGGGGCTGCCATCTTTGTGCCTACAGGCCTGCTATTTGCGACAGTTATTTAATCCGCGCGGTTATTGGGGATATACCGCCCATACTCGGTCGCCAGAGCCTCGTCTGTGAAAACAGAAAACACCACGAGAAGGTGAGGTTGACAGTTGAGCAGGAGAGGCTGTAACTTGCGCACCACTTCCACATTAGAATAGTTTCCCAACAAACATATTAACAAATTTAATAAACGCACAGATAGCATATATATATATTTTTATGTATGTCTTTTTTTTTTCCTTGACAAAGGAAGCATATTTATTTAAATATATAAAAGATTATTAAAGTAGTAGAGATACATTTTATTACAATTAATTCAATTCAAACTCATATGATTGACGTTCCTATACGGAACATAGGGCGGAAATTGTCGCACTCCATTGTTGGCGGTTTTGTGCAATACAACGAATTTCAGGCCATGAGCCTATATGTTGACTTTCGGAATGTATCGATCGAATCCAGGTATTTCTTGGCCTTCCTCTGCATCTTGTACCCTGCGCGTTCCATTCAAACGACATTTTAGATATATTGACATCTTCTCTTCTTAGCGTGTGACCTATCCACCGCCACTTTCTGCGCTTTATTTCTGTGTTAATAGGTTCGCTTAGTGTTAACGACAGAAGGTCTTCATTTGATATGGTGTTGGGCCAAAATATTTGACAGATGCGACGAAGACATTTGTTGGCAGATATTATTTGTCACCTTCCAAGTTTCACAGCCGTATAAAAGAATTGGTTTAATGCTGGTGTTAAAGACCTTAAGCTTTGTTTTTCTGCTAATGTTGCGAGACATCCAAATTCTTTTCATTTCATGGTATGCGGCGCGTGCCTTATTTATGCGGTTTGAAACATCCGCATCTGCTCCACCATCTTTGGAGATTACACTCCCAAGGTAGCTAAAATTGGTGACATCTTTGACGACAGATGGGTTACCATTTATTGTGACTGTCAGTGGAGTTTGGTTCGCAGTCTCAACACGCATCAGTTTTGTTTTTGTCATATTGACCTTGAGACCCATTTTACCAGCAAAACTAATTAATGCCTCTAGCTTTGTCCGTGTTCCGGATAGGGTGTGGCTCAAAAAGCAAATATCGTCCGCATAATCAAGATCAGATAATCTTTGGTTCGGTCTCCATTGTATGCCATCTGGTACTTCTGAATTTGTTTTTGTTAAAATGTTGTCCAAAAGCAATATAAATAAAAGGGGTGACAAAACACACCCCTGGCGAACTCCATTCTGTATTGTGAACTTGTCACTAATCTTACCTTTGTATATAACCCTACATTCTGCTTTTGTGTAAAGTTCACATATGAGGTGTACAATTTTATCAGGTACACCAAGTTCTAGAAATGTATTCCATATAGCGTCTCTGTTAATGGTATCAAAGGCCCTCTCAAAGTCAACGAATAGAAGATATAGTGGGGATCTCCACTCGACTGCCTGTTCAACCACAATGCGCAACGTGTTAATGTGATCGATACAGGATCTTTGTGGTCTGAAACCGTTTTGTTCTTGTCGAAGTTGACCATTTAATATTGGTGAGATACGATTCAAGATTACGAAGGCAACAATCTTCTGGATAGTATTTAGTAATGTTATACCCCTCCAATTTCTGCAGTTGCTTAAATCTCCCTTTTTTGGAATAGTAATAATCGTTCCTTCTTTCCAGGATCTTGGTATGCAGCCTGATTGCCAGACTTGGTCTATTAAGGGATAAAGGATGGGAGCCAGTATTTCTGAACCGTATTTGAAAAGTTCGGCTGGAAGGTTGTCGGGTCCGGCGGA
Organism: Cordilura impudica; assembly: GCA_963682025.1. Classification (NCBI taxonomy): domain Eukaryota; kingdom Metazoa; phylum Arthropoda; class Insecta; order Diptera; family Scathophagidae; genus Cordilura; species Cordilura impudica. The sequence continues at coordinate 242,118,578 of OY821519.1, read as the reverse complement.
TTTGTGGGATATTAACTGCCGTATAGCATCTGAGATTTAAATGATTGTTGGTGATATCGTAGAGATGTTACAGTTAGGGTTGGGGCGTTGACCTGTTTCAATGGGACTTTGCGACATACTGGATTGTTGGTCAGCGTCAACAAAAAATTCTTTCTTTAAATGGTGCGTGGTGAAGAAGAAGAAAGCATATATTTCAAAAATTCATAACTGCACTGTATTCTTAATCGGACCGGTTTCTGGCATTTCAGCCTTCATCAGCGATTTATTGAACATTGTGATAATTGTTATGTTTTAATTGAATAGATTGTTTCTATATGAAAATTTTTTCTACTAAGGGCGGCCGTGAGGTTTTGAACCATGAACCTCACATACACTCGTACTTGCACTTTTGGTCTTTCTATCGCGCAAGTTGTTGGTCATCTGATGTGAGGTTGTTTCCGTTGTTATCTTGTAGAGGAGGTACCGTTGATTTAGTATTGGTTAGTAGTGTAATGGCCTTATACACACCTCTCAAATTATTTCGCATGGCAGCACTTTCAGCGTCAGTAGCAATGTTGTTGATAAAATTTTCCTTGTCTTTCTTTGCCGATTTTTTTTACTTGACTTTCGGTGTCGTTGTATTGCATCTTTAACAGCTGCTTATCTTCGTCTGACTGCGAATTGAGCATTCCAGCTTTAAGTGATGTTCTTTCAAGGATGAGATCCCAAGTTGCGTCGCTAATCCATAATTTCCTGTCTCCTTTTTTTGTAACCTATTTTCCTTTCACCTGTTGTTCTGCAGATTCAACGGACGTCTTCCCAGGTCGGCTGGTTATTAAATTCATTAAATTCAATTCTTAGACTTTCTACATAACTCTCGCGCACAAGAGGATCTTCAAATCTACAAGTATCGAATTTTCCGTTGCGATTTTTTTGGATTTGTATTGCTGCGGGTCGTAATCTAATTTGAGCTACCAATAAGTTGTGATCACTGTATACGTCAGCGCCTCTACGAGTGCGCACATCGAGAAGAGAGTTGTGGAATCTTCTGATGATCAATATGTGGTCTATTTGTATGTGTTAGTAGCAACTTTAAATGTAATTTACTGAACAAACGGAAAAAAAATTTAAAATCTGTAAATCTGGTGAACAGCTAAAAAAAAATACCTTTCAAGTAATGAACGTTTGGTCAAAATCGGAATAAAACGGTAGAACAAAACATCGGTAACAAGAAATCGCCTAGCCTATTAATATTATAGCCAATTCACAAATCAACACAGAAAACAAACTCATATTAATTACAAACACATTAACAAATTTAATAAACACACACAGCATTGTATAATTTTATGTATGTATTAGTATCAAATTTAAATTTACTCAAAATAAAGGAAAAAATTTAAAAACCTGTAAATCTGCAAAAAGGCAAAAAAGAAATACCTTTCAAATAACAATCTTTTGGTCAAAATCGAGATAAAACGGTAGAACAAAACATCGGTCACAAGAAATCGCCTAGCCTATTAATATTATAGATTTACGATCTCTCTAATATTCTCGCCGATATTAAAAATGAGTTTGTTTTTTGTGTTGATTTGTGAATTGGCTATAATTGATTAGCATACCTTTAGGGTCTTTATTTAATGAAAAAATAAAATTTCCTAGAATTTGCACTCGAATTTCGAGGGCGGGAATCTGCTAGTTACTACAAATATCTTTAAATAATATACTGGCTGCTGCAAGAATGGCAATTAATTCAACGTGGTGCAAATATATATACAAATTTATTTAACATGAAATTTGTTTAAAAAGCGCTAAAAGCAATTAAAAAGGAAAATGGAAAGCGCCTACTCAGCTTTTTTTTAAAGGCTCTCAATGGAAAAACTGAGCTTTATGGGTTATCACAAAGTGCTAAATTTATCTCGAAAAGCGCTTGCAGCTCCTCTTTATCTAATGCAGATACATTCATCCTAACGTAACTTTGTTCCAATTCATTTTCTGCCTAAGACAAATGTAGTTTATAATTATCGCCATTCGAACTAACCTCATCATCATCTGGCCCTTCATTGTCTTCATCGTTTTCAGGGAAATATTGACTTAAGCGGCACTATACTCCCCATCAGCACACATTTTTTTGATAACAGTTTTTTTTTTAAATTTTTATTGAAAAAAAAACTGTTGAAAATTAATTTATTTTTTCTGTTTTTTTTTTTTAACGAAAATTGAGTTATTTTGAGCCTACAATGAGTTAAATATCCTAAACTTATCTCTTAGTAGTATTTATAGATCTCGTCCCAGTCCACTGCAAAATTAAAGTATTTCCTTGCATTTTAGTTTCTTGTGTAAAATTACCCTTTGAGCTCGATGCGGCACGCCTAATTCAATATATCATCGTTTTCAATAAAGTTGCTACCCTAATATAAGTACACGTATTTATACGACCACATATTAAAAGCCAATATCTACACATAATTGCAGAGGTCATCTATAAACGATAAAGTCAAATTTATTTTTGAATTCTCCTGTTATGATTTAATCTAAAATATTTTCAATATCAATCATTTTATCAAAATAGTTATCTTTTCTTAGTCCATTTATGATGAATTACCACGTTTTCCTCTTTTAAGTTACGATTAATATTCACTCATTCACTCATTCAACAAAAATAACTAGAGCATATCAATGTGAAATCGAAAATCAACAACACAACTGTACCTTTTCTTTGCAGCTTGGCTGCTTGAATTAACTTTAACTTTTTATGTTTATCATTAAACATTGACAATCAAATCAAATCAAATTTTACTACCCATTATAATAAAAAAGAAGAACAAAAACAATAATAAAACTTAAAAAGTTTACACAAATACTGTATAAGTTGCGAATTGATTTTGTTGTTGAGCCTACAAGTATGCAGCTCTTCATGACAAACATTATAATGTTGATTTTTTACAAACACAAACACACAAAGAGAGAGAGAGAGATGCAGCTATACATTGTTGTTTTTGATTGATCGGTCGTAATGTAGACAAACATGATGGTGGTCACGTGCCTGTGTAATGTTAAGACACGTGTTTACTTATGTTCTTCTATTTCCAAGTATGAGTGAGTATGAGTGTGTGTGCATATGTGAAGATGTTTTTTTTTTTCTGTTGTTGTAAATGTTAAATTCCTTCAAGGAGTATGAGGTTGATTTGAGTTGAGCTTTGTTGTTTTGTTTTGTCTCATGTGTATTTTCATAGATGAGTGTTAGTTAACTTTTTATTTTTAATGTTCGTTGTTGTTATTGTTGATTTCTTTTACTTTTTTAGGCTTCAATTCATTTGGAAAAATAACGAAACGGCTTTGAAAGCCCTCAAGTATGTATGTGAATAGGTTTATGATGATTTCTGAAGTATTTTGTCATTTTTTTTTTGGGCGTCTTTTATGCATTAACACTTTTGTTAAACGGAGTGTAAGCAAAATGTATTAATTGTAATCAGTTTTTGTATTTAAGAAACAATAAATGAATTGTATATATCCTAATAGAGTATTAAAGCAAATTTAGCTGAGTTAACGTAACACATTTTATGACGTCTGCTTTAAATAATAATTTTTTGTAAATTCAATTTAAAGGCATGCCTGGCCAAGACTTGCCAACAACAGTTATATCGTTGCCAAATGTATATGATAAGTAAGCTCATGATCTCGCTGGTCTGAAAACAAAAATTATCCATAAGTACAGGATACGGCATCTTTTATGTTTTCTTAACTTTGCTATGTGTCAACTTATGAACACATGTCGTTGAATCGTCTATTCAGTAAAATGTTTGCCCTGTATCGGTTTACACCAAAACAACGCGCCGAAAGAGTGACGCTGTAAACTGAAAATAGTCGTTCAATTGTGTTAACTTAACGTACATGTCGTCGAAAATATCGTGGCTAAGAAGTACCGTCTGATAACACGTTCGATGTTTACCGTCGAACTTTTTTGAGCACGAGACAGTGGGATATACTCCATATGCCGTTCATCAATACCCAAGACGTTCCAATGAACTGGCTGAAACGGTAAGAGATAGTTTTGCCGAGAACGCAAATAAGTCGTGTCGTGACCGCGCTCAGCATTTTTTTGTCAGCGGAACCACTTTACGGCGCATTTAGAAGGATGATTTGCATATCTTTCAAATAATTTTGCTGGCAGATCAGCCATGTCGATTGCAATACGGCCAAACAGTCGCTCGAATTGTTGACACTCCACCTGACTTTTGGAAGCAAATTTTGATGACGGAGATCTATGAGATGCCAATTAAAAAAAGTAACTGTTTGGGACGGCGTAACGATAAAACGATAATTTGGTCATTTTTCTTCAGAGAACGCGAAACTGTCAATGAGAAACGATATCGGTGGATATTAGCTCAATATGTTTGCCCAAAAATGCGTGAAAAAGGTCTGGACGGTTACTGGTTTCAACAGGATGATGCTCCATGAAACACTAAATTAAACAAATCAGTTTGTTTAACAAAAATTGAATGCCCACCCACATCTCCAGTTCTGTTCCCTTCGGGCTTCTTTTTGTGGGGCGACTTAAAAAGAAAAGTGTACACCAACAATTCTCATACCATTTACCAGCTCAAGGCAAACATTCTTGACGAAATCATCGCTATATCGTCCGAAATGCTCAAGAAAGTTATGGAAAATGCAGAAAACAAGGACACATTTGGCGTGAAATAAAAATCTAACCCATAAATATAAAGTTTTTATTAAAACTCTTTCTTTCCTTATGCATATGAGTTTTGAATCTCTCCGTGACTGTGCGTGATTTTGCGTGACTATATTAAAATTAATCTTTGGTCACAACTAGTCTACGGACCAAGTTTCAGATTGATTGGATGAGGGAAAATGAGGTTTAAATCACCGGTGACTGTGCGAGACTATGCGTGACCATCTTTAAGTTAATGTTTGGTGACAGTAAGTCTGTGGACCAAGTTTCAGATTGATTGGATGAGGGGAAATGCGGTGACTATGCGTGACTGTGGTGACTATCTTAAAATTAATCTTTGGCCATAACAAGTCTATGGACAAAGTTTCAGATCGATCGGATGAGGAGAAGTGGGGTTTTGATCACTCCGTGACTGTGCGTGACTATGCGTGACTGTGTGTGACTATCTTAAAATTAATCATTGACCACAACAAGTCTATGGACTAATTTTCAGATCGATCGGATGAGGGGAAGTGAGGTTTTAATCTCTCCGTGACTGTGCATGACTAATTAAAATTTCATGGAAAGTCTATCGACCACGTTTCAGATCGATCGGATAAGAGGAAATGGGTTTTTAAGCACTGCGTGACTGTGCGTGCCTACCCCAAAATTAATGTATAGTCGCAACAAGACCATGGGTCAAGTTTCAAATGAATTAGATTAGGGGGGATGCGGTTGCCCCATGGCAGACAGACAGACAGACAGACAGAGAGTATGAGTTAAAAGAACGAGTTTATAAAGTAGTCCAAATGAACAGAAAAGTACCAAGTGAAATAAAAATATCGCATATATGGACATCGACTGTTTATTTTTAAGTTACTCAATATTCTCGTGCCGAAATAAAAGATGGCGCAAACTGTATATATCTACCCGTGTTGGAAAAATTTTTTTTTGTATATATTTGATCGGAAAAAAGTTGAAGAGGTCTTAGAATAAGCAGCGTAACAAAAGGAAGTTAACAATTTCCATATTCCAAACTAATTTTTGTGTCTGAAATTATTACGTGTCTTTTTAAAGAAAGTTGGATTTATCTTCTTGCGACAATATTTCTTGAATTGTTTTTAGGAAAAAATATGTATATATTAGGGTGGGTCAATTGTTTTTACTCCGTGTGCTCTTCGTGAAATCTAAAATCATTTTCGAACCCTCCAAAATTTCGTTGAAAAAATCGATTTATGTCGGGTACCCCAAATAAAATTGTGTATCCCAAATTTAATTATGTGGTGTACCCATATAGACATAAATCGATTTTTTCATCGAAATTTTGGAGGGTTCGTAAATGCTTTTAGAGGTATGGTTCCTTGGTCAAATATACTTGTTATGGCCCATAGTACCAGAATTGTTGTAAGCCCTTGGAGACTTCTTCGGCCCTCACAATTTGACCCACTCTAATATATATATGCAAAAAGATATAAATATTTAGCAGATAAAGGGTTTTGATCTTAAGATTCCAACGCTCAAGATGAATCAAGAAGGCTCAGGATGTTTTAGATGCAATCTCAAATCAGCTTATTATCCCAATTTTTATGCTTTGTAATTAAAAAAAAATTCGTTCTAAAGGTACGTTGTCAATTTAACCACTGCACAGTGGCGCCATTTGAGTTTTTTCGTTGCAAACATCATATCTTTTGAACCGAATAACATAATTGAACAGTTTAAACAGCATATGATAGGTAACTGTTCAGCATATGAAATGAGCGTTTGGAAAGGGTGCTACGCTTTGTAGGGGCCTACTTATGGGTTATCGAAGTTAAAATTTGTAGAAAAATCAATTTTATGGTAACTAAAAAAAATTATTTTTACATTTTTAGATTGTTTTTATTTTTTTTTTTTCGTTAAGGTTTTATGTTTTAAATTATTCCCCAACAAATTAAAAAAAAATTACTTCTTTTTTAAATTTATTTTTTCAATTTTCTGTAAAATATTCATCACAATTCGTAAGAGAAGGTATATCTAAAAGACTAATCATTTCTAAACTATAATTATTTTCTAACTCTATTCGTGACTTCACATGCCGCAGGGAAGAAATAAGTGGAAGGGGTCCTCATTTTGCCTTACCCTTGATGCTTTGAATGTGTTCTGCAATCTATATTTTTTATAAAATTTGTTAAGAGACTCCTGTGCTTCTTCAGAAAGCTCTCCAATTGGCAAATACTGGTACTCAATTATATCTTTACCATGCCCCAATATTTTATGGACGGTCGGGGTCAACTTCTTCTGTGGATACATTTCTGCTAAAAGAGATGCAGTTTTCGATGCATATTCTCCATATTTTGTAGAATTGACATTTTCTTTGCAGTTTAAAACATTCAAGATCGTTCCCAATCTTTTCACGATTTGATTGTCTATTCCAGTGATTCTAGTTACTGCTTCATCATTTTGAAAAAATCTCCTAGAAGTGTTTCCATCGTTTGACTTACCGTATCCGTGCTTGGGACAGTCTACTTTTAGTCCAACTTGTTTTAAAAAAAGCATCCTGTATTTGCATCTTTCTGATCTTTTCCTTATCCTTTATTGATGTATTTTCATCGAAGTTTTCCTCCTCTTGTGGTAGGATATACGCCAGTATTAGCAAGAACTCCACACACCTTATCCTTGCATGCAATGGTGACATTCCATATTCGAAATTCTCCTCATTTGTAGAATCGTTTAAATTACCAAAGTTCTTCTGACTCTTTTTGCAAATCGGGCATGACAATGTTGAGGTTGTTCCTGTCAGTTCGTTTACGACTTTTCCGTCAACCATGGTCAGGTGGAACTCGTAATTGCATTCAATATATTTTCCTTCTTAATCTTAATCTTGCTTATTTGTTCTTTAATGTCCTTCACCGTGGTCCTTATGAGTTCTGCCGATTCCCTTGCAAACTGAAACATTGTTGGTCGGCAATAATGCACTGATGACGGACGTGGATTTTTCCAGTGTAGGGAAACATCAGATTTTAGCCGCAAAGGAACAACAGATGCCATAAACATATTTGCGTCCGATATTGTAGCGTCATCGGAAGATATCCTTTGCTTATAAACGCTTTGTCCGGATGATCCATCGCAGTCCCATTTGCTGATCAATGTCAGTTTCTCAGGAAGAATTTTCACCTCATTTTCAGGAAGACTCTCCAACAACCGTTTTGCTGTATGGCCCATGAGATCCTGCATATTGGCTTTCACAGAGACTTCCGTAAACTCCGTATGCAGTGGTCGTGAATTTATTTTGGCTTGCGTAATATGCTTGTATCCTGGAAAAACGTCAGCCCCGTGTCGCATCAAGGATGCCCGTAGTATCTCATATTTTTCTTTGGAAAGTTGTAAGTCCATAAACAAGGCGAAGGTTTCTTCGGAACCATACTTTTTAATGTGTGCGTTTGTGGGGTTGGGAATGCTTTCCTTAATCCTTTTTAGTCGCAGTGGGCTTGCATCAGCAACAGATTTTGTAATCTGCGACCTAACTCTTTCACTATCCTTTGTATATTTAATAGACAGCGCGTCCGATAAATGCTTCGTTTTCAAGTTATTGGTGGCATTGGCAAGTTTCCTCTTTCTTGTGAAAATTGAACACTCCTCAATACTTTTTTTGGCCTTCCTTTTGCTCCTCTGGTTGATGTGGTGGATTTATTTACTGCCAATATGTCCAGGATGGTGTCTTCATTAAGCCAGTCCTCGTATTTGGAGTTGAAGTTCTGAATGGTTCGATTAGATTTCACCCATTTTGCCTTAATATTTGCATACATCAGATAAAAATTATTTTTTATAATTTCGCTTCTCTCAATATTTCCGTATAAGCTATCAAGTTCTTCTAAAGCAGCTTCCATGAAAAACTTTGGTGTGGTTGACCTTCTAAACAGTTCAAATAATTTTAAATTGTTTAACGCCATGGTTTCAGTACTTGTTGCGTCAACTTTCAGTCGTAGACTAATCCAGGCATTATGCTTATTTTGCAATATATAGGCTCATGCTACCATGCCTAAAAATTTACCTGTTCCCTGCATACATATGGATTTAGGCTGAATTATGCAATTTTGTTATTATGCTCGTGTCTTAATAAGATTTGTGTCTACCTGGAGGGACCATAAGTCAATATTGTTCTTGACCATTTGTACTCCAAAGTAATTTTTAAGTGAGGTGCGTACCTGCGAATTTCAATGAGTAGTTTTTTGTGCATCCTGTGTCTGTAACAGAATATTGGGAGTAGACTTTGGCAGAGGCTCACAGGTAGACAACCGACTTAAAATGCAATTTTCAAACTATTAGATCAAACTACTGTCAGTCAAAACTTGTAAGGGATGCACGCCATACAATTTCTGCAACCATGTCTTTTTAATCTTTTTTTACCTCTAGAAGCCAAACGTTCGGGCAGATAAAACCTTTTGAATTATGTAAAGAAATAATCAAAGAACATGTTTTGCAAATATGGCAAATATAGAAAAATAGAGTTTTTTTTATTTTCCGTCAAAGTTGAAAAATAGTGAAAAAACGGATAGTTTTTAAATAGTGATTTACCAGGAGAAACACAAAGCAAACAGTTAATTTTTTTTTATCATTATACATTTAATAAATACATCAATCAATACAAACAAAAAATAAGGCGATTCGTTACCTATTTGTCGTGATATTACACCTGAAATCGCAACAAATTGACTAAAAATTGTGTGTTTTTTGAAAACCGAAAGTCGGTCAACTTTGAACGGTTATATCTTCTAAACTAAAAATGTGATATTATTAAGCGTAGCATATTTGAAATCGCTTAAAAGTTTCCTATAACATGGGTTTATTCAAAACTTCGTCGGCGCACATGAAAATTTTGATTTTTGCAACCTCGTTCGCTCTACGGGCGCCACTGTGCACTGTTAACTTTGAAATTTAGAATTCAATCGGTTGTGGCTGAATGAAATACGAATATTTTTAAAGGTTCATTAAATATGCAGAGTCAATATACTGATATGTATGAGTCTGTCAATTAGCCTGTGGAGATCTCGGCTTTATCCATCTGGCTGCTGTTTTTTGTTTGAAAGTTTAGTATGGACATTTCATTCTAGGCGTTCAGAAGTTCTGAGTACCATTATGAATGATTGCAATAATCGTATTTAACCTTCAAAAATATACACAATTCCTGCAATAACTTTTATTAGAAAAAAAACATTTTTTCATATTTACCGCCGAATTTTTTTTTTTTTTTTATTTATTTCCGCAATAATTTTTTTGTGTGAAAAAAATTTTTCTCTGAAAATTTAATTTTTAGATAAAAAATTTTAAATTGGAAAAATCCTAGCACGGCCAAATATATCACTTTATATTTTTACCATATTTAATGGTATCTCCTTCTGCTCGTTTATTAACATTTAAAAAGCCTTGAAGGTTAATTTTGTAGGTAGTATTTTTGGAATTTTTATTTATAATTCGTATTTTGCTTCAAGGCTTTTAAAATCTACTAAATATGTTCAGTAAGGACGCATTTCATATCCATTTCATATCCAAGTTTTTTTTTTTCCTTTAAGATAGATGGTCTTGAAAATTTGTCATGCAATTAACTCATTGGGAACTTATTTATAATAACCTTTGCCGTAACTTAATTTTCGTCTTATTGATGTTAACCCTTTTGTGAATCTGCGTGTAATTAGATACTTTTTGTTTGTTTTTGTTTTTTTTTTTTTTGTTTTTATTTGTGAAATATTTACTTAAACTGTAAGTGAAATGTTTACAAATAATCACTTGCATTGTATATAGAATGTACTCGTTTAACATCTTTCTACGTTTTGGAATATCACAAAAGTTTTACGCTTAAAGAAAAAAGATAATAAACAATAAAAACAAAGCCTTAAGCAAAGTGTAAAGTTAACAAAAACTTTTATTTCAAAGCCAGTGAAAGAAGAAACACATTTTTTTTGCCAACAATTAATATGAAACTACAAAGCATTAGAGCAACAAATTAAAACAACAAATATTGAGAATTGAATGATTTAGAGTGGAGCGGGATAAACGTTTGCCTAGCACATGTTAAGAATAAAGTTGCCGTTAGAAAGTAAACGTGTATGTGCAATAATCCTGTACGAAGGATCTATATGCACTACACTGCCACAGAAACCGCTTATAATAAACACGTTTTTTTGTGTTTGTGTGTTTGTTCAAAATATAATGTCTTAAATTAACTCTTTACAAAATAAGTGAAGTGAAAACTACAACAACGAAAACGAACAAAAAAAAAACAACAACAACACTATGTGCTCTAAGGCAAAACTCTCACAAGGAAATAAAGACTTAAAATAATTACCAAAAAATCAAATCTACATGAATAAACACAATAATTGCAAATAAAATATAACAAATTTAACCAAATACAACAAAAGTGGTAGTCAATGAAACTTCCTTGGTACTTATATATGGTCTATAGCTATATACATGTGTGTGTGTGTGTTTGTGTGCATGTGTTATACAAACAATAACAGACAACTATCAAGGCAATTTTTGTTGGTGTACGTTTGGTTTTTGTTTAAACACGGCTTTTTTGAGATCACATTTTGTTCTTCTTAATGCAGACACACTTTTAGCCGCATGTTGCTACTTTTTTTCGTTGTTGTTTTTGCTTAAAAAGCTGCTAATACCCCTTAGGGTGTGAAAGTCATTCATTCATTTTTGAATGAATTTTGAAAATTGTATTTCGAGTATTTATTTTTTTTTTTCCTATAAAGATTTCTATTATCTGTGATTTGTTGCGTTAAATTCAATTGACGTATTGGTTGTGTTTGTTGGTTTACATAATTTCAGTTCGTTTTTATTTTTAAATGGAAATAAAATTGATTGTATTATTATTCGATTGTTTGTTGTATTCAACATGATATTTTAAGGAACGTGTGTCCTTTGAAAACAATCAATGTATAAACTACTTAAAAAATGTTGACTTGTGCGAAAATGCCTTAAAAAAATAAGCAACACTTAAAAAAAAAGAATACGGGACACATTTGAGGAGATGTATTTACAGATTATACAGGAATATCAAAGGAACGTTTTGAAGGGCCAAGCTTTAAATAAACATAACAGTATTTGGTAATTTTATCGAATTGCCAATAAACAAAATTGCGAGTTTTTTTCCAATTGAAATTATTTTATTAAAAAATAAATTATAAATTCAGAATACTTAAAATATTGAATTAATTTTGAAGAGCGCGTGCTTTTAGACGTATGTATGATGTCGGACAACAAAAGAGAATGAATAATGTAAAAAACCAAATTTGTTATCAAGCTATGAAAGTATAACTACGATAATAAGACAAATGTAAATGACATAAATCAAAATAGTGACAGGGTGCCACAGTACTCCCCGGCTAGAAGAAAGCTACCGGAAACGTACTGGAAGATTAACAAGTCTGCCACATCGGGTAGATTTCGTCGATACTTTCGGAGAGTTATGTTGAACTGATGGTGGCTCATTCGTTTGGCATGGAATGTCCTGTGGCGATGTTGATTGCCGAATGGATTGTGACTGTTGATGTTCGATACCGTCCTCATTAGAATCAGGTTGTAAAAATTGTTGCGGACTTTTTTGGGGATGATTTTTTTGTACCAAAATGTCTCTTTCGGGGTTCTCGACAAAGGCTGGCTTGAGTCTGTCGATATTGATATTGACGTGACGGTTTCCGATGTGGATAGTAAAATATTTCGCAGCTCTTCGAACGATGCGAAATGGCCCATCATATGGATGTGATAACGATGGGCGTATTGTATCGTTGCGTATAAAAACATGGGTGGCCGAGTTTAGAGAAGGACTTACAAATGTCCTTGGTTCCGTATGGTGTGATGTGTTTGTTGGCCGAAGTTTCTGCATTGCTGTGCGAAATTGTGAAACGGCCTCACTAGTTGCCACTGATGATTTGGTGTTGGTGAAAAATTCTCCCGGAATTCTTAAATTTGTCCCATATACGAGCTCTGCAGGGGAGGCGTTAATATCTGGCTTAAAAACAACACGTAACCCAAGTAAAATAGACGGGAGGCTATGAACCCATTTTGCTGGATCGTTGCAGAGTATGGCAGCTTTCAAAACACGGTGCCATCTTTCTATTATACCATTTGATTCGGGGTGATATGGCGTCGTACGTAGATGGGAAGCGCCAATTAATGTTGTTAGTTCGGCAAAAACAGTTGACTCAAACTGTCTTCCTCGGTCTGATGTAATTTTTGCGGGAACACCAAATCTTGCTATCCAGTTATATAAAATTGCTTTTGCAACAGTTTCGGCAGTCATATCGGGCATAGGCACAGCCTCGGGCCATCTTGTAAAACGGTCGATAATCGTCAAGCAATATCGCTGGCCTTCGCACAACGGAAAGGGGCCCACGATATCGATATTGATGTGTGCAAAGCGTTCCTTGGGCGGTTCGTATTTTAATGTTTGCGATTTCGTATGGCGTTGAATCTTTGAACGTTGGCATGCGATGCAGGTTCGAACGAATGTTGCTGTATCCCTTCGTATTGCTGGCCAAACGAATCGGGCGGTTACTAGCTTTGTCGTAGCTCGTACACCAGGATGAGCTAAACCGTGGACGACAGATAATATCTGCCTACGAAATGGTTTTGGAATGTAAGGGCGGATGTTTTTTGTAGAGTTATCACAAACCAAAGTGAGCTCAGAGTCTGGAAATGTAAAATATGTTAGTTTAAGTGAACTAGATGTTATACCTGACTGCAAATTTTTAAGCTCTTCGTCTTCTTTCTGCGCCTCTGCAATTTTTACGTAGTTGACAGTTTGATTCAAAGACTGAATACGAGAGAGGAGATCTGCTGTAGCATTTTCTTCACCAGGTATGTGGCGAATATCAGTGGTGAATTGCCCGATGTAGTCTAACTGACGTGCTCGGCGTGGCGATGCTTTCTCAGGTTTTTGGCGAAACGCGTAGATTAGTGGGCGGTGGTCGGTTACGATATAACAGCTTCTTCCCTCTAACATGTAACGAAAATGGCAAATGCCTTGGTACATCGCTGTCAGCTCACGATCGTATGTGCTATATTTGCGTTGTGTGCTCGATAGTCTCTTAGAATAAAATCCTAGAGGTTCAAGAGCGCCATTCACACACTGATGTAGAGCGGCACCGACCGCAATGTCCGAAGCATCGACATAGAGTGCCAAGTCGGCGTTTTTTGCTGGATGTGCCAAAAGTGCCGCGTTGCACAATTCGTCTTTGCATTTAATAAAGGCAGCCTCCGCTTCATGTGTCCAAATTAGCACAGTGCAGTCATTTTTTATATTTCCCTTTATTAGCTCCTGAAGTTTTGATTGATTTGTAGCTGCGTTTGGCAAAAATTTTTTATAGAAATTAAGCGTTGCAATAAATCTTTTCAGTTCCTTAGCCAAAGTAGGCCTCTCAAAGTCACGTATGGCTGAAACTCGTTCGGGTAGTGGCCGTATGCCGTCACCGGTTACGAAGTGGCCTAAAAATTTTACTTCCGTCTTGCCAAATTCGCATTTGTCTAAATTAATAGCTAAGTTATTGGTTCGTAGCCTTTTGAAAACTTCGATTAGGTCTTTTCGGTGCTGTTCAACCGACGTTGAGGCTATGCAAATGTCGTCTACATATGCGAAAGCGAAATCTAAACCTCGCAGCACCTCGTTGATGAGCCTTTGGAAGGTCTGCGCTGCGTTGCAGAGTCCAAAAGTCATGAAGTGAAACTCGAAGAGGCCAAACGGTGTTACAATGGCTGTTTTAGCAACATCTTCGGGGTGGACAGGTACCTGGTGGAAGGCCTTTTGGAGGTCAAGTTTGGAGAAAATCTTTTTACCGTTGAGGTTACTAGTAAAGTCGGATAAATACGGGAGTGGGTATCGGTCTCGAACGGTTTGAGCATTTAATGCGCGATAGTCGCCACACGGTCTCCATGAACCATTGGATTTGTGCACCATATGCAATGGGCTGGACCAATTACTGCTGGATGGTTGGCAAATACCAGCTTTTATTAAGGTGTCGAACTCAGCTCGTGCTGCAGCTAGCTTATCGGGTGATAAACGTCTTGGTCGAGAGTGTACTGGCTGGCCTGTCGTAACAATTCGATGAAAAATTGTTGATTTCGTAGTCGTACCACACGGGGTTAATTGAAATATGTCGGCAAAATCGTGCAAAATGTCATTGAATGGGGCAGATGTACTAATTTCTGCAGCTATCAACTTAGAAAACGTTACCGGGGTTGGATATTTAGATGTAGAATCGATTAGGCGATTGCGGCGTAAATCGATTAATAGGTCGTAAAATCTTAAAAAATCTGCACCAATAATTGGGCTCGTGACGTCTGCTACTAAAAAACACCACTCAAATGTTCGTTTTAATCCAAGGCTTAAAGCGATTCGTTTTTGACCAAGAACTTTTATTGGCAAACCGTTTGCCGTATATAATTGTGTCACTGTGGGTTTAATACCGACGGATGTCGAAGTGAGAGGTAGGACGGACACATCGGCGCCAGTGTCAATTAGAAAGGTTTGGTTGGTTATTTTGTCTCTTACCTGTAGGCGGAAAAGTGTGCTTCTCGTGGTAGTGGGTCCGCTGTCTTCTGCCACGAGCACATGGCTTCAATCTGACTTTTGAGCGGCATTGGATGTCACGGTGCTGACTGAACTGCGTTTATGGCGACACGGGCTTCTACATTTTTGTGCCTTCTGTCCATATTTTTTGTGGTACCAGCACTCGTCAGTCGATGTGGAAAAGCTGGCCTTTCTAGCTGGATTGTTTGGTGAAAAATGTTGCGATCGAGTACGTGGTGGAATACGCGACTGTGTACGACTGCGAGAACGTGAGCGAACAGTAAAATTTTCGAACTGTTTTGTGAGGTTATGTACAGCAGCGCGCAATTCATCGATTTCGCTGGGAACGTGTTTCGATATTAAGTTGATTTGGCTACCCGACATGGCGTCCACGATTGAGTCCGCGATTCTCGTGAATTCGGCGGCGGTACCACTTGACGCGGCAACAACTGGTTGCACAATTTCAGGAAGCCGCTTTATCCACAACCCCTTAAGGGCGGATTCTCCTAGCGTAGTCCCAGCAACACGTCTCATCTCGTAGAAGAGTTCGGATGGCTTTTTATCTCCTAGGGGCAATTCCGAGAGGAGGCGATTGAGTTTGCGTTGTTCACTGTCGGCAAAATGATAAATTATTTTTCTGCGGATGTATGAATACCGATCATTTTGAGGCATCTCGGCAATGACTTCTGATAATTGTGAGATGACGCTCGGGTCTAAAGCTGCCAAAACAGTTGCTGTCTTTTGTTTGTCGCTCGAAATTCCGGATGCCACGAACCAGAAATCCATGGTCGTAAACCACGATTCTATGTTCGAACTGGCCATTTGCGGCAAAGGAAGACGTGCATACACCGCAGCGACATTAGCTGCTATTGGTGATTCAGCACGTGGATGAGGCATCTCTTCGGCCATTGCCGGCTGTGAAATTGTTGGTTTTTCACTCGCGTCAGTCATTTTGGTAATCAGCGTCGATTTCTAGAAATGTCGACAGGTACCGTTATGACGCTTGTTTTCGGTATAGAGACGCTGACACCAATGTTTAAAAAAGAACTTAAAAACACTTTTCGTCGGGGTCACCAATTTGGTAATTTTATCGAATTGCCAATAAACAAAATTGCGAGTTTTTTTCCAATTGAAATTATTTTATTAAAAAATAAATTATAAATTCAGAATACTTAAAATATTGAATTAATTTTGAAGAGCGCGTGCTTTTAGACGTATGTATGATGTCGGACAACAAAAGAGAATGAATAATGTAAAAAACCAAATTTGTTATCAAGCTATGAAAGTATAACTACGATAATAAGACAAATGTAAATGACATAAATCAAAATAGTGACAGGGTGCCACATTTTAAAGCTTGTTACTGTAAATAACCCAGCCAACAAATGTCTAAGAAATTAGAAATTATGACTTTTCAAAGAGCTCAAAAATTGAAGTCACAAATTATATTTCTATGAGCTTTTCTAATTAATCTACATATTTTCATAAAATAACGAATAAATTTGAGGAATTTTATGAATACATTCAATTTGTTTTATTTAAAAAACATCCTGATGAAAAAAAATATTTATAGATTTTCATAAAGAATCAATTTGACATCAAGAGTATCTCACGGGTTAATTTCAGAAAATAAATCCAGAATATTATTTCTTAGAATTATTAAAATACTATGAACAAGTTTCATCGAAATCGTTGTACAAATATATATTATTTCGATATTTTGTTTTAAAAAATATAAATCTCCTGAAATTTGACCTTTCACCTTAAAGAGCGACAGTTTATAGTGTCTGAATTTAATCTTAATTTACTAAATTGAGAACTTAGTATAATAGTTTGGCAAAAGATATTTGAAATATGACAACACCAAAAAGATGTAGCCTAAAAGTTGAAAAAGTATGAAAAATCAAATTTTTCTTCAAATCCGCTGAAATGAAAACGCTGCCCTCGCCAAATTTAAAACTGGATACCTACAATATTTGACATTTTTTGTTACATATATTTGGTCAATAAGGACTTAAAGTTTAATCGTTGATTTCGGTAAATTTCTTGAACAAAAGTTTTGAAAAATTAAAATTGGAGATTTTGAAATAGTGCTAAAAATAATTTGACATTAAGTTAGAACGGCATAACAATGGACGAGATGCAAAATACTTTACATAAGATCATTATGGGATCAGGAGAATGAAAAATGTTGATGTTGTAAATTATTTCAATTTCTTCAAAAATGTGAGCTCGATTTCCTTAATCAAGTGGTTTGCGGCGCATTTATTTCCTGGGGAACTTGATACAATTAGGCTGATTTTCCACCCATAATAGATTTTGTTGTTGTACTGGAAAGATAATTTACTCTAGATTATGGTTTATTAATTAATTTAATTGAAACGCTATTATTAATATCAAAATTTGTGTGAAAAATTATTTTTTTTTGATAATTTTTACATATAAACGAATATTTGAAATTTAAACTCAATGCGCGTCCAGAAAGCATTGTCCGATTTGGCTCAAATTTTGCGCATTAAAGACTTAGATCTAGTGTCAAAAAAATTAGACCCGACGTCTCGAAATTTAACAAAAATGGCTGTCACTCTAATATGTATACATATATAAAATCCATAATTTTTCAAACTCAATTTGTGTTTAATATTATACATCGTTTTAAATCTTATTAAAAATAACACAATCTGATTGCAAAATAAATAATTTGTCCTCTATTTAAAAGAAGTTATTCAGGAAAAACTTATTTTTTGAGAAATATGATTATAGACTTTGCTCTTGTGTTAGACACAGAGGTTGTTTGGAAAATTTAGATTTTTAATTTTTCAGTCCATATTCTCCATGATTAATCACATTAGAAATTAATGTACTTGTCCAAAGTTTCAAGACTGTTGCTTTCATAGGACTTCAGCTTTCTTTGTATAGGATATGCCACGCCCATTAATCATTTTCGCCCATTTTTTGTGCCACTATTGACATTAATAGCTGATGAACTCGTACAAAGTGTTAAAGCTGTCCCTTTTACAGTTATATGATAATACATATTTACTTTGTGTGGGCGGCCACGCCCACTTTTTGTTCGTCTATTTACATGAATAACTCACGGACTCACATAAAATACAAAGGCTCTCATTATTAAAGTACTCCAGCTGTATTATATTTGAATGTTGCGCATTTTTTATCCGACTACTCACATTAATAATAGATGACAAATTTCCAAAGCTGTACCTCTCAAATATGGGATTTATTAATTACATTGGGTAGGAGGTTCTACGCCCATTTATCCGATCCCACCTATTTTTGGAATGGCTACTAATATTAATAATACGTGACCTCACACAAATTTCAGGTTCTCTCCTTGTCATAGTACTTACTAAAAATATCCAAAAAAATTATTGCGTACAGTTCCTTCCAGATACACAAAAAGACTCTGTAAAAATTCCAGGCAGATCGGTCCAATGGTTTAGCCTCATATGATTTACAAACAATCAATCATAACTACTTTCGTTTTTATGTAACTATAATATTAATAGGCAAGGCGATTTCTTGTGACCAATGTAAGTTTGTCAGTTTTACCCCGACTTTGACCAAGCATATCTCATTTGAAAGGTATTTCTATTTAGCTGGCCACCAGATTTACAAATTTGTACATTTTTGCATTTTTTTAAGTAATATACATTTAATATAAGTAATATAATTTTGGACATAAACCATTAACAACAATATCGACAAAAATAATTTAGAACGTAAACCACTAACGACAATAAAACGAGTTGAATTGAGAATTGGATAAAATTGATTAGCATACCTTAAGGTTCTTATATTTAAATTTATTAAATAAAATTTCATAGAATTTGCATTCAAATTTCGAGGGCTGGGATCGGCTAGTTATATAGTGCATGTTTTATATACCATTCAATACGCTGTAATATATAACAATACGGCCCATTTTCTTTCCCCCTAAAAAGGGATTGAGGCGACGACAAAAATATGTTGTCACTCGTTTTGCATTTTCTATCACTTGTCCAGTAGTGCGATTCTGTAAATTTTAACGATCCCACAATCGCAAAATATATCGACAGCTATTAACGATTAAGTGATTCACTAACTACAACTTAACGATAGTCGACAAATCAATTTTTCTATTTATTTAAATTGTAAACGAGTGGCATCTCTGTCAAAATAAGCGAGAAACACAAAGAAGAATAGAAAAAAAAATCACTTTATGTTTATGTTTAATATCTTTATTTTTTGTTAAGATTTTTGTTTATTTATTTGAATATGAAATAATGAATTGAATATGCTATTTAATTTTCTTATTTATATAAAAAGTTTTTATAATAAAAGCAAAATATTTATTTTATGATTTTTATTTATGTATGATTGAATAAACAACACAAAAATTGTTGTCGTTTAGATAACAACAACAGCTGACTTTACCAATAGCGAATATCGTTTATAAATTTTACTGAATACCAAAATCGATAATTTTATTGTTTTCTTTTTTAACGATTCAATTATCGTTAAAAGAAGTTGCTGTATCGCGCTACAGGTTTCAGCGCATTTAAAGATATCTGTAGGAAAGATAATACATTTTTTTTTTGATGCAATAATTAGCTAGCGACTCAAGTTTTACAATCATTTTATACCCCAAAATACTTTCTGGTCAGAACTGGACTCACGTTTTATTATACCGACTCAGAATCACTTTCAGAGTCGATTTAGCGATGTGTTCGTCCGTGCGCCTGTCCCTGTGTCCACGTAGTTTTTAATCAAACCACAGGTCGCAAATACGAATACATTTTGATAAAATCTGGTATGTAAGATTTTATTGCCTGTATGACAAAAGCTATTGAAATTGCTGAAAATCGATGGAACTTGAAGCCTAACCATACAAATAGCCCCTCTCCGACCGACTAAAATGGTCGTAAAATCCGGGTTAACAGATATATATTAGGGTAGGTCAAAATGTATGGGCCGAAAAAATCTCTATGGGTTCATCGCAATTCTGGTACTATGGGCCATAACAAGTATAATTGCCCAAGGAACCATACCTCACTTTCATAAATCATTTTCGAACCTGCCAAAATTTCGATAAAGATATTTTCATGATATTTTCCATAATACACATTCAAATGTAAAAAAATTAATGAAAATGTGTGTACCCATAGTACCAGAATGGCGGTCAACCCATAGAGTAAAAATAATTGACCCACCCTAATATATATATAGGTAAAATTTGGTGTATACATGCCTATAATACCACTAATCGGTAGTCTCAAAATAACCATTTTTAGTCATAGTCCTCATATAAAGCTGCTTCACGGACGTCACTTAAATTTACCAAAAAACAAAAATATTTTTTGACCTACATAGTTCCCACATAACATCAATAAAACTTGGTTTGTGCTTATTTTCTATATCTAGAAATTGCCTCAGTAAAGACCCTTTTCCGAAGCACAGGATATAGGATATTGTAAAAGCAGTATGCACCGACTATAATTTTCTTACTTATTTCCTTTTATAAAAGTGTTATCCTTAAAAATATGCTACAGTTTTAAATATTTCATATTCCAATTAAAAAAAAAATTTACAAGTCCTTTTAAGATTTAACAGCTACATTTTTTCTTATTTCTCCCTTTGGATATTTTCGTTTTAAATAATTATCCTTTGCTTAATTTGCATATTAATTGTTATCATTAAATTGCATAAAAATATTATTTTTGAAAATGTAATTAATATATATTTTGTGGACCCAACATCAAAGCGACATAATTTTAACTGTTATACATATAACATGATGAAAAAATATATGCAAACATAATTTAACATACTCTATAACCATTTTTTTTCCATCTTTTTCCACATTGAACATATTGCAACGAACAAAAAAAAAAGGAGTTTCTGTTCATGTGTTGATGAAAGAGATTTGTGTTCGTATGTCCCAGGATGCCTTATTACGAGAATGTTGGTGTTATAAACACCTTTTTTTTTGTTATGAGATTTTATATTTTGCTTAAATCATGTTTTACAAATATGTTTGTATTTATTATGTTATCGCGCAAAGCGTTATAAAAAGAATTCTCGAACATGTTTCGAAAATTGGAGAGCTACTTTTCAAAATAAGGTATTAACCATTTGGTAAAGCTGTTGAAAACTAAAGTTACAAGTATTTCGGGAGGGATCGATGTAACTTTAGCAAATAAAATTGTAAAATATTGTGAAGATCTAAAATGAATAAATGATTGAATATACGATTCCATGGCTATCAGGATATCCAACGGAATTAGTAAATGTATGACTGTTCGAAAACAAATTTAAATTTAAAACGAGAAACATTTTTGGAAGTAAAAAAATGTGAGATCAAAAGATATTTATAAATGTCGTCCGAAATAAAATTTAGAAATTAAACTAATATATAAATTAAAAAAATAACTAATTTGAGGTTTATCAAATAAAAAAACATATATATATATATCAAATTAGATTGTCAATCTTAACAAATGTTGGGTACGGTTACCATTTTAATACAGTTAAGTAACCTTTAAGTTTAAATATTATTTAAAGTATTTATCACAATTTCGTATTTATTGTTTTTTATGAAGACAATGAAGAATTAGCTTCTATCTGAATAAATTCATTATTTTTTATTTTTAAACTGGACTTTCCACTGCTAGGTCATACGAAACTGAGAAAACAAATCGACTAAATCCTCTTACAATTAAAAAACAGATATTCGTCTAGCACAATTTTAAGTTGGTTGAGCCATTGGAAAAAACTCAAAAAAGATTTTTGTTTATATTTTATTTGCAGTATTTTTAATTCCAATGCAAGTAAATAGTAGATGAACTTCTCCGCCTACTTCAGCACAAAAATACGACGCCAACCGTCCTTAAGTCGCACGACTTGGACCTGTGCATACGTAGATTATAACCACGCATACACACTCATGAAACAAATGCTACAAACGCAATGATAACAATAACAAGAACAACATAGAACATATTTTTTCAAGAGTTTTTTTTTACTTTTTCATTGAAATCTCGGAACCTATTGAACTGATTTTATTGATTTAAAATTAAAACCTGCTTAAGATGTCAATGAATCATTTTCAAAAAAATTAGCAATCCAGCTGACCTATTAAGGGCGTGATCGTAATTTTCGCAAAAGGACAGACGGACATCGCTATAAGAATCAGAAGATATAAATATTATGGGGTCCAGATTTTTTTTCCCAATTAATACAAACAAAATGACAAAATTATATATACCCTGTGCATGCCGGTGTACAAATTTTCTTGGAAGTCAAATATAAATTATCCTCTTTATTGATAGACCATATTTTTCACTTTAAATGAGTTTTGAGAAAAAAATTTTTTTCTGAATGTCTGTCCGAAAAAAAAATTATGAGATGAAAATTTGGGTTCATAAAAAAAATATGTTTGAAGTAAAAAAAAAAAAATAATTTATTTCGATTGTGTATTTGAGCTTTTTGATCATTTTTTTTTTCTTTAATGTTTCATTATAAATGTTTTAATTTAACGTAATTTTAAGTATCTGACAAACTTTTCAGTGCATTTTAATATATATAAAAAAATTTTATTAAATAAAATAAAAGACCCTGAGGATGTCTGAAAATCAGACGATATGTCGGTGGAAAATGGAATAATAAAGCATTTTAATCGCATTAAAAAAAAAAATTACTAAAAAGCTCAAATAAACAATCGAACTAAAAATTTAAAAAATTCTGGTCAGAAAATAACAAAACATAAAAATAATTTATTTTTACAAGGTCAAAAAGTATTATGATAGTCAGAAGCTACTTTATACATGAAATTTTTCGTAAATTATTCCACTTTTTGTACTTTTTTTATTCATAAAATTTCGAAACAGTGGCCTGATATATTCCAATAATACCAGTATTGTGATTTCAAAAGACGGTTAGATGGAGTTAAGGTAGTATAAGGCTCAATTTTTAATAAAAATCATGTGAGTCCGAACACAGGGGAGAAGTGTAAATATCTAGTAATTAAAGATCTTTTTATGACACTTTTTGAAAATTAAACAGAAAGCGTCATCTACATTTGTATCACTTATAGCAATCAACTGCAGGGGCTCTGCTAATACATAAATATTTTTTGTTATTATTTCAATTGGTTAATTTTAAATTTTTCATTTCTTATTTTTCGTTTTTCCTTTTTTATTTATCATTTTTCATTTTTTATTTTTTATTTATCATTTTTTATTTTTCATGTTTTATTTTTTAATTTTTATTTTTCATTATTAATTTTTCCTTTTTTGTTTTTCATTCTTCATTTTACATTTTTTATTTTTAATTTTTCATTTTTTATTCTTCACTTTTTATTTTTAATTTTTTATTCTTCATTTTTTATTTTTCATTTTTCATTTTTTGTTTTTTATTTTTCATTTTTCATTTTTCATTTTTAATTTTTCATTCTTCATTCTTCATTTTACTTTTTTTATTTTTAATTTTTAATTTTAAATTTTTTATTCTTCACTTTTTATTTTTCATTTTTCATTTTTATACCCTATACCACTATGTGGTTTGGGTATAATGACTTTGTGCTGCTGTTTGTAACAACCAAAAATATTTGACCTAGACCCATCTTTAATTATACCGATCGAATCAGAATCACTTTCTGAGTTGATTTAACAATGTCCGTCCGTCCGTCCGTCCGTCCGTCCGTCCGTCCGTCCGTCCGTCCGTCCGTCTGTGTGTCCATGTAAAGCTTGTAATCAAACTGCAGGTCGCAAATATCAATATATTTTGATGAAATTTGGTATATAAGCTTTTATCGGCCATGGGATGAACGCTATTGAAATTGGTGAGAATCGGTCCATGTTCAGACCTAGCCCCCATACAAATTACCCATATGAAATCGACATAAATTGCCATAAGATCCAAATTGTCATATAGATCTTACTCAAATTGGGTTTATATGCATTCATTATATCCACTAATGAGTAGTCCAAAAATGATCCCTTTGACCCCATATAGAACTGCTTCCCGATCTTCACTTAAATCTATTAAAAAACAAAAATATTGCACTGATTCTTCTCAAATTTTGTTTGTACATATTTTTGCAAAATACAAGAGACTTTACCAAACATGATCAGGATCGGTCCATTTTTAGACCTAGTCCCTTTATAGATATAGCATCCGATATGAACTTTTTCATATGTGCAGCCAAAAAAATTAATAAAAATCCCACTCAAATTTGGTTTTTGCTTATTTTCAATGTCCAGTTAGTTGGGCCTAAGAGATAGGGTTTCTAAACACATGGTATAGGGTATCGTATAGTCGGTCTAGACCGACTATAATTCTCTTACTTGTTTATGTCTCATTTTTTATTCTTCACTTTTTATTTTTGATTTTTTGCTTTTCATTTTTCATTTTTTATTTTTAATTTTTCATTTTTTACTTTTCATTTTTTATTTTTTACTGTTTATTTTTATTTTTCTTTTTCATTTTTCATTTTTCATTTTTTATTCTTCATGTTTTATTTTTCATTTTTCATTTTTCATTTGTCATTTTTTATTTTTTATTTTTTATTCCTTATTTTTTATTTTTCATTTTTCATTTTTTATTTTTCATTTTTTATTTTTTACTTTTTAGTTTTCTTTTTCATTTTTCATTTTTTACTTTTCATTTTTAATTTTTCATTTTTTATTTTTCTTTTTAATTTTTCATTTTTTATTTTCATTTTTTATTTTTAATTTTTCATTTTTTATTTTTCATTTTTTATTTTTCGTTTTTAATTTTAATTTTTTATTTGTTATTTGTTATTTTTCTTTTTTAAATTTTTATTTTTCATATTTTATTTTTCATTTTTAATTTTACTTTTTTCATTTTTTATTTTTCATTTTTTACTTTTTATTTTTCACTTTCATTTTTCATTTTTTACTTTTCATTTTTTATTTTTAATTTTTAATTTTTTATTTTTCATTTTTCATTTTTCGTTTTTAATTTTTCATATTTCGTTTTTAATTTTATTTTTTATACCCTATACCACTATGTGGTTTGGGTATAATGACTTTGTGCTGCTGTTTGTAACAACCAAAAATATTTGACCTAGACCCATCTTTAATTATACCGATCGAATCAGAATCACTTTCTGAGTTGATTTAACAATGTCCGTCCGTCCGTCCGTCCGTCCGTCCGTCCGTCCGTCTGTGTGTCCATGTAAACCTTGTAATCAAACTGCAGGTCGCAAATATGAATATATTTTGACGAAATTTGGTATATAAGCTTTTATCGGCCATGGGATGAACGCTATTGAAATTGGTGAGAATCGGTCCATGTTCAGACCTAGCCCCCATACAAATTACCCCTATGAAATCGACATAAATTGTCATAAGATCCAAATTGTCATATAGATCTTACTCAAATTGGGTTTATATGCGTTCATTACATCCATTAATGAGTAGTCCAAAAATTATGCCTGTGGCCCCATATAGAGCTGCTTCCCGATTTTCACTTAAATCTATTAAAAAACAAAAACATTGCACTGATTCTTCTCAAATTTTGTTTGTAACGGGTGATTTTTTAAGAGCTTGATAACTTTTTAAAAAAAAAAAACGCATAAAATTTGCAAAATCTCATCGGTTCTTTATTTGAAACGTTAGATTGGTCCATGACATTTACTTTTTGAAGATAATTTCATTTAAATGTTGACCGCGGCTGCGTCTTAGGTGGTCCATTCGGAAAGTCCAATTTTGGGCAACTTTTTCGAGCATTTCGGCCGGAATAGCCCGAATTTCTTCGGAAATGTTGTCTTCCAAAGCTGGAATAGTTGCTGGCTTATTTCTGTAGACTTTAGACTTGACGTAGCCCCACAAAAAATAGTCTAAAGGCGTCAAATCGCATGATCTTGGTGGCCAACTTACCGGTCCATTTCTTGAGATGAATTGTTCTCCGAAGTTTTCCCTCAAAATGGCCATAGAATCGCGAGCTGTGTGGCATGTAGTGCCATCTTGTTGAAACCACATGTCAACCAAGTTCAGTTCTTCCATTTTTGGCAACAAAAAGTTTGTTAGCATCGAACGATAGCGATCGCCATTCACCGTAACGTTGCGTCCAACAGCATCTTTGAAAAAATACGGTCCAATGATTCCACCAGCGTACAAACCACACCAAACAGTGCATTTTTCGGGATGCATGGGCAGTTCTTGAACGGCTTCTGGTTGCTCTTCACTCCAAATACGGCAATTTTGCTTATTTACGAAGCCATTCAACCAGAAATGAGCCTCATCGCTGAACAAAATTTGTCGATAAAAAAGCGGATTTTCTGCCAACTTTTCTAGGGCCTATTCACTGAAAATTAGACGTTGTGGCAGATCGTTCGGCTTCAGTTCTTGCACGAGCTGTATTTTATACGGTTTTACACCAAGATCTTTGCGTAAAATCTTCCATGTGGTCGAATAACACAAACCCAATTGCTGCGAACGGCGACGAATCGACATTTCACGGTCTTCAGTAACACTCTCAGAAACAGACGCAATATTCTCTTCTGTACGCACTGTACGCATTCGTGTGGTTGGTTTAATGTCCAATAAAGTAAACTGAGTGCGAAACTTGGTCACAATCGCATTAATTGTTTGCTCACTTGGTCGATTATGTAGACCATAAATCGGACGTAAAGCGCGAAACACATTTCGAACCGAACACTGATTTTGGTAATAAAATTCAATGATTTGCAAGCGTTGCTCGTTAGTAAGTCTATTCATGATGAAATGTCAAAGCATACTGAGCATCTTTCTCTTTGACACCATGTCTGAAATCCCACGTGATCTGTCAAATACTAATGCATGAAAATCCTAACCTCAAAAAAATCACCCGTTATATATTTTTGCAAAATACAAGAGACTTTACCAAACATGATCAGGATCGTTCCATTTTTGGACCTAGTCCCCATATAGATATAGCATCCGATATGAACTTTTTCATATCTGCAGCCAAAAAAATTAATAAAAATCCCACTCAAATTTGGTTTTTGCTTATTTTCTATGTCCAGTTAGTTGGGCCTAAGAGATAGGGTTTCTAAACGCATGGTATAGGGTATCGTATAGTCGGTCTAGACCGACTATAATTTTCTTACTTGTTTGTTTTTCATTTTTTATTCTTCATTTTTTATTTTTCATTTTTCACTTTTTTTTTTAATTTTTCATTTTTCATTTTTAATTTTTACTTTTCATTTTTAATTTTTCATTTTTTATTTTTCATTTTTCATTTTTCGTTTTTAATTTTTCATTTTTCATTTTACATTTTTTATTTTTAATTTTTCATTTTTTATTCTTCACTTTTTATTTTTCATTTTTTATTTTTCATTTTTTATTCTTCATTTTTTATTTTTCATTTTTTATTTTTCATTTTTCATATTTTACTTTTAATTTTTTATTTTTTACTTTTTATTCTTTTTCATTTTTCATTTTTACTTTTCATTTTTTATTTTTAATTTTTCATTTTTTATTTTTCGTTTTTAATTTTAATTTTTTATTTGTTATTTGTTATTTTTCATTTTGCAATTTTTATTTTTTATTTTTTATTTTTCATTTTTAATTTTTTATTTTTCATTTTTCATTTTTTACATTTCATTTTTTATTTTTTACTTTTTATTTTTCTTTTTCATTTTTCATTTTTCATTTTTCATTTTTCATTTTTTATTTCTAATTTTTAATTTTTCATTTTTTATTTTTCATGTTTTATTTTTCATTTTTCATTTTTTATTTTTTATGCTTCATTTTTAGTTTTTCACTTTTCATTTTTTATTTTTAATTTTTAATTTTTTATTTTTACTTTTTATTTTTCACTTTCATTTTTCATTTTTTACTTTTCATTTTTTATTTTTAATTTTTCATTTTTTATTTTTCATTTTTCATTTTTCGTTTTTAATTTTTCATTTTTCGTTTTTAATTTTAATTTTTTGTTTTTCATTTTTTATTCTTCGTTTTTATTTTTAATTTTTTTTTTTAATTTTTAATTTTTAATTTTTAATTTTTCATTTTTACTTTTCATTTTTAATTTTTTATTTTTTATTTTTCATTTTTCATTTTTCGTTTTTAATTTTTCATTTTTCATTTCACATTTTTTATTTTTAATTTTTCATTTTTTATTCTTCACTTTTTATTTTTCATTTTTAATTTTTTATTTTTCTTTTTTTATTCTTCATTTTTTATTTTTCATTTTTCATATTTTACTTTTCATTTTTTATTTTTTACTTTTCATTTTTCTTTTTCATTTTTCATTTTTCATTCATTTTTAATTTTTTATTTTTAATTTTTAACTTTTTATTCTTCATGTTTTATTTTTCATTTTTCATTTTTTGTTTTTTATTCTTCATTTTTTATTTTTCATTTTTAATTTTTTATTATTCGTTTTTCAGTTTTTACTTTTAATTTGTTATTTTTAATTTTTCATTTTAATTTTTCATTTTTCATTTTTCGTTTTTAATTTTAATTTTTTATTTGTTATTTTTCATTTTTCAATTTTTATTTTTCATTTTTTATTTTTTATTTTTCATCTTTCATTTTTAATTTTTCATTTTTTATTTTTCATTTTTCATTTTTCATTTTTCATTTTTCATTTTTCGTTTTTAATTTTAATTTTTTATTTGTTATATGTTAGTTTTCATTTTTCATTTTTTATTTTTCATTTTTAATTTTTCATTTTTCGTTTTTCATTTTTCGTTTTTCATTTTTTATATTTCATTTTTAATTTTTTATTTTTAATTTTTTTATTTCAGTTTTAAATTTTTTATTTTTCATCTTTTATTTTTCATTTTTATTTTTTTATTTTCCATTTTTGTTTTTAATTTTTATTTTTCACTTTTCATTTTTAATTTTTTATTTTTCATTTTTCATTTTTATTTTTCATTTTTCATTTAAATTAGAAATTAGAAATCAACCGGTTGAAATAATAAATAATAATAATTATTTTTATATTAGCAGAGCCCCTGCAGTTGATTGGTATAAGAGATACATAGATGACGCTTTCTGTTTGATTTTAAAAAAGTGCCATAAAAAAATCTATAAATACTAGATGTTTACACTTCTCCCCTGTGATCGGACTCACACGATTTTTTTTTTATCTAATATTTTTCGTTTTCTCGATATCAATTTGTAGTTTCCCTATATTTATTTGGATAATCTTCATTTCCACTTCAAATTATGGACATGTGAAATTGTAGTTTTATATTACATCTTTTGAAGATGTTTGAAACCACATCAAAAGAAGTTGATACTATGGAACCAATGAAAATGTGATTTTTTTTTTATTTTGATATTAAAAAAGATTTGTTACCAATAACACTTTAACGTCAGACAATTTCCTTATTCCTTAGCTCATCCAAAAATCGTTTAATACGACTCCTTTTCATTGATAATACCAACATAATGCCATAAATACATTTTCCACAAACATGTCCTTTTTTGTTGCTTTATTTTTCTTTTTTTTTTTTGCTAAAAAGAAAACATGCAAAATAACCCAAAAAATATTAAAAGCCCTGTGGCTACTTA
The DNA here is from genome assembly GCA_963682025.1 of Cordilura impudica. NCBI lineage: Eukaryota > Metazoa > Arthropoda > Insecta > Diptera > Scathophagidae > Cordilura > Cordilura impudica. The sequence goes on along the minus strand of OY821519.1, from coordinate 242,088,844 downwards.
ACACAACCAATACAAATACTGCATGTCACTTGGATTTTTTTTGTTAAAAAAAATAAAAAATGTGTCGTTGTAGTGATTTTTTTTCCATCATCAACACATCACATGTTTTGTGTGATAAAAGGATAACTGGAGTGACGTTTACTTTTTTTTTTAATATTTTTATGATTTGTTTAAAGGCAAAGGGTGAGAATTCTATATTGTATTGAATTTATGTTATCAATGAATGGTATTTTTATATGTGGCGTGTTAAAAATTCGATGATTGAGTTGTAATAAAAATATAAAAAAATATGGAAAAAATCACATATCCCATGCATAACCCTTTTTATGGTTTTGTTATTTTTTTTTTTTTTTGTTTTTCTGATTGAAAATTGGGTAAATTGTAAAAAAGCACATATGCGTGAAATTCAATTTTGAACCCTTTTTCCCTGTTTGGAAAAGCTACAAAACTATACGAAATTCTAGAGAAAATTTAACAAGATTATTTAGATTTTTTGTTTTGTGGGATTTTTAACAATAGTTGAAAGGTAATCTAATTTTATATTGAGATTTTAGATGGAATTTTTTACATACAAATTTTTTATATCAAAATCATGTAGTTTGACCATTTGTTGGTTTGTTTTCTTAAAAATGTGTTTAAGTTGTTATTGTATTTTTCGTAAATTTGTTTTACTATTTAACATAAAATTATGTAAATCCATTTAAATTGTTTTTATATGCTAGAAAACAATAACAGTTTTTATTTTATAAATTACCCGTCTAATTTTCATATTTAAGCAATTTATTCAAATTTGCAATTTATCTGTTGTTTCGTCACAGGTCTAACATTACTGTGTTTTTTTTTTTAATTTCAGTGTTTTGTCTTCTCATACCGAACTCCTTCACTTGGAGTTTTTGTGTCATTAAATAAAATCCATCATCTAAATTACTATTCTAGCCTAAGGATTCCTGCCAAGCCATTATCATTGTCATCACTTAAGGTAAGCTTTTTCAATTTCCCTTAAGTTTTGTTGCTGTTGTATTTTTTGCCATGTTGTTGCAAAAAAAGAAAAAAAATTCATTTCATGCCAATCATTAACACCATTTTCATGATTTAAATTTTCGGGCGTTTTTGTTTTGCTGTATTTTTGTTATTTATACATTTTTATCTTTTATGCCATCGTTGCAACCATAAAATGTTCTTTCCGGTCGTTACTCATGTTCAGGACGATGACTATAAAAAACTGTGCCAAAAAAATAAGAATAAAAAAAAAAACGTAACAAAGAGATAGTGCCGGAGTAGAGATTCAGTGCAAGTACAGTAGCTGTTTGAAAAAGTACGGTTATGGTGTGGGGAAATGAAAATGTGGTTTATATCCTGTTGCTGTTATTGATGCAAAATCATTACAGTTATTTGCATATCTATGCAAAATCCTAAAGATGTGTACGGTGGAAAAGTTATTGCTATCAACACTTCAGCATTGAGGTATTGATGTATGTTGTAACTATTTATGTACACCGTAAGGAAAATTGTATCTGTAATGCTGTATCAGTTACATTGGTAGTGTATGAACTTAGCAAGTGAGCTAAATGCCCGACTTTTAGTACCCTTCACACCAGTGTGCGGAGGGTTCACATAAGTTAGTTGTCATTCCATCTGCAATAATTTAAAAAAAATCTGGACCCCATAATATATATATATATACGTTTGTGATCATTATAGCAAGCTTAGCTAATGTCCGTCTGTCCGTCTGTGGAAATCACGATGACGTCCTCTGTAGATCAGCTAGGGTACTCGTTTGTACTAAAAATAAATCATTAACATCCTGAGAAGTTTGCTATTTGAAATCATCAAAATCGGTGTAATAGGTTCCGAGAATTCAGTAAAGAAGTTAGAAAAGTCTGGAAAAAAAATATGATTTGTATTTGTTGTTCTTGTTTTAGACAAAATTCCGAAAATAACGAAATAAATTAGATTTTTAAAAAAGTCTAAGACTTTTAAGATTTAATATTTAAGATTTCTTTTCTTATGGAAAAAACTAAAAATTTTTTTTCTTGAGAACTATCACAAACGTGATAAAGAGTTTGTGAAAAGATTATTGATGGTTTTGTAAAAACTCAGATTTTCAAGATTTTTGTAATGAAAACGGTTTGTAATTTTTTTTTAAACATCCAAATATGTTTCACAGCTTCAGCTTCTAACCAGGTTGTATATACGAGAGCAATCAATAAATTCGTGACTTATTTAAAAATAATACAAAAATAAGGTCAACCGAATAGGCATTTGTTTGATTAATGATAATCGTTGTTGCTAAAACTCTTTCTGCCAAACCATGTCTTTAAGTTTCGAAATAGAAAATATTCAATGTCTTTGGTTTGGAACTAGAAAACTATCGCCATGACCTTGTTGGCCGATAAGCTCACCAGGAAAAAAACATTGTTGTGGCTACTACTAAATCTCCATGTTTCATCATCCAATAAAAATTGCACAAAATTTATCCGCATTGCGGTTAAATAACGCCAAACTACTCTTTGAGGTTGTTACACGGCTGTAGTTCCTTGTTCTGAAAATAGTTTTTCTAAATTGTATTTACGTTATTTTTAAATATTTTTTTTTAAATATACCTGAAAAAATTTATTCGGGTGTCCCACATATTCCTGGAAGGGTTTTAACAAATGAGGGCGCCTTTATACACGTCGTGCCTATATCAAACTGAAGCTGCTCTTATGTAGTTTCTTACTCTGGAATCAATTTGTCTGAATTGTATTTGTTTTATTTTTGAGATATTTTTTTTAAATGTGTCAGAGATTTTTGATGTGTAAACATCTATACGCGCAGGGGGGTAAATTTCTATTTCACAATACAATCACAACATGTAAGACGTAAGGCAAAATCGGTGTGACTTATGATTGTATTGGTAAAAAAAATTATTATCGTTAATAACTTGTTTGAAAATGAAAAAATTAAAAATGGAAAATGAAAAATAAAAAATTAAAAATAAAAAATTAAAAATGAAAAATAAAAAATGAAAAATAAAAATGAAAATTTAAAAATGAAAAATGAAAAACGAAAAATGAAAAATGAAAATTTAAAAATAAAAAATGAAAACTGAAAAATAAAAAATAAAGAATGAAAAATGAAAAATAGAGAATGAAAAATAAAAAATAAAGAACTAAAATATTAAAAAAAAAAATGAAAAATAAAAATTAAGAATGAAAAGGAAAAAATAAAAATAAACAGTAAACATAAAAATAAGAAATGAAAAACGAAAAACGAAAAATGAATAATGAAAAATGAAAAATAAAAAATGAAAATTTAAAAATGAAAAATAGAATATTGATTTTTGACCAAACTTATTTGTTTTATGTATTATAGAGTGTACGTAGGGCTCTTTTGGTCAATTTTATTAAATGTAAAATAAAAATTCTTTATTTCATTATTTCTCGACGTTTCGTTGAGTTTTTGTCAACATCTTCAGGGGCATTTTATTTTGAATATGAATTTTTAATTTATAACATTAATAAAAAATTATTGGTGTATTTTGACATCACAAATTGATTGATTTTAAAACACAGTATATATAAATAAACAAATAAGTAAACTATTGAAAAACTAAAACATTTATATCACAGAATTTAACTCTAGTATCACAGTGCAAACGAATATATGAAGTTTATGAAGTTTATGTTGTCTGAAAAATGAAAAACAAAAAATGAAATATGACAATTTAAAAATAAAAAATGAAAACTGAAAAATAAAAAATCAAGAATGAAAAATTAAAAATAGAGAATGAAAAGTAAAATATGAAAAATGAAAAATAAAAAATAAAGAACTAAAAATTAAAAAAAAAAATTTTAAATAAAAATTAAAAATGAAAAGGAATAAATTAAAAATAAACACTAAAAATAAAAATAAGAAATGAAAAATGAAAAATAAAAAATTAAAAGTTAAAAATAAAAACTGAAAAATGAAAAACGAAAAACGAAAAATAAAAAATAAAAAATTTAAAATAAAAAATGAAAAACGAAAATTAAAAAATGAAAAATCAAAACGAAAAATGAAAATTTAAAAATAAAAAATAAAAAATAAAAAATAAAAAATAAAAAATAAAACATAAAAAATAAAAAATAAAAAATGAAAAATGAAAAATTTAAAATAAAAAATGAAATATGAGAAATGAAAAATAAAAAAAGAAAAGTAAAAAATGAAAAATAAATAATGAACAACGAAAAATGAAAAATAAAAAAATTAAAAATCAAAAATGAAATATGAAAAAGGCAAAATTAAAAATGAAAAATGAAACATGAAAAATGAAAAAAAAAAATAAAAAATTAAAAAAAAAATTTCAAAATTAAAAAATGAAAAATAAAAAATTAAAAATGAAAAACTAAAAATATAAAATGAAAAAATGAAAACTGAAAAATGAAAAATCAAAAAATTATAATTGAGAAATCAAAAATTTAAAAAAATAAAAATGAAACAAGCAAAATAAACAAGTAAGAAAATTATAGTCGGTCTAGACCGACTATATGATACCCTATACCAAGCGCTTAGAGATCCTATCTTATAGGCCCAACTAACTGGACATAGAAAATAAGCATAAACCAAATTTGAGTGGGATTTTTATTAATTTTTTTGGCTGCAGATATGAAAAAGTTCATATCGGATGCTATATCTATATGTGGACTAGGCCCAAAAATGGACCGATCCTGACTATGTTTGGTAAAGTCTCTTGTATTTTGCAAAAATATATACAAACAAAATTTGAGAGGAATCAGTGCAATATTTTTTGATAGATTTAAGTGAAGATCGGGAAGCAGCTCTATATGGGGCCTCTGACTAAGAGTTGTCCCATAGGGATCATTTTTGGACTACTGATTAATGGATGTAATAAACACATACAAACCCAATTTGAGTAAGATCTATGTGAAAATTTGGATCTTATGGCAATTTATGTCGATTTAATAGGGGTAATTTGTATGGGGGCTAGGTCTGAACATGGACCGCTTCTCACCAATTTCAATAGCGTTCATCCTGTGGCCGATAGAAGCTTATATACCAAATTTCATCAAAATATATTCATATTTGCGACCTGCAGTTGGATTACAAGCTTTACATGGACACACAGACGGACAGACGGACGGACGGACGGACGCACATCATTAAATCGAATCAGTTAGTGATTCTGATTCGATCGGTATAATAAAAGATGGGTCTATGTCAAATATTTTTGGTAGTTACAAACAGCAGCACAAAGGCATTATACCGAAACCACATAGTGGTATAGGGTAAAAAAATGAAAAATAAACAAGTAAGAAAATTATAGTCGGTCTAGACCGACTATACGATACCCTATACCATGCCATATCTCTTAGGCCCAACTAACTGGACATAGAAAATAAGCAAAAACCAAATTTGAGTCTGATTTTTATTAATTTTTTTGGCTGCAGATATGAAAAAGTTCATATCGGATGCTATATCTATATGGGGACTAGGTCCAAAAATGGACCGATCCTGATCATGTTTGGTAAAGTCTCTTGTATTTTGCAAAAATATATACAAACAAAATCTGAGAAGAATCAGTGCAATATATTTGTTTTTTGATAGATTTAAGTGAATATCGGGAAGCAGCTCTATATGGGGCCAAAGGGATCATTTTTGGACTACTCATTAAAGGACGTAATGAACGCATACAAAACCCATTTTGAGTAAGATCTATATGACAATTTGGATCTTATGGCAATTTATGTCGATTCCATAGGAGTAATTTGTATGGGGGCTAGATCTGGACATGGACCGATTCTCACCAATTTCAATAGCGTTCATCCCATGGTCGATGAAAGCTTACATACAAAATTTTATCAAAATATATTCATATTTGCGACCTGCAGTTTGATTACAAGCTTTACATGGACACACAGACGGACGGACGGACGGACAATGTTAAATCAACTAAGAAAGTGATTCTGATTCGATCGGTATAATTAAAGATGGGTCTAGGTCAAATATTTTTGGTTGTTACAAACAGCAGCACAAAGTCATTATACCCAAACCACATAGTGGTATAGGGTATAAAAATGAAAAACGAAAAATGAAAAAATGAAAAATAAAAATGAAAAATAAACAAGTAAGAAAATTATAGTCGGTCTAGACCGACTATACGATACCCTATACCATGCGTTTAGAAACCGAATCTCCTAGGCCCAATTAACTGGACATAGAAAATAAGCAAAAACCAAATTTGAGTGGGATTTTTATTAATTTTTTTGGCTGCAGATATGAAAAAGTTCATATCGGGTGATATATCTATATGGGGACTAGGTCCCAAAATGGACCGATCCTGACCATGGTTGGTAAAGTCTCTTGTATTTTGCGAAAATATATACAAACAAAATTTGAGAAGAATCAGTGCAATATTTTTATTTTTTAATAGATTTAAGTGAAGATCGGGAAGCAGCTCTATATGGGGCCAAAGAGATCATTTTTGGACTACTCATTAATGGATGTAATGAACGTATACAAACCCAATTTGAGTAAGATCTATATGACAATTTGGATCTTATGGCAATTTATGTCTATTTCACAGGGGTAATTTGTATGGGGGCTAGGTCTGAACATGGACCGATTCTCACCAGTTTCAATAGCGTTCATCCCATGGCCGATAAAAGCTTATATACCAAACTTCATCAAAATATATTCATATTTGCGACCTGCAGTTTGATTACAAGCTTTACATGGACACACAGACGGACGGACGGACGGACGGACGGACGGACATTGTTAAATCAACTCAGAAAGTGATTCTGATTTGATCGGTATAATTAAAGATGGGTCTAGGTCAAATATTTTTGGTTGTTACAAACAGCAGCACAAAGTCATTATACCCAAACCACATAGTGGTATAGAGTATAAAATTTAAAAAAAAAAATGAAAAATAAAAATGGAGAGGAAAAAATTAAAAATAAACACTAAAAATAAAAATAAGAAATGAAACATGAAAATCGAAAAACGAAAAATTGAAAATGAAAAATAAAAAATAAAAAATTAAAAATAAAAACTGAAAAATTAAAAATGAAGATTAAAAAATTAAAAATTAAAAATTTAAAATAAAAAATGAAAAACGAAAATTAAAAAATGAAAAATCAAAATTAAAAATTAAAACTTAAAATGGAAAAATAAAAAATAAAAAATGAAAAATAAAAATGAAAAATTAAAAATAAAAAATCAAAAATAAAAATGGAAAATGAAAAATTAAAAATTAATGAAATAATAAATATTTTTATATTAGCAGAGCCCCTGCAATTGATTGCTCTAAGTGATATATAGATGACGCTTTATGTTTGATTTTAAAAAAGTGGCATAAAAAAATCTCTAATTGTTAGATGTTTACACATCTCCCCAATCAGCAGACTCACATGACTTTTTTTTGTATTCTCTGTATAAATAGTGTATCTAAATTATCTCTTCTTGCGGATAGCTTTCTAGTGGAGAAGTTAAAATCTCACAGAGCCATGTGATATGTCCATGAAATCAAAAATCTCACATACATTTACTCTCCGACTGGCAAACACCATATCATGAATTTCTGCGACATTTTCAGTAATAGTAACCTCAAATGGCCTTCCACAACTTTCAGCGTTAATACAGCTTGTGCGACCACAATGAAATTCAGGGAAGCACAGATTTACCATTGAAATTTATGGTGCAGGGTTCACATAGTACTTCTCGGAATTTTCAATGGTTTGAGTGATGATTTCGTTGCGGATAAAATAATGTTTCATGTTAACGCGAGGTTCACTTTTTTAATTTTTTTTTACAAAAATTCTTGAGATTTTGGTTTAAGTAACTACCATCCATCAACATAACGACGCAGCTTGCTCAAAATTTTAACAAACTTTTGCCGGATGGCATTTAACTATAAGAGAGGCTCAAAAAGGCACGGACTTACTGAGACGCCTTAGGAACACTGGATAATTATGGGGTTGGACGAATATAGGGTTAGTGAACAGGTTAGTTACAGTTTCAGTTTATGGCCATTATTTATCATTTTTTTTGCACTGGCACATGTGATAATTTACGGGATATTTTTCATAGGACATTTTATCTCTGAATCTGCATTCTACGGTCATTATAGGCGTTTAACCAAAGCGTGCTTTTCAACAGTTTAAATATTACAGTAATATGTTCAGTTGCCAATTTTGCTAGAAGATGTTAAATTCACGATAAAGCGAAAACTTAATTTTTCACTTGTGAATATACTTTTTTTTTTATTAATATACTAGAGGACCCCTGCTGCTCCGCAGCTTTATATTATATTATATTAATTTTTATAATATAATACCAAAATTTGCCAAGAGAAGTTAACGTACAGTAATGCCAAAATATGCCAAGAGAATTTAACGTACAGTAAAAGTAAAGTTGATTGTCCACGCATAACTTTCCTCAAACCCAACGAATTTGCCAAGAGAAGTTAACGTACAGTAATGCCAAAATATGCCAAGATAAGTTAACGTACAGTAAAAATAAAGTTGATTCTCCACGCATAACTTTCCTCAAACCCAACGAGCGGTCTATAGCTCAAAAGAAGGAGCTTGATCCAATGAGTGTTCTTAGACCTATGTCAACAGCCTACGTTAATTAGAACTCTAGTTATAGAGGTTAGAGTGAAGAAAAATATTGAAAAAAATCTTGAATGCAAAGTTTATTCATAAATTATTTTAATATATAAGATTTTGAATATTTTTCTTTGAGTAACTTGAAAGATTTGACTTAATTCAAAGCGGTTGGTTGGTTGGTTTAAAATAAAAGTTTTTATATTTTATTTTTTACTTTACATCCATTAAATTCCAAAGACTTTTGTCTTTTCCAAATCAGCACACTTTAGGGAATTTTTTTAATTACTTAATGGTATTTAATTGCATTCTTAATTTGGCGAAACAGCTTCGACTGTTGCTTTTCTTTTTTACTTTTTCTAGGTTTAGTTAATAAAAGGAAGCAAAAAGTGATTGCCTGATCAAAAATCGCTAAATTATCTGCATTCTACAAAAATCTCAATTATTTTTCTTCTAATTTTTTTTCTCGATCCATTCACTTCAACTAATCTAAAATACCTATAATTAATGAAAGTAGCTCAATCACTATTTATAGAACTTCTCAATTCCGCTTTGTCTTGTATAGTAACATTTGGAATGAGAAAAAAAAAACAAAAAACAAATTAACTGATATCACTTGTAGAGTAATGAAAACCAGCACAATACCTAAAGAATTTTAAAATTTCTCTCGATAAACATATTCGCACACAACAAGTACTCGTAAATACCAAACCAACCAATTTAACACTGTGGAGTACCGACAACAATTTAAAGCAAAAAAAAAATACTCTTCATCATTATCATCATTTGAATGCTAGTAATCCGTCAAACGGAAGTCAAACGTATTAGCATCCGGGCTATTTTTCATAGAAATGTTTTGCTATTAAGCTAAGAATACGAACAAAAATATCGCCCTGGCTGCCTGAAATGGATGGATGCTTGACTGGTTGCCTTCTTGGTTGTGTAGTTCGTAGTGTTTAGTATTAAATATTTTAAATAGATATGCAAAATTTTGCTATTGTTTTCCACATCATCGTTTGCTGGTTTCTTTCTTTAATATTTTTGCTAAAATGACATATTGCTGCCATTTAACACTGTCGCATAAGCAAAAAGGAACTACAAGTAGAGGTATTCGATTTTTAACTGAACAAAAAGGAATCCCTTGAATGCTGAAAGGTTTACCTCAAGCTATAAAATGGTTAATGATAAGTCATTTATGGTGAAAATGCAAATCAGTTTACAAGAATTGAAGGATCAAAATTAAGGGATAATTTTTTTAATTTATTTGAAAATACAGAATTTGTATAAAGAAATTTGAAAAATGTGTGAATCTAGTAAAATGTTAGGCTTTATGTATAACATATATTAAAATTAAAAGAAAAATTTCAAATATTACTTTCAATACATAAGAAAACTGCAAATTAGTTTCAAATTTTTTAGCATTTCTTTTACAACTTTACAAATTAATTCTTTTTTATTTCATATTTTCTTAAAACGAAAATACCCAATTAATTTCTTTATCTATCATAAATCTTGACACATGCATAAATCTTCAAACTTAAATCCTTTATTATCCTAACAACGACAAAAATACCTTTGACAATCAAACCAAACTAAAAAAAAGAAAAATTAAATCGTCTCTATGTGACAAAACCATAAACTCCTTCGGCTTTGAAGTCAACTGCACAATATGTTTACATAGTATTTTATATTAAGAAGCAAACAAAAAAAACAATTCATACATATGTCACACATATGACCCATTGACATGGTTACCAGACCAGAGCAGAAGCGAAATTTGAAGTTAATCTTAAATCGAAATCAAACAAAAGCAATAAAGCAAAAATATTCGCACATAATTCAACAAAGCCTTTTTTAAGCACGCATACAATAATAAACATTGAATTGAGTTGTATACAAAGTGAAATAATAAAAAACAAAATACCATCTACGATGCTGTGACAAAAATCCTGGTCAAGATCAAGATATCTGAAAAGGAAATACATGGAAACAACAAACACGAAAAATATAAATAAATCCTTACACAAAGAAATTAGTCAAAATATTTGAGAAATGAATAACTTCCTTTTATTATCTTGACAAACATAAATCTTGGTATCCTTTGAATTTAGTGAATAGAATTTTCTTTATTGTTGTACCCTACACTATTTATATAGTTATATGTAGACCACGTATAATATAAAGACACTGATTGCGCTATACATTGATAGAAGTAACAAATATTAAAGAAAAAATCATGTGAGTCCGATCACAGGGGAGATGTGTAAACATCTAGCAATTAAAGATTTTTTATGGCATTTTTTTAAAATCAAACAGAAGGCGTCATCTATGTATCACTTAAAGCAAAAACTGCAGGGGCTATGCTAATATAAAAATATTTATTATTCTTTATTATTTCAACTAGTTAATTTTTAATTTTTCGTTTTTAATTTTTTATTTTTCATTATTCATTTTTAATTTTTGATTTACATTTTAGTTTTTCATTTTTCATTTCTTATTTTTCATTATTCATTTTTTATTTTTTTATTTTTTATTTATTTATTTAATTCCATATACTGTACAACAAGATAGAGTCTTATATTTAAAGTACAGGAACATATTGCGTTACAAAGAAAACATTTTACAATATAATTAATTATTAACATAACATTTTCAGTATAACATAACAATATTGATAAAAAAAATGGACTATTTAAAAAAGTCAAATAAAAAAGTTTTGAAACTTTTAGCGTTGCTGTTTTGTTGTTGACTTAGTGGAATATTGTTCCAAAGACGAGCGGCATGTACATAAAACTGTCATTCAGATACTAGGCATTGATGCCTTGGAATTACAATATTTCGGTTTCTTGGCGATTGGAAAAAATGGATTTTGTGAAATATATATTTGGGTGTTTGTCTGTTTATTATTTTATGCAAAAATGTAAGAGTGCGAATTTTCAACAGATTATCAAGGAGACCCCGTAAAGATTACTGGAAACAGAGGAAACATGATCAAATCTTCTCAATCCATACACATATCTTATAACATTATTTAACAAGACATTTAGTTTCCTATTACTAACTGCATCACAGCTTCCAAATAGCTCACACCCATACAACAGGGAAGGAATCAGATACGTCTTGGCAAGTAAGGCCCTTATTCTTAAAGGGGTGAAATACTGTGTGGACCAGACAACTCGTAGTTTTGCATAAGTTTGACCAACCAGTGAATTTATATGATCAGTCCATGTCAAATTGCTATTGAAATTTATCCCTAGATTTTTCGCCGTATTAACAATTTCAATTTTCTGTCCATTTAAAGCAATGTCTTCAGAAATGGTGGGATTTAAACTTTTTTTTCGTATAACAATGCATTTAGATTTCTGTGGATTCAAACAGAGTCCGTTAGCATTAGCCCAAAGGTAGATTCTGTTTAAGTCGTCATTTAGAAGGGTTATGCCTGAAGCAATATTCTGAACGGGGCTACTTAAAGTGAGTTGCACGTCATCTGCGTATAAATGTATCTTACAATTGGAGAGTTGTTTTGGCAAATCATTTGCGAACAAGGAAAATAAAAGTGGACCTAAAATAGAGCCCTGAGGCACTCCCCTAGTAAGGGATAATCTATCTGACCATACACCGTTTGCAAATACTGATTGTGTGTGCGGTTCGAAAGATATGATAATATAAGTTTGGTTGCTGTATCCGTAAATCTAAAAAAGTGTTTCAGTTTTCCAAGGAGTATATCATGGTCTAGCGTATCGAAGGCTTTAGAATGGTCTAGAAGCACTAAAAAGTTTATATTTCCATTTTCCAATCCTTGTCGTATGTTCTCACTAACTTCCACAAGAGCCGTAACGCAGCTATGGCATTGACAAAAACTAGATTGCGTACTGCAAAGCAAATTATGTGTATTAACATAATAAAATCATTTGTTTATACAACAGTTTTTCCAAGACTTTCGATAGAAAACACAATATGGCTATAGGTCTGAATTCTCCATTTGACTTAGGTAAGGGCACAATTTTTGCATGTTTCCAGTTTAGCGGGTACAAGACATTATAATAGTATTAAACAGATGAGTAACATACGGCAAAATCAGGGGTAGAAGTAATGTTATAAATTTTGGGTGTAAGTTATCACTGCCCATTGCATTTGATTTTGTTAAAGAGCACATTGAAATAACGTCATTTTGAGTTACGCAAGAAAATTGAAAATGTTCGCTGATTAACCTGTTATCTGTATTTAAGGTGTCTGAGGAAAAATTATAAAAAGTGGAATTTGCTTTAATTACAGGTGCGTTGGTAAACGTTCTGTTAAGCATATTTGCATCTACTTGGCAAGCAATGTTGTTGTTCGCATTACCAATTCCTATTTCGCGAATAGTATTCCAAGTCTGTCGAGAGCTGATTGCAGTGCTAAACCGTTTGGAATAATATTCGGTTTTAGCATATCTGATATGTCTATTAACATTTTTCCTGCCAATGGAATATTGTATTTTAAGCTCAGATGTTTTAAATCTCCTCCACCTGGCATATGCAAAATCCCTTTGGTGTATAGCATTCCGAACAGCATTTGAAAACCAGGGTTTTTGTCTATGTATCGTTCTCTTGTGTTTCAGTGGTACAGTTAAATCAAAAAGGTGTTGAATATTGTGCTCCAAAAATGATGATTGCTCATCAACGGAAGACATAAAATAGATGTCACTCCAAGCAATGTGAGATGAATATTCATATAAATGATTAAAATCTAAGTGTTTAAAGTCACGATAACTGAAAAACTGATTAACTTGTTAAACTTGAAAGTTATATGTTAGAAAGATCAGGTCATGTTTAGAAAAACATGGAGCTGATATCTGATCATACAGAATTATATTCGCGGTGTTAGATACAAAGAAAAGGTCAATCAGCGTGCTTGATGTAGATGTATGGTGTGTTGGATTTTTCATATTTACTGGAAAAAGACCAAGCGATAACATATTATTAGGGAGGGTCGTCTCCATTAAGATATTTGAATTAAAATCACCAGTAATGACTATATCATCATACTCTGAGGCGAGATTCTCAAGCGTAGAATACAAAACGGTCAAAGGTATTCTCTTATTTGGCCTATAAACGCAACCCACTAATAACTTTTTGCCAAATGATAAAACTTCAATGAAAATAAACTCAACTACTTGCCCAATTGAACTATTTGATGACTTACAGCAAATTTTGCAGGAAGTACTATTTTTCACAAATATCGCAACACCACCACCATGACTTCCTCTATCAGATCTAAAAATCTTGTAACCAGAAGGACATATAAGACTATCAGTGGTTGATGGTACTAGCCATGTTTCCGAAACACAAATAACATAATTTTTAATTTTTTTATTTTTCACTTTTAAGTTCTTATTTTTATTTTTTAGTTTATATTTTTCATTTCTTATTTTTTATTTTTCATTTTTCAGTTTTTATTTTTTATTTTGCATTTTTGATTTTTAATTTTTGTTTTTAATTTTTAATTTTTCATATTTCATTTTGCATTTTTTATTTTTCATTTTTTGTTTTTCATTTTTTAATTTTCCTTTTTTTTTCATTTTTAATTTTTTAGTTTTAATTTTTTATTTTTTAATTTCTTATTTTTCATATTTCATTTTTCATTTTGCATTTTTTTTTTTTAATTTTTTAATTTTCATTTTTTATTTTTTATTTTTCATTTTGCCTTTTTTATTTTGAATTTTTTATTTGTCATTTTAAATTTTCATTTTTTATTTTTCATTTTTCATTTTTATTGTTCATTTTTCATTTTTTATTTCTAATTCTTTTATTTTTCAATTTTCGTTTTTGATTTTTCTTTTTTTATTTTTCGTTTTCCATTTTTTGTTTTTAATTTTTTATTTTTAATTTTTATTTCTATATTTTTATTTTTCATTTTTTATTTTTCATTTTTCATTATTTATTTTTAAATTTATTTAATTTCTCATTATTTTTATTTTTTATTTTTTATCTTTTATCTTTTATTTTTTATTTTTTATTTTTTATTTTTTATTTTTTATTTTTTATTTTTCATATTTCATTTTTCATTTTGCATTTTTTATTTTTCATTTTTTATTTTTCATTTTTCTTTTGCATTTTTTATTTTTCAGTTTTTGTTTTTCATTTTAAATTTTCATTTATTTTCTTTTTAATTTTTAATTTTTAATTTTTATTGTTCATTTTTCATTTCTTATTTTTATTTTTTTATTTTTCATTTTTCGTTTTTAATTTTTCTTTTTTTATTTTTCCTTTTTCATTTTTTGTTTTTAATTTTTTTTTCATTTTTTATTTTTCTATTTTTGTTTTTCATTTTCATTTTTTATTTTTAATTTTTTAATTTTTTATTTTTTTAATTTCTCATTTATCATTTATATATCTATACCGATTAAATAAGCCAAAAAAAATTTATATGAACATTTTCAGTCAGTGTCCCCATGTAAAACTGATCACCGATCTTCACTTAAATCTATTAAAAAAATAAACCATACTGAATAGAATTTTTTCAAATTTGGTTTATATAAATTTTTGAAAAAAGTGACTTTACTAAATATGCTCATAATCGGTCTATTTTTGAGCAGGTCCCCATATAAAAATAACATCAGTTATGAACTTTTTCATATCTGCATGCCACAAGTTAAAAGCGCAAAAGCAATAGTTTGCGCTTATTTTCTATATCCAGTTATTTTCTCAGCAAAGTTGGATCTGTCTAGATCGTCTATAATTTTCTTAATTTTTTTTTATTATTTTTTCTGTCAAGTTACCCAAAACTGAATTTAAATGGGTTTCTACGTACTATGAAATTTATTTTTTATCTTTTTAATAAACTACAACTCACATTTTATCAGCAGAAAATAATAATCGTTTCAAAATATTGCGTTCGGTATGAATATTTCAAAGGTCTCTCCACATATTCACTCATAACTTTCGATCAAATAGGCCGATTTGCCTTGTTCTTAAGAAAAATCTTTTATTGGTAATCTTTTATTGCAGGGCCAACGCCAGTTTCTGCAAAACAATTATTTTTAAGTGGACAAAAAACAAATAGCTGGCAAAGCAAACATTTGCAACGCTTTGAAAACGCCTCATTGAAGTGCTTTGCCCGTACTTGTTTTTAAAATTTTTAAAACCTATTTGGTTAACAAAATGAATTGGTAAATCACTTTTTTATAACGCTACGTTAAAGAACTTACTTTGCTATTGGAAAAGAACTTTTAAATTTGTTTTGCCAACATTTTTCCAACGCTCACAGATAGAAGATTATCATTATTATTTAACATGTGATAATCCACTGTTAATATAACAACACTTTTCCAAGGCTTTGCCAATCGTATTTCTCTGCCTAGAGTGTTATCTATAATATTAATAGGCTAGGTGATTTCTTGTGACCGATGTTTTGTTCTACCGTTTTGTACCGATTTGGCAAAACGTATATTTTTTGAAAGGTATTTCTTTTTAGGTGTTCACCAGACTTACAGATTTTTAAAATTTTGCCTTTATTTTGAGTAAACTGCATTTAAAGTTGCTACTAACAGATACATAAAATTATACAATGCTATGTGTGTGTTTGTTAAATTTGTCAATGTGTTTGCATGTTTTTTTTTTTCATTCACAATAATAATAAACCAAAATTGGCTAAGTTGAAAAAAAATTGCCTAGAATTTGCCCTCGAATTTCGAGCGCTGGAATCTGCTAGTAATAATAAATCGATGCTAAATCGAATCCGCTTATTATAAGTTTGTTCGAATATATAGCTTTAGGAAAATCCATTTTTTAAATTCAGTGGGTTACAAATGGAATGATAAACTTAATTGTCATTGCTTGCGCCATATAGCATTGTGCTGATTGTAAAAATGGACATTAATGCCATCACAGAATTTTCTGCAATCATAATTTAAACACGTTCCTTATGATAAACAAAATGTATTGGGAGAATAATAATAATGAAACCATACTGCTGTTTAAGATAACCTCAATAATCATAGATCCTTTATAGGTAAAACATTTTTTATTTTTTTGCAATTACTCTTATACGTTTTTCTAAACTTTTTTCAAAAATCCTTTTTCGTTAATACTCATATTACACGTGTGTGGGTTTTAGTTTTTTTTACCATCGTCATTGCCACCGTCATCATTCACTTACCAACAACAAAATAAACTTCTTACATACTCATTCATATGTGGAAATGATTGTTACCATGCATGCGTTTCTATACCTTTCTAACAATGTAATCTGATCTCATGTCCATTTCACATACGAGTATATGTCTTTTTCATGTTTATTTCTAAAACTTTTTATAAATATTATTTATAAATTGTTTGTGGATATGGTCACACATCATTATAAAACATACAAATAATAATGTTTTTGAAAGTTTTTTCTTTAAAAAAAAAAAGGTTATTTGATATTTTTAGTTGATAAAATGTTTTTTTGGCATTTTATTTTTTATATATTTATTTTCTTTTGATAACTCATTATTTTTGATTGATGTTCATTATTGTAGGCTTAAAGGAGCTTGGGTTTTCGTTAGCCTGACAATGTATTTTTCTTAAGTATGATAAGGTTGCTTAACTACTTACATAGATATTGAATTGTGGTTAAGCATGGAGAATTGGAAAATCGAAAAGAAAAATAGGTCGTTAGAAATTATTTTTTACTTTCCAACATAATTTGAAATCATTGAAATTGCTAAGAATTAGCACAATATATGTGATCGGCAGAAGCTTAAGATAAAAATTTGATACAAATTGTATGAATGCCTCCAGAATAAGTTCTATGACATTTTATAAAATTTTATGTGGATTTTCATATCTAACATACAATAACCTTATAATTATGCTTCCTACAAAGCTTTTCATGTACATCACCTGTTATATTGATACGTACTCGCACAATACCTTCAATTGTCTTGTTTTGTCGTTGTCTCATATGCTTATTGCTAATTGTAAAATTGTATGTAATTACTTCAGCTGATTGTTTACGCAATTATAATTGTTCTGTGGTCTGTTATACAGATCCAAACAAATGATTGTAATTTATCACAAAAAGAAAATCAAACAAAACCTTATGATGAACTTTGTAACATCTGCTTAGCAACACATTCCATATGAGTGCAAAAGGGGAGATTGATTGATTCTGTGTTTCAGTCTTACTTTTGTTTAAAAATTGTGCAATTATTATTGACCGTATGAGTTAAAATTAAACAGGCTTTAGTTGGTAATTACATTATAAATTATTAAAATATTTAGACTCATCCTTGTCCTAAAAGAGTACCTTTTCATAAAAAATTACGTCTTCTTTAAAGAGTACATTTTCTTAAGAAAGTACCCTTTTTAGAAAAAAAAATTAAAAAAAAAAATAAACTTTCTTTAAAAAAGTACCTTTTCTTAAAAAACTACCCATTTTTATTAAAAAAGTACCTTATTTTTTAAAAAGTATATTTTTTTTTTAAAATGACCTCTACCCAAAAAAGTACCTTTTCTTAAAAAAGTACCTGTTTTTTAAGGAGAACATTTTCTTAAAAAGTAACCTTTCTTAAAACAGTAAATTTTCTTAAAAAATAAATATTCTTAAAAAAGTACCAACTTTGCGTTTAAAAAAGTACCTATTGTAAAAAGAAATATAAATTCTTAAAAAATTCCTTTTCTTAACAGGGTACCTTTACTAAAAAAGCACTTTTTCTTAAAAAGCGCCTTGTTTTTTAAAAAATGCATTTTCTTAGAAAATTATCTTTTCTCAAAAAAGTACATTTTCTTAAAAAATACATGTTCTTAAAAACAACAATTTTTTAAAAAAAATACCTTTTCTTAAAGCAATACCTTTTCTTAAAAAAGTGCCTTTTTCAGAACATATGTTTTCTTAAAAAAAGTACTTTTTCTTAAAAAATACCCTTTCATTATCTGAAAAAAGTTTAATTTGTTAATAATAGTACATTTTCTTTATAAGTACCTTCTTTTAAAAAGTACGTTTTTTCAATGGAGCTTTCTTTATAAAATACATTTTCTTTAAAAAGTACCCTTTCTTAAAAAGCACCTTTTCCTAGAAAATACTTTTCTTATAAAAGTATCTTTTCTCAAAAACTTACCGTTAAAACTTATGAAATTCAAAAATTACTACTCTTAAAAAAGTACCTTTTCTTAAATAATACCTCTTTTTGTAAAAAATAGCCTCTCTTAACAAAGTACTTTTTATGAAGAAAGTACAATTTATTTTTAAAAATGTATATTTCCTTCAGGAAGAACCTTCTCTTAAAATTTGACTTTTCTTACAGCGAACTTTCTTTAAACAGTACCTTCTCTTTAAATTACCTTTTCTTAGATGGAACTTTCCTTAAAAAACACATCTTCTTTTAAAACTACCTTTCTTAAAAAGCACCTTTTCCTAGAAAATATTTCTCTTATAAAAGTACCTTTACTCAAAAACTTACCCTTAAAATTTATGAAATTCAAAAATTACCTTTTCTTAAAAAAGTACATTTTCTTAAATAATACCTCTTTTTGTAAAAAATAGCCTCTCTGAAAAAATCACAATTTATTTTTAAAAATGTACATTTGCTTAGGAAGACCCTCGTCTTGAAAATTAACTTTTCTTAAATGGAACTTTCTTTAAACAATACCTTTTCTTTAGATTACATTTACTTAGATGGAACTTTCTTTAAAAAACACATTTTCTTTAAAAAAGTACCTTTTCTTAAAAATACGTTGTCCTAGAAAATACATTTCTTATAGAAGTACCTTTCCTCAAAAACGTTCCTCTTAAATTTAAGAAATTCAAAAATTACCTAGTCTTCCACAAGTACCTTTTCTTAAATAATACCTCTTTTTGTAAAAAATAGCCTCTATTAACGAAGTACTTTTTCTGAAAAAAGTACAATTTATTTTTAAAAATGTTCATTTGCTTCAGGAAGAACCCTCTCTTCAAAATTAACTTTTCTTAAATGAAACTTTCTTTAAACGATACCTTTTCTTTAAATTACATTTTCTTAGATGGAACTTTCTTAAAAAAACACATTCTCTTTAAAAAGTACTTTTCTTAAAAAATACCTTTTCCAAAAAATATTTTTCTTATAAAAGTACCTATTCTCAAAAACGTACCTCTAAAATTTATGAGTTCAAAAATTACCTATTCTTAAACAAGTACCTATTCTTAAAAAATACCTCTTGTTAAAAAATAGCCTTTCTTAACAAAGTACTTTTTCTGGAAAAAGTACAATTTATTTTTAAAAATGTACATTTGCTTCAGGAAGAACCCTCTCTTAAAAATTAACTTTTCTTTTAACATTACCTTTTCTTTGCAAAGTACATTTTGTCAACAAATTCCTTTTCCTAGAAAGTACTTTTCTTAAAAAAAGTACCTTTTCCTAGAAAAGTATCCTTTCTTAATAAAGATAATTTTCTTAAAAAATCACCTTTTCTTAAAAAACTACATTTTCCTAAAAATATGCATTTTTCTAACAACTGATTTTGTTCGAAAATTTATCTTTTCTTAAAATATAAATTTTTTTAAGAAAGTGTCTATTCATAAATAATCTAACACATAAAAACAAACTTTTTATAAAAACTCTTTCTTTCCTTATGCATATGAGTTTTGAATCTCTCTGTGACTGAGCGTGACTTTGCGTGACTATTTTGAAATTAATCTTTGGTCACAACAAGTCCATGGACAAAGTTTTAGATTGATTGGATGAGGGAAAATCCGTTTTAAATCTCTCCGTGACTGTGCGTGATCATGCGTGTCTGTGCATGACTAGTCAAAGCTAATCTTTTTTCACAGCAATTGTATGGACAAAGTTTCAAATCGTTCGGCTGAGGGGAAATGACATTTATATCACTCCGTGACTGTGCGTGACCATGCGTGACGTTGCGTGTCTACTCCAAAATTAATGTGTGGTTACAACAATATTATGGACCATGTTCCGGATCAATTGGATTAGGGGGAATGGGGTTGCCCCACGACAGACAAACAAACAGACAGACAGAGGGTATGAGTTAAGAGTTTAAAAAACAAACTTTCTTAAAAAGAAAATTCTGTTAAAAAATTATTTTCATCACTATTTTTAAATAAAAGCTTGTTATTAAAAATAAGACCCAAAAGTAGGCAACATAATTTTGTTTATCAAAGTAATGTAAGTATGCTATATTTTTTGATTATCGTTTCATAAAAATAAAAACAAATAAGTGAAATAGAATTCCTGCCAGACATAAACCATTCTAGGATTATTAATATAAGATTATTAATTTAAAATATTATATAGTTTTTTCCGCTCCTCTTAATGTTCAACTCTCTATATCGGCCCTAATGAATTTATGTGCATTCTTTATATCGTTTTCTTAAAAGGTTAAGTTTCAGGTTTTAATTTATTTAAAGATATTGTTATTATTTTATTTATATAACATGATCTGCTTTGATACTTTGTTTTCTTTTTTGCCCATATTTCTTTTTTTTATTTAAATAAGCTTAATATCGTAATTATAACGCTTAACGAGGCGTTAACATATGCCGTCGTGTATTCATGCATTCATGAAAAATCTCATCACTTGCCAAAAGGTATAATCGCATGTACGGGGTCTGCTCTTAAACAAAAAGAGTCTCATACCTTCACGATGGAATACAAAACAGAAAATCAGCTTTTCATCTTTATTTTCAATAACATTTCAAAAACAATTCAGAGACAAATTGTCTGATGACCAAAGTATGTGTATTCGTTTGGATTTTGAATGGAAAGTTCAAAATGTCTTCTTTGTCTCTATGTACAAAATTATCCTTTTTTTTATTTCGGTTTCGACATTTATTAACATTTTTGGTCATTTAAACAAAAACCAAAAAAAAAAAAAAAAAACAAAAACACTCATACATGGCATTTGTTTATTCATGCAAAAATTGTTCAAAGCGAGTTTGAATTGAAAGTATATTTTGTTGGGTGGCTCTGTTTTAATATATTTTTTTTTGCAAAATGTCACAAATGCGCTTTTACGCTTTTGACTTTCGTTTGGAAAATGAGTAGAGTAACAGCTGTGATGATATTAATAGCAAATATGGTTCGAAAATACGTTTTTTGAACTATTATATTATAATCATGCATTTTCCATTCCATTTAATAATCAATTGAAATGATAAAATAAATTACTTAAACCGAAATCCGTTATTTATTTTGCATTTGGAACTTTTCGCAAGCGTATCCTGTATCGTGCTATTCTTATTAACACTACTGTTTACATATGAGTGGGCGATTTGTTGTTGTTATTTTAACTGTGGTATATAATTTCATTTAATTTAAAATTTTTTGTTGTCTCTTCGTAATCGTATTAAATGCGCTTATTTAACGCTTAAGTTCAAAAATACAACATCAACAAACATCATTAGGAAACGAATCCAACCAAAAATGCTAATGATGACTAATTTGTTGGGATTTGAAGCAACACATGTTGTGGAAAAATTAGCAAATGTTTAACAAATTAGAAATAATTAAATGCAAAAAGCAAAGAAAAACTTTGGCTAACGGTCAGCTATTTTATATTAAAATGGAATAAGCTAATAAAAACAGACCGAAAGATGGAAGAAGAGATTGTTAAATTTATGAAAATTGTTTTTTTTTTAAACAAATTTATAAAAAAAAATCAACGAATTTTAAAGTAAACGATGCCTTCATTAGAAGACATATTGTGAAAAAAATAACCTGTCGCTGCGGAATTTAAAAGAAAATATAATAAATTTTGGGCCAATTTTTTAATAATGTACCTTTTTGCAAAATGTTACTCTTGTAAGAAAAGGCGTTTTTTTAAGAAAATATCCTTTCTTACTTTTTTTAAGAAAAGATATTTTTTTAAGAAAATATACTTTATCAGGAAAAAAAACTTTTTAAGAGAAACAGTTTTTGAAGGAAAGGTATTTTTTAGAAAAAGGTTCTATTCGAAGAAACCTTGCTTTTTTAAGAAGAGGTACTTTGTGAGATATAAAAAGTATTCCTTTCCCGCTTTTTTTCTGATGATACCGTTCGGTATTAATTTTTGGCCAATGTTCGTTGCCCGGGAGCAGTCATCATAAAAAAATTTAATATTAGAATGATACAAAACGGCACCATTTACAGAAGTCCCTTTTAAGTGAATCTTTAAGCTTGATTGATAATGAAATTTTTCATGAAATTCCATAAACAACACAAGGGAACAAAATTTAACTTTTTTGGTGTTGACTGGAACTTTATTGCAATTTCTTACTAATTTTAGGTCGCTGATTTGAAATCCGCCGCTGGTTTTTTTCTATCAGCTCGACTTTTCGCGATATACCGTTATGTCCAAAATTAAGGCACTTCCACTACATATATTGGAATAACTTGAAAACGGCTCATCATATTCAGTTAAAAAGATCCAAAACTCGTCAACTATATTAGCTTTAAGCCGCGCTTACATTGGTTTTATATTTGCCTGGCAGTTTCAGAGATATCGTGGACTTTTTGAAAAAAAGTAAAATTTTCAAAAAAAAAAATTTTTAGGTTTTTAAAAAATGAAAATGCGACACAGATCACAGGTTTGGTCGCAAAGCGTTTAGCTAAACATATTTCGTATGAAATTAGGTTTATTTTATTGTAATCGGCGCACACTTTTGATTTTGTTCACAATTTACTGAGAAAACTCAATTGATAAAAATCGCGATTTCCATATGATTTAAAAATTTTCTTAAATTATAATTTAAGAGAACAGGGTTTTTGCTGGTTAAGAACTGAATATTGTTTTTAAGGTTATTTGGGACGCTGAATCCTAAGCTGTACTTGGATGTTTTCTATCAGCTCGACTTTTCGTGATAAACCGTTATGTCCTAACTTAAGGCACTTCCACTTCATATATTGGAATAACTTCACCATTTTTTGGTAATTATCAAAATTGTTTTTTTTTTGAGAGATGGAATGGAATGGGTGTGTAATGGTTGTTTAAGTAAAAAAAATAAAATAAAAAAATTTAAATTTCTTATATTTAAAAACTATGAAGTTGTAAAGTCTTATTACTTTCACGTAAAATCACATAACCTCTGAACAAAATGAGACATAGATCATAAAAATCGATGAACGAATAAATAGAATAGCAGCAAACACACATATTAAAAAAGTTATTGATGTGTAAACACCTATACGCGCAGGGGGGTAAATTTCTATTTCACAATACAACAACAAAAACAGCATAACATGTGAGCCGTAAGACAAAATTGATGTGACTTAAGATTTTACTGGTGAAAAATTATGATAGGTTATTACCTGTTTGAAAATGAAAAATAAATAATGAAAACTGAAAACGATAAATGAAAAAAAAAAATTGAAACTAGAAAATTAAAAATGAAAAATAAAAATTGATAAATAGAAAATGAAAAACGAAAAACTAAAAATAAAAAATAAACAATGAAAAATGAAAAATAAGAAATGAAAAATGAAAAATGAAAAATGAAAAATGAAAAATAATAAATAAAAAATGAAAAATTAAAAATTATAAATTTAAAATTTAAAATTAAAAATTGAAAATTAAAAATTAAAAATTAAAAATTAAAAATTAAAAATTAAAAATTAAAAATTAAAAATTAAAAATTAAAAACTAAAAATCAAAAATCAAAAATTAAAAATTAAAAATTAAAAATTAAAAATTAAAAATAAAAATTAAAAATTAAAAATTAAAAATTAAAAATTAAAAATTAAAAATTAAAAATTAAAAATTAAAAATTAAAAATTAAAAATTAAAAATTAAAAATTAAAATTAAAAATTAAAAATTAAAAATTAAAAATTAAAAATTAAAAATTAAAAATTAAAAATTAAAAATTAAAAATTAAAAATTAAAAATTAAAAATTAAAAATTAAAAATTAAAAATTAAAAATTAAAAATTAAAAATTAAAAATTAAAATTAAAAATTAAAAATTAAAAATTAAAAATTAAAAATTAAAAATTAAAAATTAAAAATTAAAAATTAAAAATTAAAAATTAAAAATTAAAAATTAAAAATTAAAAATTAAAAATTAAAAATTAAAAAATAAAAATTAAAAATTAAAAATTAAAAATTAAAAATTAAAAATTAAAAATTAAAAATTAAAAATTAAAAATTAAAAATTAAAAATTAAAAATTAAAAATTAAAATTAAAAATTAAAAATTAAAAATTAAAAATGAAAAATTAAAAATTAAAAATTAAAAATTAAAAATTAAAAATTAAAAATTAAAAATTAAAAATTAAAAATTAAAAATTAAAAATTAAAAATTAAAAATTAAAAATTAAAAATTAAAAATTAAAAATTAAAAATTAAAAATTAAAAATTAAAAATTAAAAATTAAAAATTAAAAATTAAAAATTAAAAATTAAAAATTAAAAATTAAAAATTAAAAATTAAAAATTAAAAATTAAAAATTAAAAATTAAAAATTAAAAATTAAAAATTAAAAATTAAAAATTAAAAATTAAAAATTAAAAATTAAAAATTAAAAATTAAAAATTAAAAATTAAAAATTAAAAATTAAAAATTAAAAATTAAAAATTAAAAATTAAAAATTAAAAATTAAAAATTAAAAATTAAAAATTAAAAATTAAAAATTAAAAATTAAAAATTAAAAATTAAAAATTAAAAATTAAAAATTAAAAATTAAAAATTAAAAATTAAAAATTAAAAATTAAAAATTAAAAATTAAAAATTAAAAATTAAAAATTAAAAATTAAAAATTAAAAATTAAAAATTAAAAATTAAAAATTAAAAATTAAAAATTAAAAATTAAAAATTAAAAATTAAAAATTAAAAATTAAAAATTAAAAATTAAAAATTAAAAATTAAAAATTAAAAATTAAAAATTAAAAATTAAAAATTAAAAATTAAAAATTAAAAATTAAAAATTAAAAATTAAAAATTAAAAATTAAAAATTAAAAATTAAAAATTAAAAATTAAAAATTAAAAATTAAAAATTAAAAATTAAAAATTAAAAATTAAAAATTAAAAATTAAAAATTAAAAAATTAAAAATTAAAAATTAAAAATTAAAAATTAAAAATTAAAAATTAAAAATTAAAAATTAAAAATTAAAAATTAAAAATTAAAAATTAAAAATTAAAAATTAAAAATTAAAAATTAAAAATTAAAAATTAAATATTAAAAATTAAAAATTAAAAATTAAAAACTAAAAATTTAAATTAAAAATTAAAAATTAAAAATTAAAAATTAAAAATTAAAAATTAAAAATTAAAAATTAAAAATTAAAAATTAAAAATTAAAAATTAAAAATTAAAAATTAAAAATTAAAAATTAAAAATTAAAAATTAAAAATTAAAAATTAAAAATTAAAAATTAAAAATTAAAAATTAAAAATTAAAAATTAAAAATTAAAAATTAAAAATTAAAAATTAAAAATTAAAAATTAAAAATTAAAAATTAAAAATTAAAACTTAAAAAGAAAAAATTTAAAATAAAAAATTAAAAACGAAAAACTAAAAATGAATAATGAAAAATGAGAAATATAAAATGAAAAATGAAAAACGAAAAATAAAAAATTAAAAACTAAATATGAAGAATGAAAAAATTAAAAATGAAAAATTAAAAACAAAAAATTAAAAATTAAAAACGAAAAGTGAAAAATAAAAAACGAAAAATTAAAAATCAACCGGTTGAAATAATAAATAATAATAAATATTTTTATATTAGCAGCGTCCCTGCAGTTAATTGCTATAAGTGATACATAGATGACGCTTTCTGTTTGATTTTAAAAAAGTGCCATAAAAAAATATTTAATTACTAGATGTTTACATATATCCCCTGTGATCGGACTCACATGTTTGTTTTTTTATGGAAATCGCAATTTTTATTAACTGCTCATTTCATTCGAAATATGTTTAACTAAATGCTTTTAGACCAAACTTGTGATCTGTATAGCATTTTTTATTTTATATGAATTTTTAACGAAATATGTTTACTAAATGCGTTTAGACCAAACCTGTGATCTGTGTCTCATTTTTTTTTTTTTAATTGTTCTGTTTTCAATACTTCCACGATATTTCTGAAACTACCGGGCAGATTTTAAGCCAATGGAAGCATGGCTTAAAGATAATATTGTTGACGAATTTTGGATTTTTTAAACTGAATTTTATGTACCGTTTTCAAGTTATTCCAATATATGTAGTGTAAGGGCCTTAATTTTGGACATAACGGTATGTCGCGAAAAGGCGAGCTGATAAAAAAAAACTATATGAGTCCGATCACAGGGGAGATGTGCAAACATCTATTTACACATCAATTAAAATCAAACAGTAAGCGCCATCTATGTATAGCAAGCAACTGCTATGGTTGTTATACTTGATGGTTGCAGTTGTTTGCTATATATTCATGGCGCTTTCTGTTAGTTGTTGAATCGGCTAAATAAATTTAAAACATAATCTTTGCACCAATACACTAACATATACCTGATACCGATATTCCCTTACGCTGTTTTTGTGATTGTTTTGGAAATAGATTTTTACCCCCCTGATCGCATAGATGTTTACAGATCAAAACTAAGTGCAGATTTGGATTCAGCATCCCAAAGAACTTTAAAAACAACATTCAGTTCTTAATCAACAAAAGCCTTGTTCCCTTGTTCAATGTTTATCAAAAATTCCATTCAGCAAATTTAAGTCAATAAAATTTCTATATTTCTAAATTTTGAAATTATTCGTTAATGCAATATTTTATTTTATGCGAACGAAAAACAAAATATCAGTAGTTTCATGTGGTGGTGTTTTGCATCGGAGATTTAATTGGTTAAATTAAAGCTTAATTATTATTTTGATTGTTGAAATCCAAGAATATATGCAAAATATAATTCTGTACATTTTGTTTTTAATTCCATTTCATTTAGTGACCCTGCAGCAAATATATTTACAATTCCTTTATCCTTTTAGAAAGTCACTATGAAAGTTTTCCAAAAAAAAATAATAATAATGAAAAACAAGTGGAAACATATCAAGTCTGCGATTTTTTTTCTCTTAAACGCCCCTAAGCGTTTAGGTATGTTGTTGCTTGGCGAAAAAAGAAGCTTTGGAAAAAAATTAAAGGATTATAATTTTGATGCTTTTTTATTGTATTTGTATTTACTTAACATTTTTTGTTCTTGTTGTTGTACTCTAAAACGTTTATATTTATTTTGTTAATGCTGTTGCTTATGTTTACGATTATTTTTATTTTTTTTTTTCAAAGCTTATATTACATAAAGTAACTAAAGGTATCATTAAGTTGGAAATATGTATTTTTTTAAGATCTTATTCGAACCAAAAAAATAAAACAAATAAACAAATATTATAAGGGTGGTTGATAATGACAGTCTTTTAATGAGAAGTAGATAAATAAACAAATATTTAAACATTTGCTAAAAAGAAGCAGCAACAAAATGTAATTCTCTCCTTGAATGTGAAGACAATTTGTGATTCTAAAAGCCCAATTGTTAGAATTTACCATTTCTAATGGCTACCCAAGAAAACAGCTTAAATAATTAGAGATCATTTATCTTGTACATAGTTAACTTCATTGACCCATTCTTGATAATTCTGTTTTTTTTTTTTTTGTATACAGAAATCATATTATTTTCATTTTTTTTTTTGTTTAACATTTTGTTTAGGTTTTTTTATTATTAAGTTAAGCTGTCATTTTGGCGACTGTTACTTCATCTGTCAATTGTCAGTGGAAATGTCAAAGACCAACCCTAGTTGATACACAATAATAGTTGTTGTTCTTGTTTTTTTTCGTTTGTTTTCGTTTGACATAATTTGTTAATTTAGTTAATTCACTACAATTTAAGGATCTATTTGCTTAAATTTGTTATAAACTTTATCTGCTATTTGAACACATTGTTGTCATGGTTAGTAAATTTATAAAAGCTGCTTAAGTCATTTGTTATGAAGTCGTACAAAAAGGAAAAAAACTAAATCAATTTAACAAGTGAAACATTATGTTTGCTTTTCTTACGGTGAAAGTTCATTAAATAGAGAGACAGGACGAAAGCAGAAATTCTTAAATTTAAGATCTGAAGTTTTCCAGGTTTAGTTTTGGTAAAATAAATTCTTAATTTTTTATTGATTTATTTTGTGTTGAATTTGCATTAGAGTTAAGGTTTTTTGGTACTCTATCTAATGAGTTTATAATATTATTGATAAAAGAATTGTTTATTACATAATTCATTAGTTTAAAAATTTAAAACCATACACTTAATAAAGTTGATTCTTAGACTTCACGTGACCTACTTATAGTCCCCTATAGGTCAAGCGGGTAAATTTCTCCAAAATAATATATGGGTGAGACCCCTTTGGAAGCAGTTGTTGTTATATTAAGTACTTTGGCTGTTGTTAAATATGTGATAAATCGGTCCACAACTTATTCTTTAATAAATGAAGCGACCTTAATTCATTTTTCTACGCTAATATTTATTGTTTGATGTGTAAACGCAGGGGGATAAATTTATATTTCACAACACAATCACAAAAACAGCGTAACATGTAACGCGTAAGACAAAATGGGTCTGACTTATGATTGTATTGGTGAAAAAATTATGATATGTAATAACCTGTTTGAAAATGAAAAAGAAAAAATAAAAAATTAAAAATGAAAAATTAAAAATGAAAAATAAAAAATGAAAAATGCAAAATAAAAAATTAAAAATGAAAATTGAGATATGAAAAATAAAAAATGAAAAAAAATTAAAGATAAAAAAATTAAAAATAAAAAATTCAAAATGAAAAAAAATTATAAATAAAAAATTAAAAAAGCAAAATAGGAAATGAAAAATAAAAAATTAAAAATAAAAAATAGGAAATGAAAAATAAAAAATTAAAAATAAAAAATTAAACCTAAAAATGAAAAAAATAAAAAAAAAAATTAAAAATTAACAATAAAAAATGAAAAATGAAAAATTAAATGGAAAAAATTAAAAAAGAAAAGTAAAAAATTAAAAATAAAAAATTAAAAAAGAAAAATAAAAAATTAAAAATGAAAAGCGAAAAATTAAAAATGAAAAATAATAAATGGAAAATAGTAAGAGAAAAATGAAAATTTAAAGATAAAAAATTAAAAATAATGAATGAAAAATGAAAAATTATAAATGAAAAATTGAAAACAAAAAATGAAAATTAAATCTAAAAATGAGAAAATGAAAAATAAAAAACGAAAAATGAAAAAGAAAAAATTAAAGAAGAAAGGTAAAGATTGAAAAATGAAAAATAAAAAATGGAAAAGAAAAATAAAAAATAAAAAATGAAAATTGAAAAATTAAAAATTAGAATTGAAAAATAAAAAATTAAAAATAAAAAATGAAAAATGAAAAATAAAAAATGAAAAATTAAAGATAAAAAATGAGAAATAATGAATGAAAAATTTAAAATAAAAAATGAAAATTAAACATAAAAATGGGAAAATGAAAACTAAAACTGAAAAATAAAACGTGAAAAATAAAAAATTAGAAAGGAAAAAAGAAAAATAAAAAATCGAAAGTGAGAAATAATAAATGAAAAATGAAAAAGAAAAAATTAAAAAAGAAAAGTAAAAATTAAAAATAAAAAATGAAAATTGAAAAATAAAAATTGAAAAAGAAAAAATTAAAAAAGAAAAGTAAAAAATGAAAAACAAACATTTAAAAAAGAAAAATAAAAAATGAAAAATAAAAAATGAAAATCGAAAAATTAAAAATAAAAAATTTTAAATGAAAAATATAAAATGAAAAGTAAAAGCGAAAAATTAAAAATAAAAACTTGAAAAATAATAAATGAAAAATTTTAAATGAAAAATAAAAAATATCAAATGAAAAATAAAAAATTAATGATAAAAAACGAGAAATAATAAATGAAAAATAAAAAATTAAAAATTATATATGGGAGGGACCCCTTTGGAAACAGTTGTTGTTATATTACTTTTTGGCTGTTGTTAAATATGAGATATGTAAATCGGTTCAGAGAATCACAACTTATTCTTTAATAAATGAAGCGACCTAGTTCATTTTTCTGCGCTAATATTAATTGTTTAATGTGTAGACATCTACACCCGCAGAGGGTAAATTTCTATAAGACAAAATGGGTTGTAACTTATGATTGTATAGGTGAAAAAATTATGATATGTAATAACCTGTTTGAAAATAACAAATGAAAAATGAAAAATAAAAATGAAAAACGAAACCCTTTTAATTTTTCGGGTTTCGTTTTTCATTTTTTATTTTTCATTTTTCATTTGTTATTTTCAAACAGGTTATTACATATCATATTTTTTTCGAAAGCCGAAAAATGAAAAATAAAAAATGAAAAATGAAAAACGAAAACCGAAAAATGAAAAATTAAAATTAAAAAATTAAAAATGAAAAATAAAACATGAAAAATTAATAATAAAAAATTAAAAATCAAAAATGAAAAAGGAAAAATGAAAAATAATAAAAGAAAATTGAAAAATGAAAAATAAAAAATTAAAAATGAAAAATGAAAAATGAAAAATAAAAAATAAAAATAAAAATAAAAAATAAAACATAAAAAATAAAAAAATTAAAAATGAAAAATAAAAAATTAAAGATAAAAAATGAAAAATAGTAAATGTAAGATAAAAAATGAAAAATAAAAAATAAAAAATAAAACATAAAAATTAAAAAATTAAAAATGAAAAACGAAAACCGAAACATTAAAAATAAAAATGAAAAATAATAAATGAAAAATTTTAAATGAAAAATAAAAAATATAAAATGAAAAATAAAAAATTAATGAAAAAAAACGAGAAATAATAAATGAAAAATAAAAAATGAAATATGATATATGGGAGGGACCCCTTTGGAAACAGTTGTTGTTATATTACTTTTTGGCTGTTGTTAAATATGAGATATGTAAATCGCTTCAGAGAATCACAACTTATTCTTTAATAAATGAAGCGACCTAATTAATTTTTCTGCGCTAATATTAATTGTTTAATGTGTAGACATCTATACCCGCAGAGGGTAAATTTCTATAAAACAAAATGGGTGTAACTTATGATTGTAAAGGTGAAAAAATTATGATATGTAATAACCTGTTTGAAAATAACAAATGAAAAATAAAAAATGAAAAACGAAACTCGAAAAATTAAAAACGAAAACCGAAAAATGAAAAATAAAAAATGAAAAATGAAAAACGAAAACCGAAAAATGAAAAATGAAAATTAAAAAATTAAAAAATTAAAAATGAAAAATCAAAAATGAAAAAGGAAAAATTAAAAATAAAAAATGAAAAAGGAAAAATGAAAAATAATAAAAGAAAAGTGAAAAATGAAAAATAAAAAATTAAAATTGAAAAATGAAAATTAAAAAATAAAAAATAAAAAATAAAAAATAAAAAATAAAAAATAAAAAATAAAAAATGAAAAATGAAAAATAAAAAATTAAAGAAAAAAAATGAAAAATAGTAAATGTAAAATAAAAAATGAAAAATAAAAAATAAAAAATAAAAAATTAAAAATGAAAAATAAATGATAAATAAAAAATTAAAGATAAAAAATAGTAAATGAAAAATAACAAGTAAGAGTGTTAAATTCGGCTGTGCCGAATCTTTGATACCCTCCACCTCGGTTTGTTAAACTTAATACCAAATTATTTCAGCAAATTCTTTGGGTTGGTTTTCTTCTTTTCTATTATTTCGGATTTATTTCGGTGTTTGCTTTTTGGTCATCGTGGTTGCTGATCGGCATGCATTTTGGTTATATACCTATATGCATGCGTTTCCGGTTATATGACATAACTTCTCGTTTAATTTAGTTTTTGCTAATTAAATAGCTCGCCCTAACCTCCATTGCAAAGGTAATGGTTGTGTAGAGTGGCTATATGCATTAAATCGTGCTAATTGGAGATGGCTGTATAGTTTCTTTTAACTGGCCAAATATTTCTTCATTGTGGCCATATAGGTTGGATGGAGTAACAAAATAATAACCAAAAAAAAAGCTCTCTCAACTTTTTTTTAAAATATTGCCATATTTTGAAAACATAGAGAATAAATTTATAATAATAAATAATCAAATTAGGGATGAAAAACGCAAAAAACGAAAAGTCCCAAACATTTTAAATAAAATAATTTAATGTTATCTTTATTTTCTGAAAAACTTCAAATTTTCATCCAAAAAAAATTTTGAAAATTTATATATAAAAAATAACATTCTCATAAAATTACGTTTACTTATGTAACAATTTTTATGTTAGCAATTCTTAAATATCATTTGAGGTTTTCTTAAATTCATTGAATTTAAATTAATATCGACAAATCTGTTTTTCTATTTATTTAAATTGTAAAGGAGTGGCATCTCTGTCAAAATAAGCGAAAAACACAAAGAATAGAAAAAAACAAATTACTTCGTGTTTGACAGGATGATTTTATGTTTATGTTTAATATCTTTATTTTTTTTACTAATATTTCTGTTTATTTATTTGAAAATGAAATAATGAATTGAATATGCTATTTAATTTTTTTATTTATATAAAAAAGTTTTTTAATTAAAGCAAAATATTTTCACTATTTCATGATTTTTATTTATGTATGACGACATTTCAACCTAAAAATTTAAGTTTTTATCGATTGGATAAACAACACAAAAATGGTTGTCGTTTAGATAACAACAACAGCTGACTTTAACAATAGCGAATATCGTTTCAAAATTTTACTGATAATTTTGCAATTTTCTTTTTTTTTTACAATTCGACTATCGTTAAAAGAAGTTACTGAATCGCGGTACTGAAAAGTTATTAATATCTCCTGAATGGCAATATTTTTTTTAAATGTAATCATTTTTATATGTAAAGATATTTCTAAATTTAAAATTATTATTTCCGACGTTTTGATATGATTTTCTGAAACTCAATTAATATTTTCTAATTTATAATTGGAAATTTTATTTTCAGTTTAAAAAGTGAAATTTTGTATTTATGTGAATAATAATGCTTTATTAATTATAAACAATTTTTAAAAATTAGATGTAATCGCAATCAGATATTTTATAGGTAAAGCAGAATAATAATTCTATATAACTATGTAGAACTGTTTTGTAAGCAAAAAACTCATTGACGAACTCGGTAACTCTATTTTGTAAAGACAACAAAAAGTTAACCCCCCAATCTCACATCACACTGAAATTGTAAAATCGTTGTGTACGTATTATCAACGAAAAATTGTTCGAATTAGTCGAATCCATCGCCATTAAATTTTATGCTCAAACATCTGACTGCAATCTCATTTTTAAAATGTTGTCGAAGCGTAAACTTGAAAAAATTTGTATACTTCTCTCTCTTATTTTATTTTAAGTAGAGTTACCAAGTTTATTATACAGGCACATGTTTGAGGGAAAATGTTTACATTTATTATTATTAGTATTATTTTAATAATAGTTAATAATATTTATGCTCTATAATTAACAAACTTGCGTTTTTGTATGCGCATTTCAAAAAATAAATCATTATAATAGATTTAACAAGTTAAAACTTTAATTACAATTTTACAGAATCCAGTAAATTTGCATTAAATTTATAACAGGGTAACATTAATCATCGTTAGTGTCTGCCACTATTCGCACGAAAAATTTGGTGCCATTAGTGTGACCACTGCGGAAAATGTGTGTGTATTAGTAAAAAAAAATGTGAGTGTATTGAGTTTTTCGAACTTGCAGTGTGATGTGAGATTGGTGGGTAATATGCAAAACTTATGTTCATATTTGTAAAAGAATAATGAAAAAACGTATGAAATAAAAGACCAACCCGTGTATACTCTTAACATTGTTCTGTATGATATCTAGTTGAAAATATTAACATTCATGTTAAAATAGAAAAAACTATTGCAAAGCTAATTAGAACAAACAAAAATTATGCCGGCATCTACTGTGGCATAGTCACGCTGAGCAAAATGAAGTGACACTCTGTTAATACAAAAGAAATGTATTTTCCCCACAACAAAATACTGCAGAATTTTATGTAAATAAAATAACCGATTTATTTCTAACATGCAGTTACTATGAATATACATACATACATATATATAATATATGTACATTATTTGTATTATTTAATATGTGTATGTATGTATATTTAAATATTACACACAAAAAATACAACATGAAACGTTATTTTTGTGTTTTTCTCTTTAAATAAATTAATACATAAATTTTTTGCTAAATTTACATTTGGGCAATTCACAACAGGTGTTGTACATTGTATGTTGTATTGAAATACACAATACAATCATTTGTTGTGAACACTCAGTTGTATTTTCATATTGTAAAACGCTTTCTTTAGTAATTTTCGATCCAACGAGGAAAGATCGCTTCGTCGCTTCTGCTATTTTGTATAAGAGAAAACACTTGTCAGTGTTTACCCTGGAGTTTTAGTTACGTACCTCTTGCATTTTAATTTATAATGAAAAAAAAAATGTTAAATGTTTTGGTTGGTACTGAAAGAGAAAATACATACTAAAAATATAAACATTAATTTTTATATAAATAAACTTATCGATGTATTTGCGTTATTTGCATTATTTGCCATATTTTATTTTATAATTATTTATGCTGATAATATTCTATGTATTTGTTTTTTCATTTTCATAAAAACTGGCATTCACTTGGAACTGATATGTTATGATACAATATACAACATTTACTAAACATAGCAAATGAAGTTGGATCGTGTATCAGATTTTTCAGTGAAAATTATCAACAACAGTTTTACACTATTGTAAAGTGATACACGATACAGGAGAAAAAACGATACATTACCCATTGTGAATTGCCCAATTGTTTTTTTTTATTAACAACTAGGTATTTTAGCATTATTTGCTTTAGATGTTGGTGAATTTTTACTCCCTTTATATTAACTCGTAGTGTCTGCTTGTCGAAAAAATTTTGGATCGATTTTAACCACTTTCCCGTGACCCAATCGATCTGAAATTTTGCAGGCAGGCTTGTGGCAATGACAGAAATGATCTAACATATTTTTTTAGTGATGCCAAAACAATGGAAACTTTAAAATTTTTCTACCAGAGTTGATAAAAAAATGTACAAAGGGTTTGTTTTTGTTATATTATTACCATAACGACCACAAAAACAACAAGTCCAGCTATGAAAACAATGCAACATTTAGAATAACAACAAGAACAATATAGAAATATCATGTTTTTCATTTTTTTTTTACTTTTTCAGAGATTTCCCTGGACCTGTTCCACCGATTTTAATGATTTTTGAAGTAGAAATCTTTCCATGAATTTGGTGAATCATTCTCACTAAAAATGATCACTGTAGCTGCACTATTGAGGGCGTGATCGTGACAAGAACAACATAGAAAATTATTTTTTTTTCAAGACTTTTTTAGTTCTTCATTCAAATCTCGGGCCCTAATCGACCGATTTGGACGATTTTAAATAGCAAACTTCTCAGGATGTTAGTGAATCATTCTTATGTCAACGAGTACCCTAGCTGCCGGATTGATGCCGTCATCGTGATTTCCACAGACGGACAGACGGACATCGCTATATCAACTCCGGTTGTTATAAGGATCACAAATATATAAATTTTATGGGGTCCAAAATTTTTTTTCTAATTATTACAAACGGAATGACAAACTTATATATACCCTCTGCACACTGGAGTGGAGGGTATAACAACTCTACAACAGCAACAATGACAGTCATATGTTTTTCAAATAGGAAAAAACTGTTTATGTGTTAGTTTCGGTCATTCCCCAGTATGCATTGAAATATTAAGTTCTTAAATTGATGTCAAATGTAATTCTCAACTTGGGTTGAACAATTTTTCTCCTTGTTTGCTTTCAACTTGACATCAAGTTGAGACTTAACATTTTTTCCAATCTTTGAGAAACATTTTTACTCTCAATTGGATATCCAACACTTTTCTCCACTTGAGACCAAACATTTTTTCAACTTGAATACGATTTGTGTTAAGTCTGAGATATTATTTAAATATGTCATAAATAATAAATTAAATTAAAAAATGCCAAAAAGTACAAATAAATCATTGATATATTTTTAATTATTTCTGCTTTTTGTCGAATTTTTCAAAAAATGTACAACTAATTAATTCATTTATTTTTAATTCTAGATTTTAAAAAATGTACATAATATGTACATTTAATGTTAAATATGTACATAGTAATGTTAAATATATAATGAAATTAAATTGAAACATTAAAAAAAGTACATTGTTTTCATTTCTAAAATTAGTATAATATGGCAATTCCGTACCTTCCATTTGATACCGATTGGAAATATTTCTTTGCTATCAAGTTGAGAATCACAAATTTCTCAATTTGATAACTATGAAAATCGCCATATAAAAAATGTGCCTTTTAAGTTGAGAAGACTATATTCGAACTATTGAGGGCATTTGAGAGTTAACGTTGGAGATTTGAGAAATGTATTTGATCTCAAATGCACCTCAAGTTGATAGCAAACAAAAATGTTTATTGGGACATTTATTGTAGGGTCGTTTGCACACACACAAAAAATAGAAAATAAATTGTCAATAAGCAAAGCAAGTGGCTTCGAAATTCGATGATGCCAGTTAATCATTTTTTGTTCACGCGGAATTTATAATTGGAGGAATTTTTTTCTCGAGAAATGTATTTTCCGTGAGAAAGAAATTCCTTGAGAATATTCATAATTGGGATGAATAACTTTTAATTGGAACTTTTTAGTCAGAATAAATCATAATTCTAGTTAGATATTGGTTAATATTTAATTAGAAAAAATATTGTGGTGGCATCTACGCAATTATTGAGGCAGTCACGGAAAAATTAAATGCAAGTCTGTTTTTTTTAATATAACAAAAATGGATTTTCCCTTTAACAAAATATGGCAGAATTCTTTATAAATGAAATGCAAAATGGAAAATCAATTTTGTGCTAATTCTTAACAAAATTAATAAAATATATATATGTATTATTAATTTATTAATATTTGTAATTTTATTTGACACAATTTCACACACAGTTTTACAGATCAACTGTTTTAATTAGAAAAAATATTGTGGTGGCATCTACGCAATTATTGAGGCAGTCACGGAAAAATTAAATGCAAGTCTGTTTTTTTTAATATAACAAAAATGGATTTTCCCTTTAACAAAATATGGCAGAATTCTTTAAAAATGAAATGCAAAATGGAAAATCAATTTTGTGCTAATTCTTAACAAAATTAATAAAATATATATATATATGTATTATTATATTTATTAATATTTGTAATTTTATTTGACACAATTTCACACACAGTTTTACAGATCAACTGTTTTCAACTGATTTAGAAGTTTTCTGTTTTTGAAACAGTAGTGCCAATTTGTAACATTTTGTGATGTAATGAAAATCGCAGAATAATAAGTTAATACACAATAAAAAATATTAAATTTTTAAGTTTTATATACATATTGCAATAAAAAAAACTTTGGTAAA
Source organism: Cordilura impudica (assembly GCA_963682025.1). Classification (NCBI taxonomy): domain Eukaryota; kingdom Metazoa; phylum Arthropoda; class Insecta; order Diptera; family Scathophagidae; genus Cordilura; species Cordilura impudica. The sequence goes on along the minus strand of OY821519.1, from coordinate 242,050,847 downwards.
TTTACATTGAAGATGGTCAGAAATGAATGAGAAAAAATATATAGACATTTTAGAAAAGCACATTTAATGTTAAACTTTATGCACAAAATATATGGGTTTTTGTTGTTTCGAATTTAACTGTGGCTCTAAGTGAAAAGTTTTAGACCGATCGTATATTACATCTTGAGGATCCTCACCTAATATTTTCAAATATTTTAAATTCTTTTAACTCATTTAACCTCATTACGAAAATAGTAAAACAGTAAATATAGAAAATCCACGCACCTCAAAAAATTGTTTTCTATGAAATAAATTAAAGACATTTCATATTATACAATTTTCTTTCAAAAATGTATCAATTATTGACATATAGTATTTGTACATATATTTGTATAGATTTCGCAGTATGAAAAGAACTATTATTTCTTTATTTAGAATATATGTAAGTATTGCTCGCAAAAAAATGCAACATCATGAATGAAACACATAGACGACTGCTGGCAGCAGCATTTGTAGTCGTATAGTCAGCTACTTGATTTTTCTGAATACGACAGCAACATATAATACAAATGCATTTTTATTTAAATATACAATTACTTTTACTTATTTAAAATGCATTAGTACAACGTAAAAATAAATAAATTAGTTTAACGCCTTTTGATTATTAATGGAATTATAGCCTTTCATTTTGCGATTTTTTTTTTAAACAAAATAAAATATTTCATAGCACTAACTTCTTTTACATATTTTGTTATATTGTCAACACTATTTTTGTTTTGTAGCCAACAAAACACACTTGCAGTTTTTTTTTTCTATTTGAAGAACATATGACTGCCATTGTTGATGTTGTAGAGTTGTTTTTTTTTTGATTTTGTTTCGTTAACTCTTTTGTATTAAAGCACCTCCAATATATGTATCCATTTTAGTTTGCAAATTCAGTATATTTATAATTTATTACTTACAGCAAAAAATAATAGAAACAATTTTATCAGTTATGCTTACGAAACTATATAAATAGACTTGAAGTTGGCTGCAAAAGCAGTAGCCTGTGTAAAGAACAAGTTAGCGACATGTAACTGTTACGTAACGTGTCAGCCTTTTTTTCACATGAAAAGTATTGGGACGTTCCGGTTACGTTCGGTAACTGTTTTAAATGATTTTCATGTAAAAAAAAACAACTGACTCGTTACGGTTACGGTTAGAAAACATTGACCTTTTATATGTATTATAATGCTATGAATGCATTTATCTTTATTTTATTTTATTTATATATTCTTTTTTTTTGTATTGTATATTATTTTTTTTTATTATTACTATTTCATTTAATTATTTTTTTCTTTAAATAAATTAACACATAAAAATTTGTTTTTTAAATTATTGGTGAACTTTTACTCCCTTTATTTACTGCCTTTATATTAACTGGTAGTGTCTGCTTGTCGACAAAATTTTGGATCGATTTTTAGCCCCTTTCCCGTGAGCCAATCGATCTGAAATTTTGCGTGCAGGCTCGTGGCAATGACAGAAATGATCTAACAAATTTTTTTAGTGATGCCAAAACAATGGAAACTTTTAAAATTTTCTACCAGAGTTCACAAAAAAATGTACAAAGGGTTTGTTTTTATTATATTATTACCACAACGACCACAAAAACAACAAGTCCAGCTATGACAACAATGCAACATTTAGAATAACAACAGGAACAATATGGAAACATCATGTTTTTCATTTTTTTTTTAATTTTTCATAGATTTACCTGGACCTGTTCCACCGATTTTAATGATTTTTGAAGTAGAAATCTTCCCATGAATTTGGTGAATCATTCTCACTAAAAATTATCACCCTAGCTATCCTATTGAGGGCGTGATCGTGACAAGAACAACATAGAAAATTATATTTTTTCAAGACTTTTTTTAGTTCTTCATTCAAATCTCGGGCCCTAATCGACCGATTTGGACGATTTTAAATAGCAAACTTTTCAGGATGTTAGTGAATCATTTTTTATACCAACGAGCACCCTAGCTGCCCGATTGATGCCGTCATCGTGATTTCCACAGACGGACAGACGGACAGACGGACAGACGGACAGACGGACAGACGGACAGACGGACATCGCTATATCAACTCCGGTTGTTATAAGGTTCACAAATATATATATTTTATGGGGTCCAAATTTTTTTTTCTAATTATTACAAACGGAATGACAAACTTATATATACCCTCTGCACACTGGAGTGGAGGGTATAAAAAAATGAAAATTAAAAAATGAATAATAAAAAATTAAAAAAGAAAAATAAGAAATGAAAAATATAAAATTAAACCTAAAAATGAAAAAATTAAAAATAAAAAATTAAAAATGAAAAATGAAAGAGAAAAAATTAAAACTGAAAAATTAAAAACAAAAAGTGAAAAATGAAAAATGAAAATTAAAAAATAAAAAATGAAAAATAAAAAATTAGAAATAAAAAATTAAAAATAAAAGATTAGAAATGAAAAATTAAAAATAAAAAATGAAAAACAAAACATGGAAAATAAAAAATTAAAAAGGAAAAATGAAAAATGAAAAATAAAAAATCAAAAATGAAAAAGAAAAAATTAAAAAAAGAAAAATAAAAAATTAAAAATAAAAAATAAAAAATGAAAAATGAGAAATAAAAATTGTAAAAGAAAAGTTAAAAATTAAAAATTAAAAATAAAGAATCAAAAATAAAAATAAAAAATTCAAAATAAAAGCGAAAAATGAAATATAAAAAATTTGAAAGGTAAAATAAAAAATGAGAAATAAAATATGAGAAATAATAAATTAAGAATGAAAATTAAAAATAAAAAATATAAAATGAAAAATAAAAAATTAAAAAAGAAAAATAAAAAATGAAAAATAAAAAATGGAAAATGAAAAATGAAAGATTAAATTAAAAATTTACCGGTTGAAATAATAAATAATAATAAATATTTTTATATTAGCAGAGCCCCTGCAGTTGATTGCTATAAGTGATACATATAGCCATAAAAAATCTTTAATTACTAGATGTTTACACATCTCCCCTTTGATCGGACTCACATGATTTTTATACCCTATACCACTATGTTGTTTGGGTATAATGAGTTTGTGCTGCTGTTTGTAACAACCAAAAATATTTGAATCAGAATCACTTTCTGAGTTGATTTAAAAATGTCCGTCCGTCCGTCCGTCCGTCTGTGTGTCCATTTAAAGCTTGTAATCAAACTGCAGGTCGCAAATATGAATATATTTTGATGAAATTTGGTACATAAGCTTTTATCGGCCATGGGATGAACGCTATTGAAATTGGTGAGAATCGGTCCATGTTCAGACGTAGCCCCCATACAAATTACCCATATGAAATCGACATAAATTGCCATAAGATCCAAATTGGCATATAGATCTTACCCAAATTGGGTTTGTATGCGTTCATTACATCCACTAATGAGTAGTCCAAAAATGATCCCTTTGACCCCATATAGAGCTACTTCCCGATCTTCACTTAAATCTATTAAAAAACAAAAATATTGCACTGATTCTTCTCAAATTTTGTTTGTACATATTTTTGCAAAATACAAGAGACTTTACCAAACATGATCAGGATCGGTCCATTTTTGGACCTAGTCCCTTTATAGATATAGCATCCGATATGAACTTTTTCATATCTGCAGCCAAAAAAATTAATAAAAGTCCCACTCAAATTTGGTTTTTGCTTATTTTCAATGTCCAGTTAGTTGGGCCTAAGAGATTGGGTTTCTAAACGCATGGTATAGGGTATCGTATGGTCGGTCTAGACCGACTATAATTTTCTTACTTGTTTTTATTTAAAAAAGAATTTAACATTATATTACATTTTTCACCTGAAAATTTTTAAAGCAAAATTTGGTTAAACTAAAAAAAAAAAACAAGTAAGAAAATCATAGTCGGTCTAGTCCGACTATAGGATACCCTATACCAAGTGTTTAGAGAAAGGTTGTATAAAATAAGAAATCAAATATGAGTGACATTGTTTATAATTTTTTGCCTGATAATATGAAAAAGTCCCTATCGGATATTATATTTATATGTAGACTACGTCGAAGAGTGGACCGATTCTGACCATAGTGGGTAAATTCACATATTTTTTGCAAAAACATATAGAAATCATTTATAAAAAAATCTGTAAATTATTTTTGTTTTTTAATAGACTTAAGTGAAGATCGGGAAATAGCTTTTTATGGCGGCAATGACTAAGTATTATCCTACAAAATTTATTTTTTGACTACTAGTTAGTTGGTGTAATAAACACACACAAACGCATTTTGACCGGCATTTATATGATAATTTGGGTCTTATGGCAAATTTAAGTCGATCTCACAGGGGACACTTTTAAGGGGACTGGGTCTGAACATTCACCGATTTTCATCAGTGAAAACTTATATAGAAAATTTCAAACAGACGGACGGACGGACAGACATCACTATATTGACCCAAAAAGTGATTCTAATGCCGTTTTCTTTTCTGACAAAAAATGTCGCCCTTTTTTGCCCTTTTTTTGAAAAGTGTATTTTTTTTATATATTCTGAATTAAGTGCAACCTTATATTATATATCAATCGTGCTCTGTTCTCAAAGTGCTCTGTTCATAAATGCAAAAAAAAAATTTGATTATTATCCTCTTGGAAGTCATAGGGTGAAAATATTCAAAAAAAGGGGAACAATGGGGAAATATTCTCACACCATGACCTGAAAGAAGTCAATGGCTGGAAGTTTATGTGGCTTACGAGGGCTCGACTTCGAGACCTTTCGACTGATGTAAAAGATAAGGTTGCTTTTAATTCAGAATATATAAAAAATACACTTTTCAAAAAAAGGGCAAAATAAGGGCGACATTTTTTGTCAGAAAAGAAAACGGCATAAGGCAATTGGTATAATAACACTAGGTCTAGGTCCAATTTTTGTTCGGTAGTTATAAACATCAGCACAAACTAAATACACGCTGGCCACATAGGGGTATTGGGTATAAAAACTAACTCCTCATCTCTGAAATTTTTCTCTCACATCGAAAATTATTGATATCTTAGTAATTTTACTCAAAAAATTTGGTAAAAAATTTGTTACACCACAAAATATATTTTGAGCTCAAAAAATATTATACACTTGAAAATTTGCACCTTACAAATTTTTCAATTTATTAATTTTTTGAGGATAAAAAATAAATTTGTACTACGTTAACAAATTTCCCTCCATTTTAACAAACTACTTTTTAACCAGAATGCTGGTTGGAACTGCTACTGCCACCACAAATAGATGCTATTCGCACTGATTCACAACAGACGATGAGTTCGACATTTTAACTCCTTTGGCAACTACCAATACTCTTTAAAAGTTTAATTAATCTTCTAAAAAATGTAATCAAATTAGTGCTTAAGTACTAACAACTAGAATCCTTTCTTTATTCTAATTAAATGTCTTGTTATCTCATTTATGTACCGCCATTTAGAAATGCCAAAACCAAGATAACACAATTATCATTATTTCTAATGTTCATGACAAGTATCCCATAAACGAATGAAGCTCAGAATAAAATCTTTATAAAAAAGGTGACACAATACCATAATTCGTTGGCAAAAAGAATATTAACAACAAAATTAAAAACCATAAAACTCTTAAAAAACATTCATTTAAAAAGATAGAGAGAGAGAGAGAGTAAGAGAGAGAGAGGGAGAGAGAGAGTGTAATGAAAAAAATGAAAGAATTAATAAGTTAGGATGATTACAAAAAGCGCATTTACAGGCACAACAAAAGCAAAAAATCATCAAAGGATTCTATGTGTAGACGTCCTGATTTTAGGCTGATGACAAAAACTAAAACAAAAGCTATAAACGAACCGGTACAACAACACTGTGCATCACAGAGAATCGTACGTACGCCAAAGGAAAAGTTTCAATTACACCAAATTACTGGAAAAGGCGTCAATCAGCATTAATGGCCAGAATGTAAATAGTAGATGATGATTGCAAGGTACTTAACCCTTTTTGGGGGAGGAAGTTTGCGTTCTGTTGAGTTTTTATTTCGCACGCTATTTTTTTTTTTTTTTTTGATTCATTTTATTTATATTTTTTTTGTAAAGGTGGGTGTGTTTTATCATCATCATAAACCTTTAGTGGTTTCACAGTCAGACCAACGTTATTGACAAAACTTAAACTCTATAATCAAGCTCTTCAAGCAGTTCTTTAAAATGTTGCTCCTTATGGAAAACAATAATAGTTTAAAAGAGAATTATAGGTAGTTTTATGACGTTGGCGGAAGTTTGATACTTCAAACATGAGTGATTTTATGCGGGCTGACAATGTGCATGTTTTGCTACAACAAATATCAACTGGACTCTTCAACGCAAAGATGACATCAATTTGACTGACTATACAAGATGGTCACGTGTCTGAACAGCTAACAACAAAATGAAAAAAAGTAATGCTCTACATGTTGAAATTCAGCTTGGCGAGCTCGAATTAACATAAAAGGATTATGCATGCGTCAAAAAAAAAAGGGGAAATAATCAACGTTGTTAATGACCATAAATACGAGTATAACCTAACTGAATAACCCTTTTACTGTTATTCTGAAGTTCACAAACCAAATATACTCCTATAGGTACCACAATTTTTTTTCTTACTACTTTGGGACGGACGAATGAAATTTGACTTTCATATTATTGTTTTTGTTGTTTTTTTTTCTAAATATTTTTGTGCTTAATTACTTGTATCTGATTGCCAGGATTTTTTTCATTTGTTTGACTTTTTGTTGTGTGTTCCCATCATTAAAAGCTTTGTGCTGGAATAAAGGGTTACTATTTTTATTATTTCTCATTTATTTTTTGTTGTTAATCAAGCAACCAACCACCTTGAAATATGGCGTGGTAGTGTGAGTGCTGTTACAATCAGTAACCCAAATCAGGGTACAGTTTTTGTTGAAATCATTTAACTTTTGTTTTCATTAAATATTTATTAATAAATGTTTAATGGCTAGTTAAGGGTCAGTCAGCGAGGGCTAATATTCTATGGTGAAATATTATTGAAATGCGGGATGAAAAAAATATTTAATTTTTATACGAAAATAGACCACAGTCAACTTAATTCACTCAAGGCATGGCTAATAAATTTAATAAGTATTTCAAAACTTCTAAATAACTATTAACTAAAATCCTTTCTGAATGGATTACATGCAGCAATACCAGTCGTGCTGGGTTATTGAACCGTAAGCGTAGTGTGCGTAAATAAGCAGAGAGAATGAACAAAACTAAAGTATTAATTTTTTTAAAGTTAAATACTTAACCCATAATTTTGTACCTACACTTGCTAAAAAAAAGTATTCGTACACTTTGAAAATTTTAAATATTAATAAAAAATTTAATAAAAGATTTTTAGTTGCGATTGACAAATTGGGAACTTTACTTGTTTTTCGCAAAAACTTACTGAACGTTTCTACTTCAATTATGTTGTTTACAATGCAAAAAAAAACAAGTAAGAAAATTATAGTCGGTCTAGACCGACTATACGATACCCTATACCATGCGTTTGGAAACCCTATCTCTTATTCCCAACTAACTGGACATAGAAAATAAGCAAAAACCAAATTTGAGTGGGATTTTTATTAATTTTTTTGGCTGCAGATATGAAAAAGTTCATATTGGATGCTATATCTATATGGGGACTAGGTCCAAAAATGGACCGATCCTGACTATGGTTGGTAACGTCTCTTGTATTTTGCAAAAACATATACAAACAAAATTTGAGAAGAATCAGTGCAATATTTTTGTTTTTTAATAGATTTAAGTGAATATCGGGAAGCAGCTCTGTATGGGGCCAAAGGGATCATTTTTGGACTACTCATTAGTGGATGTAATGAACGCATACAAACCCAATTTGAGTAAGATCTATATGACAATTTGGATCTTATGGCAATTTATGTCGATTTCATAGGGGTAATTTGTATGGGGGCTAGGTCTGAACATGGACCGAATTTCACCAATTTCAATAGCTTTCATCCCATGGCCGACAAAAGCTTATATACCAAATTTCATCAAAATATATTCATATTTGCGACCTGCACTTTGATTACAAGCTTTACATGGACACACAGACGGACGGACGGACGGACGGACGGACGGACATTGTTAAATCAACTCAAAAAGTGATTCTGATTCGATCGGTATAATTAAAGATGGGTCTGTGTCAAATATTTTTGGTTGTTACAAACAGCAGCACAAAGTCGTTATACCCAAACCACATAGTGATATAGGGTATAAAAATGCAGTATGGCAACTACAAGTGCCAAAAAAAGTAATCGTACATTTACAATTGGGTGTATCCAACGTATTTTGAAACGACGAGGAGTTAAGTTATATCGATTTTATTTTAGTACAAAGACAAACTTGTTTGTATGAAGTTGATTTAACTTAATTATATTTCTTTTGGAAACATTATTGCGAGATGAGTTACAAAATTAAAGATATTGATGCTGACAAGAGAATTTTCTTAAATTCTCGAAAAACAAAACCATTTTGGCGTCAGTAGAACAGAAACCCAGAACTACTGCTTCCCAACTTAGTTCTAAAATCAAAGACATACATGAAGATATCGTTTGCGAAATAATATAAAAATGGTCGTGTAGCACATAGAAAACTACTCATTTCCTACGTCAATAGACGGCAACGCTCCATAAATGGGAACGTGTTTTTTTTTTCAGATTAAAACAGGTTCTTTATTTTCGGCATTAAATAATACATTTTTGTATAATTTTTTCCTTTTTTCCTTGCATAAAATTTATCAAAGACAAAAATCCTTAAATAAATTTAAAAAAAAATCTATAACATTAATAGGTTAAGCGATTTTTTGTGACTGATGTTTTGTTCTACCGTTTTATCCCGATCTTGACCAAACGTATATTATTTGAAAGGTGTTTCCTTTTAGCCTACTTCCGGATTTATTCTTCTTTATTTGCCTATTCGATTTTCGAATGTTAGTGACCAATACAATCACATTTCAATAAATTCATAAGGTTTTTAAAATTTCAGCATAACCGTCTCTATTTCTCGCCTCGCTTAGAAGATTTCCTACACCTCGGATACCAGTCCACGCCTGAATATTTTTAAGCCATGTTGTTTCCCGTCTGCCTCTCGTGGGTATTCCTTCAATATTTGCTCTCGTAATAACTTGTAGCATCTTATATTTTGGGTTTCTCATAATATGCTGTCTTTCGTCTCTTTATAGTGGGGACAAGTTCTCTTACGCGGTGAACTTTTCTTAAAGCTTCGCTATTCGATATAAAATGGGTCCATGGTATTTTGAGTATCCTTCGATAAATCCACATTTCGAAGGCCTCCAGTTTCTTTATGTCCACTGCTTTAATGGTACATGCCTCCATCGCATATAGCCGGACTGACCATACATATGCCTTGATAAATCTTAACTTCGTTTCAAGATTAATGTCATGGCTGGTGAAAACTTTTTTATATTTAAAAAATGTGTCTGTTGCCATTTCGATACGGTATCTTATTTCATTTGAACCATCCCATTTGTCATTCAGCGTAACGCCGAGATATTTAAAACTATGTTCTCTGTCGACGTAGGAGTCTTGTATTTTAAAGCTGGTTATGTTGTGGTTATTTTTTCTGCTAATGATCATGTATTTTGTTTTTCGTATATTAATCTTCAGACCGTATGCTTCACTGTATGTCGTCAGTTTGTAAACTAGATCTTGAAGCCCCGACATACTATCAGCTAGTAAGGTAGAGTCATCAGCATATCTAATGTTGTTAAGAAATGTGCCGTTTATATATATGCCCTTTCGAACGTTGCTGATGGATTCATGAAAAATTTTTTCGGAGTAGATATTGAATAATAATGGAGACAATATACAGCCAGGTCTGACTCCTCTGGAAATTATTATATTTTCCGTCAGCTCACCGTTGATATCTACTTGCGCTGTTTGATGCCAATACAGGCTCTTAATGCATCTAATTTCCTTGTCGTCTATACCTATGGACATAAGAATTTCCATCATTTTATCATGTCGCACTGTGTCGAAAGCTTTGTCGTAATCAATAAAGCACAAGAAAACATCCTTCTGTACATTTCTGCATTTCTGAACCAATATCTGTATAGAAAATAGTGCTTCGCGGGTGCCCATTCCTTCTTTAGAGCCAAACTGAGATGCGCCCATTGCCTTCTCGCATTTTTCATAAATTCTGGAGTGAATTATTCTGAGGAATATTTTTAGGGCATGGCTCATTGGGCTGATAAGCCTATAATCATTACAATATTTTGGGTGTTTTTTCTTAGGAATGGTTATGAATGTTGATCTAAGCCAATCTTGTGGGTATTGATCCGTATCATAGATGTAGTTAAACAAATCTATTAATAGTTGGATATTGTCGTCGTCTATCAACTTCAGTATTTCAGAAGGAATTTCATCAGGACCACAGGCTTTTTTGTCTCTTATAAACCTTACCTGCAGATTCCACCTCCGTTTTAGTGATAAAAGATCCTGTTAGTGGTTGTTGTATCTGCGCTTCATAATTTGATCGGGTTCTATCAGTAAACATTTGTCTAATATATTCAGTCCATATAGTCTTCTTTTCTGTAATATCGAAAGCAGCTTCGTTGTTGTTGTTGTATAGTACAACTGTGGTTGATTTGCGGTATATCCCTGCGGCTTCTTTTAGTTTTTTGTGGAGATTACAGTCGTCATGCAAGTATTGTAAACTTTCGATCTCCTGGCATTGTCTATTCAGGTGTTTCTTTGCTATCCGTATTGCTGTTTGAATCTCCCTATTTAATTCATAATATAGCTCATAATTTGAGTTTTTGTATTTGCTACGTTCTTTCATTAGTTCTAATATTTCCATTTTCATCCATTCTTTTCTTTGAGCTCTTTCGCTGTTTCCCAGTGTATTGTCTGCTATTGATTTTAATGTGTTTTTAACAGAACTCCATACATTTTCAGTCTCTTCTCTACTAACGTTATTTAGTTCTCGATTTATTCGCTCCTTTACATTTGTTCGAATAGCGGGTACTTCGAGTTTTCCCAAATCTAGTTTCCTGCGTACTTTTCTCCTTTTGGTTAAGGAGTGTTTTAGGTACAAGTTTGCCATTAGGAGATTGTGGTGCGATGGTACGTCCGCCCCTGGGTACGTTGAAGTTTTTTTTTGCTATAGTTGACCAATAACGTTTATTTATAAGTATGTAATCAATTTGATTCCTCACAATGTTACCTCTTCATCCTGTGGGGATTTCCAGGTTTAGAGTCGTCTTGGCGGAAGGCAGAATAGTGTGTTAGTTATTGTCGTTTTGTATTCCTGACAGAATTGGATTAGTCTGTCGCCTCTTTCATTTCTTTCTCCTAATCCGTAATTTCCTGTTGTACCAGGTACTTTATCTTCTCCTTGAATGATGGTTATCTTGTGAGTTTTCGTCATTTTCATAACATCTTTAATTTCATCATCAACTTCTTCGTCACTTTTATCAGCAGTGGGTGCATATATTTGAATAATATTTATATTTATTGGTCTGGCGTCTAGCTTTATAAGCATGACTCTGTCTGATTTTGGGATAACTCCGGATACCATTTTGCTATGTTATTTTTTACGATAATTCCCACGCCATTTCTGTGGTTATTGTTAAGGCTGCCTGAATAGTACATTTTCGTATTTTGGGAAGCAAATTCTCCACTATCTGGCCACCACGTTTCACTTACACCGAGTATGTCAATTTTGAGCCTGTTCATTTCGGCTATGGTATTAGCTAGTTTTCCAGCTTCATAAAGACATCGTACATTCCATGTACCGATGTTGAGTTTTTGTTTTGTTTTACCTCCGGGGATTCGTAGCACCCTCGTGTTTCCGGAGATTGAGGGCCGTACGTTATTGCTATTGTTCATTGTATGGTTTTCAAGGGACAGTACTTCAGTGGTTTCCCATAGCCTTCTGAAGGGTTTATAGTTTTCCTTCTGTGTATTCAGCCGCTCCTCTGAAGTGCAGACGCTGTTTGCTGCCGCCCAATATGAGACAGACGCAGCGATGGGTTGATTGGTTCATTCGCCTTAGATGTGATACATCAATCACTTCTTCGCCGTTGACTTTCCACGTTGCTCACATTAGCTAGTATTTTAACGGTTGTTATAATACCATTGCCCGGTGTTCACCTGCCCCGAAGGGTCGGAGGTCGTGGGTCTTCTTAGCTGTTTACAAGAACAAGGATTGGTTCTGGACTTTACCAAGTTAAAGACGATCAGTTTCGTTACCTTGTATGCACAACTCTGAACACCTGCGGATTTACATATTTTTAATTTTTTCCTTTATTTTGAGTAAATTGCATTTAAAGTTGCTACTAAGACATACATTGTTAATGCGTTCGTAATAAAATTGAGTTTGTTTTTTGTGTTGATTTGTGAATTGGCTATAATTGATTAGCATACTTTTAGGGATACACGATTACGGTATCAATTTTTATCTAATTTTCATGACTTCTTTAAATTAAATTAAGATAGATTGAAATTCGAGATATTTTGAATTCATATCGAAGAGAATTTTAAAATCCTTCAAACAATAAAAAAAAAAATAATCGGTAAATTGTATTTATATATGTATTAGCGTTATGATTGGGTTTATATATACACTAGCAGTATACCCGCTACGTTTTTAGCGTAATTATTATATAATATAATAAGAAATATAGTGTGAGTGACAATACGATGGAAACTTTTAACAAAATATATTTTTGAAGACGTGGACTGTCAATACTAAAAAATTTTATCATACAATTAAGAACTCTTTTATTAATTTACACATTTGTATGTTTTATTTATTTAACAAAGAAGAAATATTAACGTAAATTCAAAAAAAAAAAATTACAAAACTTAAAAGTATTCAGTTTTATGCTGTTGACAAAACAATGGAAACTTTTACTAAACAATAACACTGTGGAATAAATTATGGTCATGATCTTGGGGGTGGATGATTCCTTTGACGAACGATTGTATTAATTTATTTGAGTAAAAGTCCCGAAGCGTTTGGCCGTTTTCGGGCCATTTTAATATTTAATTTTTTCGTCAACCCTATTCGCCAACAGTATTCTAATTCCAGTTCGTGCGTTTTTTAGCAAGATCAATTCCAGCCAGTTGATTTTATGGATTTATTCATAGAATATTTCTCAATAATATTCTTTTACTTACGACTATCACTAAAATCATCTATTATTCTGGTTTTTAACTCTTCATAAAACTTTATTCTTGCCATTATTTTATAAAAATTGAAAGAAAAAGTCGGAATCTATAAATATTTAAATAACGGTTAAGATTTTTTTACATTTTGTTCCACTCGTTCTTCCATTTTTATTATTTGAAACAACTCTGGTAAGGAAATTTAACAGTTTCCATTGTTTTGGCATCATTAAAAAAATATTTCTTTTCTGTTTATCAATTTTTTTTTAATTGTATGTTTTGTAACAAATGTGTTATCTTCCAATATAGAACACACCGCATAGTGGTTTCGCAAAAAAATACATAACTTTATTACTAAGCGCGAAATTATTAAAAAACCAAATTGGCAAATTTAGAATTTTGGAAAAGTTTGCAATGTATTGCCACCCACTCTATTTAAGTACCACTTTCTTATTCATACCCACAGAAAAATAATTCACCAACCGAATTGTTTTAAAACTTAAGAACTGAATTTTCGATTGTATCAACAGAAATTATATAGCAACTATCCATTTTCTACTGTGATAAAATATATACTGTTGAGACAATAGAATTGTTATTGCAAGTAACTCAAAATTCGGTTACTAAATTCACCGCAATTCGGTTGGCAACATATTTGGTAGCCACAACTGATCTGTTTTCTGTGTGTAATAGGATCGAAAATTATTCAAATGATATGGATCAAAAATAATATTATTTGTAATATCGATGGGTTAATTTGGAAAAGAAGTAACTCAAGCCGTGGGACAAACGCTATTGAAATTGGTGAAAATGGGTGCATGTCCCAGTCCCCATTCAAATGACCCCTCTGATATGACTTAATTTGCCAGAAGATCCAAATTATCAAATAGAACTCAGTCGAATTGGGTTTGTGTATATTTATTACATCCATTAAACCATAGACCAAAAATAAACCCTATAGGACAATTCACTTAAATCTATCAAAAAAAAATTATTTCCCAACATCGGTTTGTATATTTGTTATTACCTAATATAGTCAGGATCAGTCCAATTTTCGACATAGATTTGGTTTATGTGTCTTTTCTAAACCCAATTAGTTGAACCTAAGACCAATTCTCTAAACGCATGGTATAGGGTATCGGTCTAGACGGACTATAATTTTCCTACTTGTTTTCTTAAGAAAATGCACTTTCAAATGACAATTTACCATTTGAAAATATCAGTTTTCCCAGTTTTCGTTTTTACCCCATAAAGGCTCGAATTAAAACAAATCTTATTCTTCTCCCGTTTTTGTGTCTCTGGTAGAATCTACATATCAAATTTCATATTCCTAAACTGCTTTGTGAAGAAGATACAAAAAAGATTCCCTTTTACACTTATGTGCCGTTTTACCTCCGCCCCTTAGCATCCGGATTTCCAAATGTTTTTGTTTCTATTTTCAGTGGATTCAACAAACTATATTTTATATCCGTTTGTTTAGAAGATACCAAATGTACACTTTTTCCCATCTTTGGCCGTTTTTCCTACCCTAGACGTTAAAATTAGCAATAAATATATTACTGACTGATGTCCGCGTATTCAGTGGGGTCTGTATACCAAAATTCATACATATAGATTAGTATGTTAAGAAGATGCAAAAAGGGTACCATTTTTACCCTTTTTGGTCGTTTTTACTCCCTTAACATCCGAACTTCCAAAAGTTGTCCTCTCTTCTACCAAAAGTTGTCCTCTTTTTATCTGTTGTGGAATCCACATACTATATTTCATATTCCTAGATTTGTTTGTTTAGAAGATACCAAATGTACAATTTTTCCCATTTTTATCCGTTTTTCCTCCCCTAGAATTAGCAATAAATTCATTCTGGACTGCCCAAGTATTCGGTGGAGTCTGTATACCAAAACTCATATATGACAGCCATTTAGTGGAATTTCGAGACGTGTTGGTCGGATTATTGTGACAATGGATCTAAAACTATAGTGCGCAAAATTTGAGCCAAATCGGACAATGCTTTCTGAACGCGCATTGAGTGCAAATTTCAAATATGCATTTATATGTAAAAATTATCAAAAAAAATAATTTTTCACAAAAATGTTGATATTAATAATTGCGTTTCAATTAAATTAATAAACCATAATCTAGAAAATTATCTTTCTAATAAAACAACAAAATCTATTATCGGTTGAAAAACAGCCTAGTCATATCAAGTTCCCCAGGCAATAATTGCGCCGCAGACTACTTGATTAAGAAAATCGAGCTCACGTTTTTGAAGACATTGAACCTTAATCGACCTATCTTAAAATATCCTCTTTACTTATTTAACCTCACTCATCCAGAAACAGGCTTTTTAACATTTTCCTTGAGGTAATTTTATGCAAACGGATGCTAAGCTCCAGTAAAACCCACAAATGCTCCATAAGATTACGATCGGCCGATTGGGGGGTTGATTTCAATTGATTTTTAACGTTGTATAACAACCACAGCAGAACATTGCGGGCAGTATGTTTTGGATCACTGTCTTGTTGACGCAAAAATCATCTCCTGGGCCCAGTTGTTGAGCGATTTATGTTAAAATGTTAATGTATCCTGCCACATGCAATCCCAAACCATGTAACGAGTATTTGTCTTCGGCTAAGATAGCCAGTCGTGTCCAAGGTCTACTCAAGGATCCTCCAAGCTTAAGCAAAGGTTGTTTGTTCAACACAAAAAACAAACTCATTTATATTACAAACATATTAACAAATTTAATAAAGACACACATAGCATTGTATAATTTTATGTACATGTTAGTAACAACTTTAAATACAATTTACTCAAATTAAAAGAAAAAATTTAAAAATCTGTAAATCTGCAAAACGACTAAAAAGAAATACCTTTCAAAAAATATACGTTTGGTCAAAATCGGGATAAAACGGTAGAACAAAACATCAGTCACAAGAAATCGCCTAGCCTATTAATATTATTGATGTGTATTTCGAACAATTTACAACAACAACATTTTTCCATTCTCCTGATCCCAAAATTATCTTATGTAAAGTATTTTCCATCTCGTCTGTTGCTATGCTGTTCTAACTTAATGTCAAAACGGTACGTATTTTTTCGCACTTTTTCAAAATCACCAATTTTACTTTTTCAAAAATTTTGTTTAAGAAATTTTCCAAAATCAACTATTGGACCTTAAGGCCTTATTAACAAAATATATATGATTAAAAATGCCAAATATTGTAGGCATCCTGTTCTTCATTTGGTGAGGGCGACGTTTTGGTTTCAGCGGATTTGGGGAAAAATGTGATTTTTCATACTTTTTCAACTTTTAGGCTACATCTTTTTGGTGTTTTCATATTTCGTGATATAAGTTCTCAATCTTTTAAATTAAGATTAAATCGAAACACTTTAAGCTGCCCTCTTTAAGGTCAAAGGTCAAATTTAATACATAATATATATTTGTGGAAGGATTTCGATAAAAAACTTGTTAATAATATGTATTTGAATTATTATGAAAAAATAATATTCTGGACTTATTTTCTGAAATTAACCCGTGGGGTACTCTTGATGTAAAATTGACTCTTTATGAAAATCTATAAATATTTTCTTCATCAGGATTTTTTTTAAATAAAACAAACTTAATGTATTTATAAAATTCCTCAAATTTATTCGTTATTTAATGAAAATATATAGACTTTCAAGTAGGATATCACAATAGTAATTGGTGAAACCCTGTGGATATTCAGACGTATGTAGGTATCATTTAAATCTCTTAAATCCAAAATTTAAGAATATGTTTGTATAGATTTTTAATATTTCGGACCGTTTATAATAACAAAGGACATTCAATTAATTGGCACAGCGTATACATTTTTTTTGAGATCTTGTACTTATAGACGATAAAATTTTTTAATATATCTGCGGTCAATAAATATTAATAATGAATGCTTATTTCTATGGCCATTAATTGGCTCAGTTATAATTGTTAGATCTCTGACACTTTTTCGAAACTCCTTGTGTAGGATGTCACTGGTTTTAAAATTTAGCAAGATCATATTCTCGACCTTTAATTGATACAAAAAATACCAAATATTTAATAAACTCTATCGACCCCCTTTCGTTAAGGACAAACCTTTATAAGAATGTCTGTTTAAGTGTACTGTACTAATTGCTTAGCAATTTGTATTTTTATGAACCACCATTAGCCGTGACGGACGCGAAAAATTCCATTTATGAGTTATTGTCAAATTCCTCATGGGATTTAAGACTACGCAAGCGGTTTAAAATGCGATAGAGCTGATGGTCACCGTCATCGTATCCACCACATATGACAACATCTATAAACAAAACCTAACAGATATGAAGAAGGAAATGTTAATGCAGAGCTAATATAGAATCTATGCACTGATAACAATTTTTTTATAAAATAGAATTTTGCCGAAGCATTTCCTTATATACTAGATCTTTATGAGAAGAAGTTAAAATTGAAGAAAAAAGAAATAAATTCTTAGTCAGATTTAAACTTAATCCTTAAAGTAGATTTTGCTAGCTTTTTGAATGTGTGCTAAACTTGGTTTAATGACCGATTGTTAAACTGTAAAAAATATAAACTAACAGAAAATCTAAACAAATTCAAAGTTTTCCATAAAAAAATTACAAAAAATTAATTAAATGATTTATGCGTATTCCCGAATATATATATATGTATGTTCAAAGGAATAATTCATTTTTATATTGAGAAAAAAAATTGTGATTTGCGAAACCGATGAAACAGAAAATCATTGTATCAGCTGTTAAAATTTTAGCATGTGTCATGAAGGCCAATTTTATTGAAAAAATATAACAAATTACACCAGATTTTAAAAACAGCATTCTAAGTTCAAATTAATTAATTAATCCTTAAAGATTTAGCGATTTATATTTTAATTGATGCGTATATTTGGTCCCACTCTTAACAGAATGAAATATAACAGAAGAAATCAGACTTTAAATCACTGTTTGTGTCTGCGATGAACACATGTGTAAAAATATTATAATGGCGTGTAAAGCTTAACTACTAATAATCAAGCTTTTGTTGCACAGGGTTTATTACATTTTTCCAGTAAATAGATGAGTAGATGACGACGGTTAATGACGGAATGAGTGAGTGAGTTAGTGGAATGAATGAGTGTATACATACGTATAGAAGTTAAATTTTCTTTTAAGCCACTGTAACATTTAATGAACGATTATTAGTCATACATTTTGAATGCGAAACATTATAAAATGAAATTGCATTTTCAGTTATGAGTTTGGACTTTTATGCTAGAATCTTTTACACACAGACTTCGAAGAGTTTGAGGTCTGGCTGACGCTTCTCAATCATTAACGTAGTTATTGTCATGTCATTAATATATGTGTAAGTAAATTTATGTGCCAGAATTGAGAATTATTATGCATTCGAAATGTGAAGATGAATTTACATAAAATTATTTATGGCAAAAACCAAACATTTTAATTGCTTAACATTTATTAGAAATATATATTCGTGTGTAAGTTTTGTACACATGAACACAGTAAATATTGGAGAAAGAAACTTTTGTAAGGATTATTTTCAAAGCATAGAGGACATTTATGTGATTTACAATGCGTATACCATAACAATAATATTTTGTCTTAACGATTTAGGGATAAATATTGAGATTTATTTGTATGTTTTACCCTACACATAAATGTTTTAGCAACTCATTTAGGATGTTTCTAACATTCATCGAGGGAAAAAATTTTATTATTTATTCAATAACATCACATTTATTACTTTGGTGACTCAGTTTCAGAACTCAAAAAATGTCAGTAGAAGCAGCACAAATATTTAGGTTAGGTTAGGTTAGGTTGATAAGAGGAGCTATGTATATACATAGCTCATATCCGTTATGTCTGGATATACACCTAAGCCAGTAGTTCGGCTTGTTGTGCGCTCTACATCTCTACTTTCCGGTTATCTACCCCTCTTACTAACTTAGAAATTCGGTCTCATCAGCAAATTTCCTGAGTATTTTCCCGCTTATCCCCCTTAGACCCGTCAGGCCTGGTAAGATGTCGCTGGATAGATATCTGACCCTTGTTCCCGCAAATGCAGGACAGTAACAGAGGTAGTGTTCTAGGGTTTCGTCATCCTCTTCGCAAGATCTACAAACGGCTGATTCCGCCCGTCCTATACGGTATAGGTGAGCCCTCAGCTCAGAGTGTCCAGTGAGGATGCCAATTACCCTACTAAGTTCTACCCTATTCAGATTCAAGATCTCCCTTATTCTTGTTGCGTTGGGAGAACCCCATAATATCTTTGTAACCTTACCCACGTCATTCTCTTCCCAAATTGATACATGTGAACTGGTCGCCCAGTCTGCCAGTTCCAATTTGAGAGACTTGAAAGGTATTGGGTTTTCCAAATTTACTCTTTCCAGGAAAGATCCCTTCCTGGCCAGTTTGTCAGCAATCTCATTTCCCATTATACCACTGTGTCCTGGGATCCAAACGATTTCAAGTCTGCCTCTTCTGGAGAAGTTTGAAATCTTCTCCTTACGCTCGAGGATAGTCCTTGATCCAGTTTTGTCTGCGGATATCGCTCTGATAGCCGCTAGACTGTCCGTAAATATTTTCAGGTCTCCGGAACTTGGGGAATCCCGTGCGTTAATATACCTAATACATTCCTTTATCGCCACCAATTCAGCCTGAAAGACGGAGTTGTGGTCCGGAACATGGAGGTATACCCCTGTGGAACGGTCCTCATCGTAGAAACCTTTCCCAGTCTTACCATGCAGACTAGAGGCGTCCGTATAGTAAT
The DNA here is from genome assembly GCA_963682025.1 of Cordilura impudica. NCBI lineage: Eukaryota > Metazoa > Arthropoda > Insecta > Diptera > Scathophagidae > Cordilura > Cordilura impudica. The sequence continues at coordinate 242,030,866 of OY821519.1, read as the reverse complement.
GTGACCCTGGAAGGTTCTGTAGAATATTCCCGTTCATCCAACTTTCCCTGTCTGGTATCCGTGTACTGCAGGGTATATCTGTTGGCAGTTCCTCGATTCTATCACAGCTAATATTCACTGTGTTGAGTCCCGGAAATTTACTGTTTGAAGAGATATTATTAAAAGTGCAGCGGCCGAAAAGGGTATTAATATTAAGTTTTGTTATTGAATCAGGTTAAATTACAACTTAAAATTTTAATAAATCCTTCGGTAATTACGATACTTTTTGGCACTGGCAGGACTTTATCTATAATATTAATAGGCTAGGCGATTTCTTGTGACCGATGTTTTGTTCTACCATTTTATCCCGATTTTGACCAAAGTTATATTATTTGAAAGGTATTTCTTTTAAGACGTTTTGCAGATTTACAAATTTTTAATTTTGTTTCTTTATTTTGAGTAAATTGCATTTAAAATTGCTACTAACACTAAAATTATACATATGCTATATGTGTGTTTATTAAATTTGTTAATGTGTTTGTTAGTGAGCTTGTTATCTTTATTCACAATAATAATAAACCAAAAAAGTGTTGGTTTGTGAATTGGCTAAATTGAAAAAATAAAGTTGCCTAGAAATTGCACTCGAATTTCGAGCGCTGGAATCTGCTTGTGTTTATAATTAGTTTTAATATTTGAATAATTATTGTGTTCACTAGCAGATAAGGTTCAGCCAAAAAATTTTAGGAGAAAAAATATTTTTGAGTCTAAAAAAAGTTTTTAATTGAAAAAATGTTTATGATGAAGAAAAAATTTAAAAAAAATGCTGATTAATTTCAATAAATTTAGTTTTATTTTCGATATTATAAATAAATAAATCCTTTATCGAAAATGCTTGTTCTTTATTTCTTTTTTTTTTTTTTGAAAATTGTTTTTCCATATTTTACCCATTTGTAATTTATACTCAGACGGAAAAATTCGAACTAGAAATTTCAAAGAATGAAAAACTTTTCACTGTGACACACATTTTGGCACCGATTTGTGGTGTTTTTTTTATTTTTTATTTTAGTTAACGTAGTTATAATTAATCAATAATTAATTACATCAATCCCATTGGAGCTTCCAGTAACAACAAGTAATGAATTTTCATTATTATTGTTATTAATTTTTTTCTATATAAAAATAATTTAAGAGCTAACTCTATAAAGTCTGAATGAAGCTTCTAAATCTTATTCTTACTTATGCCAAGCTTCTAAGTTGTGGACGTGAAAGCCCTTTGCTTCTGAATTCGTTTTCAACTGATCTTCGCCATGTAATTCTTGGCCATCCCCTGTTCCTGAATCTCAGTGGATTCCATTGCAAACATTCCTTAGCGATATCCGTGTTATCTTTTCTAAGCATGTGGCCAGTCCATTTCCATTTTCTTCGTCGAATTTCAATAACTATTGGATTCATGTCGCATGTTTGGAGCAAATTTTGGTGGCTTATGCGCAATGGCCAAAATATTTTAAGTATCCGCCTTAAACATTTGTTTATGAAGTATTGTAATTTTTTGGAGATTGTGTTTGTTACTTTCCAAGTTTCACTTCCATATATCAGAACCGACTTAACACTTGTGTCAAATATACTTATCTTACTCTTTTTGGATATTTGAGAACACTGCCAGACTGGTTGAAGTGAGGCATATTCGTGACGAGCCTGGTTGATTCTGCTCAGCATCCGCACCACAATCTGTATTTATTATACTACCCAAGTAACTAAAGTCAGTAACGTCTTCAATGATATTCCCAGTTACAATTACTGGCGTGCTGTTGTCGGTTGATATTCGCAAAAATTTGGTTTTACGGAAATTAATTTTTAACCCAATTTAAAGACCATTTTCATGTAACCTGCTTATCTATCTTGTTTCCTAACTAACGCGTGCGACATCAAACATAGATCGTCCGTATAGTCCAGGTCAGGTAGTCGCTGGGTCAGGTGCTACTGGTGCTTCACTATTAGTCTTTGCCATTACCATATCTAATACGAGTAGACAATACACATTCTTGTCTTACTCCACAATTAATATTGAAATATTCACTATCAATAACTTTGAATCGGGCCCTACAGTGAGCATCGCAGAAGAGCGCTTGAATAATGGTGATGACTTTGTCCGGTATTCCCACGATACGAAGATAATACCATATAGCATCCCTATTTATTGCATCAAATGCATGTTCAAAATCGACAAAAAAAAAAATACGTAAAGTGGGGAATTCCATTCGATTGATTGCTCTACGATTATTTTTAGTGAGTTGATATGATGTACGTAGACAGGTTTTGACAGCGGGGGAAATACGTTCCCAGATAATAAAGGCTATTATTTTTAGGTTGGAGTTTAGAAGCGTTATGCTCGCCAATTTCTGCATTCGCTAAGGTCTCCCTTCTTTGGAATCGTAACGATAACACCCTCCTTCCACTTCGAAAGGATGTTGTCCGTAGACCATTATTTATAGATTATTGGCCGTATGTAATGACATAATGCAGAGTTGTACCTAACTAGCTCCGATGGGGGTTTTTTTAGGCCGGATGTTTTATTGTTCTTCGTTGCGTTAGTGATTGCATTAGTGACCTCGGCCAGAGATGGGGTTGTTGTTTCCTAGAGTTTCTTCCTATTAATGTCTCTACGGCTTCATGGTAGTTGACTGATAATATCGAGGATTCGAAGAACTCCTTCCACCTTCGAAGTTGTTCATCAGATATAGTTAGCGTTCTTCCATTAGTTTCTTTGATATTGGGGACTGATCCTAAATTTTCACCACTGAGTTGTCTAATTGCATTGCATATTGCTTTAGTGTTTCCCCTTAGTGCTGCATCTTCGGCCTTACTAGCAATGTTATTATAAAACTGTCGTTTGTCTCTGCGGAATAGTTTCTTCACATTTCTTTAGCATTATTTTTATTTGTTCTAGCGAGCTATATTATGTGTCGATTGCAGCCCACACCTTTCCTCGATTGCTCCATGTCCTCTTACTAATCCATGGTTCTATATGGTGTTTATTACATCCGAGAACATTTTTAGCAATTTCACGGCAAGATGTAACAATATCTGCCCAGTTACTTGTGAGACTTTGGTTTAATCTGTTACACACGTAATTTGAGAAAGCTGTTAAGGGGTCTTGCAACCGGTGTAAGTTGTATTTGCTTCGGCACACCTTCTGATGATAGGCGGCTTTTGGTCATTATTTTACCTCCGCTATCAGAAGTTGATGATCACTGCAGATATCAGCATCTCTGGTCGTCCTTACGTCCATAAGGCAACCCATAAGATTGCTACTAATTACGAAGGGATCAATTTGATTACGCCTTACCACGTGTATTTTGTGCCCCCAATAAACAACTGGTGTGTAGCGCATAGATCTCTTAGACGCTCACCATTGTTGTTTCGCGACGTTCTGAGTCCTTGGTTACCCATGATAAATCTTAAGTTTGAATTGTTTCTGCCAACTTTAGTGTTCATATCGCCTAAAATGATATTAATAACACTGTTTCTTGATCGAGAGATTTCCGTGTTTAGTTTTTCATAGAACTCGTTTTTTGCTTCTTCATCAACGATTTCGGTTGGGGCATAACATTGAAAAATCATGTTGTTGCGCTATTTTGTTTTAAAACGGCCCATAATTATTCTATAAGAGATGAGTTTATGTTCTAACTAAGCTCTTTTCATGCTTAGTGTTAGCAAGAGTCCCGCTCCGTGAATATGGGTGATATTGTTACCGCTGTAGAGGAAGTGTTCAGAAGTAGTACTTAATTTCCCTTTACCCTTTTATCTTACTTTTGAGAGGCCCAGAATACCTAATCGGCAATCTGCCATTACCCGGCATACTTGACAAGGCCAGACGTTTCTGCGAGTGTTCTTATGTTCTACGTTTCGATTTTTGTTCTTATTCGATAGCCAATTGGTTGTGCCGTTAAATCCGTTTCCCTTATATGGGTGATATTGTTACCGCTGTAGGGGAAGTGTTTAGAAGCAGTACTTAATTTCTCTTGACACTTCCATCTTACTTCTGAGAGGCCCATAATACCTAATCGGTAATCTTCCATTACCCGGCGAGACGTTTCTGCGAGTGTTCTTATGTTCCACGTTTCGATTTTTGTTCTTATTCGATAGCCAATTGGTTGTGCCGTTAAATCCGTTTCCTTATTATTTGTTGTGTTGTTTCGTTAATCTGTTCAGTTTAAGATGTGCGGCTGATTGGACCACACCATCTGACCCTAGCGTTGGGGTTGCCAACAACCTCTAGGCAGGCAGATAGAAAATCAATTGAGTTTCAGTTGTTGAACCTTATTACACGAGATGCACTAAAATTAGTGCCATTCGGGTTAATCAACAAACCGCCTCCTCACTTTAGCTGCTGACGAACGGGGGTTTGAACGGCATTACCAGGGAATATGTAGTTTAAAAACAAACCGGACGTAGTGAGCTGCTTAGGTTATTCATTAGAGGAATCGCTTCTTGCTACTCTTGCTTTCCGTACCTAGGTGAACCTCTATATTTGTGGTGTGCTGGCTATATTTTGAAAAGTTGACAAAGAATTAGCAAATCAATTGTTGAAGTGCTTTGTAAATCCCACAATTATTGCACGATCTTGGTTTGACAGATTTTACTGATTTCTAAACGTTTGCCATAAACTGAGAAATCAGAAATAAATTTCCGCTACTGTGTATTCGAAAAAAAGAAGAGCCATGATGTATTGGGGAAAACTTTAAAAAAGGCCGGTTGATTTTTTTTTTTATTATTTTTGGAATCAATTACTTAGAAAATCCTTTTTGCTAAAGTTGGCAAAGTGATTCCAAACAAGTTGGCAAAGCGATTCAAAATCTTTGATATCCTCCACCTGGGTTACAAACAAAATATTTGAAAAAGTTAACAATTTGAGCGGTGTCTCCATATTTTTGGACATATCTTGGCACAATGGTGCCCAATATACCCCATTTTAAATAATAACCCGCTTAAAAAAATTTTAAACAATATTGTTCGAAGTTTAGACAGGTAAACGGTTCATTTTGTCAATGAGCGTGATTTTAACAGACAGACAGATAGACGGACAGACCGAAGGACATCGTTATAACGTCTCGAGTTTTTATAAGGAGCAAGAATATACACTCCGTTTGACTTGAATAGCACACTTGGCAAGGTGCATTTCATTTCACGATAGCTTCTAAACAAATGAAAGTGAAGAATAATTCTTGGCTTGAATTTATAGTTAAAGTATTTAGTATGTATTAGCGATAAATAAAACCAAACTTTATTGAGTATTTTCCAAGTTACAGGGCTTAAAAATTAAATAATTTGTTTTCATTTGAATAGCACACTTTGTTCTAAACTATATTAAATATTATTTAACCAATTTTAAGCAACTTGTTTTGGCTTAATTATATAACTTATTAATATATAAATATAATTAAATAATGTGTAGAACATTCTTTGTTTAGAATAACTTAATAAATCCTATTTGGTAAGCTTTTTGATATAGTCAAGGGAAATTGAAGACCATGCTTCCCGAATAGCCTGAATTAGCTCAGCTTTGGTAGAAAACTGTCTCCTTGATTGATAAAATTTTTTGGCCAACCACTCCCAAACATTTTCTATAATGTTAAGGTCCGGCGAGGATTGAGGTCAGTTTAAGGGACTGATATCTTTGACTCGATCCATGATTTGACAACATGGGCTGTATGAATTGGGGCATTGTCCTGTTGGAAAGTCCATAAAAATATCCCAAAAAGACTTTCTAGTGAGGGAAAAGCCTTTTCTACAACTCCTTTGTACAATTGCGCGTTCATCTTGGGATTCAAAAATTGAAGCTCGAATATACCAAAATAGGATATGCTCCCCAGACCGTATCCCGCTGACTCTGCTGTGGAGACGCTCCAATTGATGGATCTCCTTTCTTAAATCATGGCAGTAATAGTTACACCCGTCAGGCCCCTCGAAATTAAATTTTTTTTCGTTTGTTAGATTTATAGTCATTTTTCAGACATATTGCAATTACTACTGTAATTAATATGCAATTTTTAAATTTGTTTAAATGGTGCGTGGTAAAGAAGAAGAAAGCATATATTTCAAAAATTCATAACTGCACTGTATTCTTAATCGGACCGGTTTCTGGCATTTCAGCCTTCATCAGCGATTTATTGAACATTGTGATAATTGTTATGTTTTTAATTGAATATGTTGTTTCTATATGAAAATTTTTCTACTTAGGGCGGCCGTGAGGTTTTGAACCGTGAACCTTCACATACACTCGTATTTGCACTTTTTGGTCAGCGCTTTAACACACTCACCTAAAGTCAGGCCTACGAGCAGTGTGGTTAGTTTTCAGTTTTCATACCATACAGCTTTACTTTGTATTAATTTCAGAAGATACAACTCTGTCCAAACAAACAATCGTTATTTTTGAATTTTTGAATATTTTTTGCATTTATACTTCTAATTTCCACTATTCTCAGTTTTCGTAAGAGTTGTCATATGTGATGTACGGTTTTTGTACATACCTACATATGCACTTTACATATAACGGGTGATTTTTTAAGAGCTTGATAACTTTTTTAAAAAAAAAAACGCATAAAATTTGCAAAATCTCATCGGTTCTTTATTTGAAACGTTAGATTGGTCCATGACATTTACTTTTTGAAGATAATTTCATTTAAATGTTGACCGCGGCTGCGTCTTACGTGGTCCATTCGGAAAGTCCAATTTTGGGCAACTTTTTCGAGCATTTCGGCCGGAATAGCCCGAATTTCTTCGGAAATGTTGTCTTCCAAAGCTGGAATAGTTGCCGGCTTATTTCTGTAGACTTTAGACTTGACGTAGCCCCACAAAAAATAGTCTAAAGGCGTCAAATCGCATGATCTTGGTGGCCAACTTACCGGTCCATTTCTTGAGATGAATTGTTCTCCGAAGTTTTCCCTCAAAATGGCCATAGAATCGCGAGCTGTGTGGCATGTAGTGCCATCTTGTTGAAACCACATGTCAACCAAGTTCAGTTCTTCCATTTTTGGCAACAAAAAGTTTGTTAGCATCGAACGATAGCGATCGCCATTCACCGTAACGTTGCGTCCAACAGCATCTTTGAAAAAATACGGTCCAATGATTCCACCAGCGTACAAACCACACCAAACAGTGCATTTTTCGGGATGCATGGGCAGTTCTTGAACGGCTTCTGGTTGCTCTTCACTCCAAATACGGCAATTTTGCTTATTTACGAAGCCATTCAACCAGAAATGAGCCTCATCGCTGAACAAAATTTGTCGATAAAAAAGCGGATTTTCTGCCAACTTTTCTAGGGCCCATTCACTGAAAATTAGACGTTGTGGCAGATCGTTCGGCTTCAGTTCTTGCACGAGCTGTATTTTATACGGTTTTACACCAAGATCTTTGCGTAAAATCTTCCATGTGGTCGAATAACACAAACCCAATTGCTGCGAACGGCGACGAATCGACATTTCACGGTCTTCAGCAACACTCTCAGAAACAGACGCAATATTCTCTTCTGTACGCACTGTACGCATTCGTGTGGTTGGTTTAATGTCCAATAAAGTAAACTGAGTGCGAAACTTGGTCACAATCGCATTATTATGATTTGCAAGCGTTGCTCGTTAGTAAGTCTATTCATGATGAAATGTCAAAGCATACTGAGCATCTTTCTCTTTGACACCATGTCTGAAATCCCACGTGATCTGTCAAATACTAATGCATGAAAATCATAACCTCAAAAAAATCACCCGTTATTTGAGATGACGCTGTGAAGCGAAGAAAGATTTTTTTTTTTTTTTTTTTTTTTTTTTTTTGTTTGTTAGATTTATAGTCATTTTTCAGACATATTGCAATTACTACTGTAAAGAAGAAGAAAGCATATATTTCAAAAATTCATAACTGCACTGTATTCTTAATCGGACCGGTTTCTGGCATTTCAGCCTTCATCAGCGATTTATTGAACATTGTGATAATTGTTATGTTTTTAATTGAATATGTTGTTTCTATATGAAAATTTTTCTACTTAGGGCGGCCGTGAGGTTTTGAACCGTGAACCTTCACATACACTCGTATTTGCACTTTTTGGTCAGCGCTTTAACACACTCACCTAAAGTCAGGCCTACGAGCAGTGTGGTTAGTTTTCAGTTTTCATACCATACAGCTTTACTTTGTATTAATTTCAGAAGATACAACTCTGTCCAAACAATTTTTTTTCTCATCAGAGAATACAACGCGCTGCTGCTCCATCTTCCATGGCATGTAGTTTCTACAGAAACTAAGCCGAGCTTCTTTGCGTAGAGGGGTAATTGGTGGTTTTTTTTTCATTTTAGGTGCTTCGGATGTTTAGCTTTAGAAATCACCCGCCACACAGTAGTTTTACTTGCATTAACTTCCAGCTTTTGCTCTTATCTGCATTGGAAAGTACACTATTTACACGACCTTTCACATTTTTTTCCATAATTTGAGCTGTTCTGGATAAAATTATATACGAATTTTCTACTTCTTCCACATTTTTTGCTATTACAGACATAGAGAGGTCACATTCCTGATAAGTTTTTATTTTAATTTGTTCGTCGTTCGTTAACGCTGTACCACGACCCATTATTATTGAATATCATTCAAATATATTTTAAATATCCAAAATAATGGTTTACTTTATCTTGCCGATGACCTGCACGACGTAAATCAAACTTAAACGCAAATGTGCCATTCAAGTGAAACAGAAAATGCATTAGAATTTGAAGCAAACGAAAATGAAATGAACAGAAATATTAACGGTAAATTCTCAGGGCTTCAATTTTGTCACGGAGAATGTGGATAGGAAGACGAAAAACTAGTACAAAAACAAATACAGTTCAGTAACTGAATATTGGTAGATAATCAAATAGAAATAAGAAATTGGTGTGTGCTATTCAAGTAAAACGGAGTGTATATAATTTCTGAGGTCGCAAATAAATATTTCGATGCGTTTTACCCCTGCGCAGAGGCATGGCGGGTATACAAATATATTAAGCTTTGTAAAACCTAAATGTATTACGTAAAAATTTACTAAAAATATGTTTTCAGTAAGATGGCTTACTACTGCTCTAATGATACCAATATTTCACTAACTAGTTTTTTTTTGGCATTTCCAACAATTTTCATAAAAACCTTTATATATTTACTCTCTCTTTTAAGTGCTGCCAATGCAGCAGATTTAAAGTTCGCCTTAACTTCGTAAATATATTATTGCTTTTCTAATAAAGTAGTCAAATAAATCGAAATGACTAAGAAATTTTTTTTGGGTACATATTCCCATTTAAATTTATTGTTAAACGCATAAAATTAAAAACCTTTATGATAATTGTTACCCATACACATCATTTGTTTAAACAACCAAAAAGGGAACTTCTACGAATTAAAATAGAAATATTCACTCATACATATAAAAATGTTTTTAATGTAATGAACGTGATTAAAACCCCTAAAATGAGTTGTCGTATTCCACAATTCAACTTTCAGAGCCATGAGAGATTAAAAGGAAATATTGTTGGAATAATGAAATCATAGAAAATAGTTATAAAATCATATTGAAAGAAGTCGTTTTTTTTTTTATTTTATGACACCACTTAAAGATTTCGCCAAAATGATAGTTAATCTATTTCGGAAACATCACCATCTTATTCTTAAAGAGTACTCTTATTTCCAATTCTATGTTTTAAAAGAAATAATAATTTTTGAGATTTTTTTTCATTTAAATTTTGTTGTTCCATGTATTTTTTTTATCTATTTTTATGGCTAAAAAAGCAAAGAATATTTTTATGATCCAATTTCATTACAATGATATACATACATAAATTGTGAAATAGATGACAAAATATACATATATGTATGTATACATATCTGAGGCTACTTTGCATTTAACCCCATTCTAAGAAAGAGCATGCAAATGCATGCTTTATTGTATGAGTCTGAGTAGTAATTTTACAGTGATTTTATAGTCATTTTTCTATGCTTTTTATGACATTTATGATGTAAGAGTTGATAAAAAAAAATACACTCATAATGTATGAAATAGCAAAATATTGAAATTTCATAAAACTATTATGTATTTTGAAATGATGGGAGAATGTGTGACATACAGTGGGAATACCAACTATTTGAATTATTTGGATAAGACCATTGTATACATATATATGCCTTTTCGAAATCCAAGCCTGATTATTAGGTTTCCTTCCTTGTTTGTATTTTATGCTGAATTATGCTGGAAGTTATTTTTTCTCCTTATTTTTGTTTTATTTTGCGAAAGGTTGAAGACATTTGCATATTGTTTATCAATCAAACTACAGATATACAATAAAGTTTTATAGTACCAGTAGGGATGATAGAAAGTTATTAACTATTACATAAATTTATAGTTATGTGTTACAGAAAGAGCTTTTGATAAGGATAAAAACCATATAAATTTTATAATTTAACGAGACATTAGATAGACAAGTATGCAAATTATACTATAAAAATTAAATGCAAATAAAAGTGTATGATTTCATGCAACATCGAAAGCAGGGAAAGCTGCTCGATACAAAATTTGAGATTATTTAAGATGTGCGGAAATTACTTATCTACAGTGAGAATCAAAAGAAAACGTTCACTTAAATTTTTTATATTTAAGCTTGCATTTGGGATGTTTGTAATTCTTTCCATTTCAACATTTTATTGTTTTTGTCAAAAAAAAAAAAAAAAAAAAAATAAAATTCTTACAATTAAAAGAACTGTATAACAAAAACTAAAAATACTCCAAATATTACAAGTCCAAAGAAAGTGTAGAATTTTCTGTAAATACTTTGAGTATTCAGAATTTTCCATTTCGGACGAAATTAAACAGTTTCTGAACATTTAATTCTTTTTCAAAAATCATTAAGCAAATGTCCATTGAAAATCGAAAGTTTGTGCTTAAATTTCATAATGAAGGAATTGATCAACAGAAGCCACCCACAATTCTGTGAAAAATTTAATTGATAAACATAAAAAGTTTGGAAATGTAAAAAATCAGCCAACGTTTTGCCGGCCTAAGAACGTAATGAAACTGAATTGTAAGAATGGCGAAGAATAATTCAGCATAAAGTTCACAGTATGTATCAGAATCATTGGACACTAACATAATCGCCAATGCAATACGTCGAATACTGTATGACAATGGGTACATGGAAGAGTGACAAGGAAAAAAATATGATATAAAAACAAGTAAGAGTGTTAAATTCGGCTGTGCCGAATTTTTTGATACCCTCGACGTGAGTCTTAAACTCTATATTACACCCAATGTTCAGTACGACTACACTTTAAAACTTTTGCCGATACTGAAACATTAATTCCGAATAACAAAATTCAAATGATTCTTGACTAAAAATTATTATTATTAAAAGTAAGCTAATTTTAAAATATTTTTATTTGAATTATTCTTTATTTTTATCTGCATTACATTCAATACAAAAAAAAAAAAAAATACATAATAATAACAGGTAAGAAACTCAATATAGAAATTTAAACTTATATTTATTTATTTCATTTTCCATTTTCCGTTTTCCGTTTTTCATTTTTCAATTTTCATTTTCCATTTTCCATTTTTCAATTTTCATTTTCCATTTTTCAGTTTTCATTTTCCATTTTTCAATTTTCATTTTCCATTTTTCGATTTTCATTTTCGATTTTCCGTTTTGCATTTTCCATTTTTCAATTTTCGTTTTTCATTTTCCATTTCCCATTTTCCATTTTGCCTTTTCCATTTTCCATTTTTCATTTTTCAAATTAAATTTTTCAATTTTCATTTTCCATTCCTCATTTTTCAATTTTCGTTTTCCATATTTCATTTTTCAATTTTTAATTTTCATTTTCCATTCTTCATTTTTCAATTTTCCATTTTTCAATTCTCATTTTCCATTTTCCATTTTCCATTTTCTATTTTTCATTTTCCATTGTCCATATTTCAATTTTCATTTTCCATTTTACATTTTGCATTTTCCAATTTTCGTTTTTAATTTTCCATTTTTAATTTTTCAATTTTCATTTTCCATTTTTCATTTTCCATTTTTCAATTTTCATTTTCCATTTCCCATTTTCCGTTTTCCATTTATCCATTTTGCGTTTTCCATTTTCCATTTCTCATTTTTCATTTTTCAGTTTTCATTTTCCATTTTCAATTTTTAATTTTTCAATTTTCAATTTTCATTTCCCATTTGTCATTTTCCATTTTCATTTTTCAATTTTCATTTTCAATTTTCATTTTCCATTTCTCATTTTTCATTTTTCAGTTTTCATTTTCCATTTTTCATTTTCCATTTTCCGTTTTTAATTTTTCAGTTTTCAATTTTCATTTCCCATTTGCCATTTTCCATTTTCCATCTATCCATTTTGCGTTTTCCGTTTTTCATTTTTCAATTTTAATTTTTAATTTTTCAATTTTCATTTTCCATTTTCCATTTTTCATTTTCCATTTTTAATTTTTCAATTTTCAATTTTCATTTTCCATTTTTCATTTTTCAATTTTCTTTTTCATTTTCCATTTTCCATTATTCATTTTGCAATTTTCATTTTCCATTTTTCATTTTCCATTTTTCATATTTCAGTTTTCGTTTTCCATTTTCCACATTCCATTTTTCAATTTTCATTTTTCATTTTCCATTTTCCATTTTCCATTTTCCATTCTCCATTTTTCATTTTCTATTTTCCGTTTTACATTTTTCATTTTCCATTTTCCGTTGTTCATTTTCCCTTCTTCATTTTTCATTTTCCATTTCCCATTTTTCAATTTTCATTTTTCATTTTCTTTTTTAATTTTCATTTTCCATTTTTGAATTTCATTTTCCATTTTCCATTTTGCATTTTTAATTTTTCAATTTTCTTTTTCCATTTTCCATTATTCATTTTGCAATTTTCATTTTCCATTTTTCATTTTCCATTTTCCATTTTTCATATTTCAGTTTTTGTCTTCCATTTTCCACTTTCCATTTTCCATTTTTCAATTTTCAATTTTCTTTTTTCATTTTCCATTTTCCATTTCCCATTCTCCATTTTTCATTTTCTATTTTCCATTTTACATTTTTCATTTTCCATTTTCCGTTTTACATTTTCCATTTTTCAGTTTCCATTTTCCATTCTTCATTTTTCATTTTCCATTTTCCATTTTTCATTTTCCTTTTTCCTTTTTTCATTTTCCATTTTACATTTTCCATTTTCCATTTTCTGTTTTTCATTTTCTGTTTTTCATTTTCCATTCTCCATTTTCCAGTTGCATTTTTCATTTTTCATCTACCATTTTTCATTTTCCATTTTTCGTTTTCATTTTTTTTTTCTTTCATATTGGCGATTTTTTTTTATTATAACGGGATAACGATAAAAATATATGTGGCAATACTACTAACTATGTTATTATGTTCTTGGTATTGTCAATATATATGCATAATTTTTTTGTGACATTTGTTTATGTTGTTGTACAATTATTATGTTCAACCACTAAACTGTTACAACAAACACACTGGGTTTTATCTTTTTTTTCTAGAGGTATCTATATATTTTTGCCCGTTTCTAATCACTATGATGCCCAATTTAGCCCATTTTCAACACCAACCTGCTGGGAATTATGGCAAATGATATTTTTGTAGCCTTATTCAGTTAGATGGCTTTTTTTGTGAATGAGCGTGATTTCAACAGACAGACGGACAGACGGACATCGCTATATCGACTCGAGCTGTGATAAGGATCAAGAATATATATACTTTATGGAGTCGGCAATTAGTTTTTCGATGGGTTACAAACGGAATGACAAACCTATATATTCCCTCTGCCACTGACGTGCGGAGGGTATAAAAAATCAAAAATAACGTCTAACGTTTTGCGAAGATGCATCGAAATAAAAATATTCATTCTGGTAAAACGAGTGACGGGAGCAAATTTGAAGTTGTTGGTAAAAATTTCCTTTTCTGAAAGGAATATCGTCTCCAAAGTAAAACATGGTGTTGGTTCGGCATTGGTGTGTGTATGTGTGGCGCCAAGCGGCAAATTGGTTTTTCGTGAAAATACAATAAACAAAAAATTTGCAACCCAGCATAGTAAAGCTGTACTTGGATTAGTCTCGGAACTTCAACAAGACAACGATCGCCAGCACACTGCAAAAAATGGTTGCTCTATCACTTGCCAAAACAACTGGGCTACCCGCATCAATCACAGGACGCCAACCCTATCGAACATATGTTAGAACACTTAGATCGCCAAATCTGTTTTAATGGCTGAATGACATTAAATTGCTCCGGGAGTTACAGCAAATCTATGTAATCGAAGCCTTGAAAATTAGTAACTTTTAGAAAGGTTAAAGTAAAACGAATCTTTTAATTCAATTTAAAATTTAATTTAATATTTGATTATACACTGTTTTTTGACTCGTAATACTTGGGGTATTTTATGTTTTTGTTAATGTACAGTGCTTTTATTGAAACGATTTTTTTTTTTTTTGAAGATTAATGCCCGTTTTCTCAATAGGCGATTATCTTTTATGTTTTTGTTATTTGACCAGATACAATAGTTTTTTTAAGTATTTATTGTTGTTTCGAGCTTACTGGTCGATTTTGAATATGCAAATAAAACGAAGTTTATTTCATAAGTTTCCCAACGTTTCGTCGGTCTATGCCAGGGTTAATTTTTTATTATTTTTGGAAATTTTTTAACAATTATAATTGACATCAGAAATGGTCGTCCAGTATTAATTAAATAAATATCCCAAAAGGCGGTTGTCAAAGTTATAAAATTAAAAAAATATATAATAATAAATAAAACTTGCACAAATAATTACTACACTAATATCACAGTTGCTACAATACTAAAGTATAAACAGAATTTGTGTCGTTTTTATCTTCTTTTGTGTTCATCTTTTATCCCAACGAGAAACTGCCGATTAAAGAAATTTGGTTTTCTCAATGTCTGGTTTGCTTCTATTTTGTCGCAAAGCTAACCGGCATTCATCTGCAAATTATTTATTTATCGTAGAGATAAATTATTCTCCCAACTTTCATATAAATTTTGAGAGGCATTGCCAACTGAAAATAATTCTCCCAACTTTCATACGTATTTTGAGGCATTGCCAACTGAAAATAATGTTTTTCTGGGTACATTGGGAAAACCTAAATTGTTAACCGGCAGTTTATCGGTCCAATAAATTTATGTTCTGGTTTAGTAACAGGCAGTTTGACGATACATTGAGAAAACCGGCATAAGAGAGTTAACAAGAAAGTTAACATGAAAACATCCGAATAAAAGCTTGAATATTAGAAAGATACTGACACTTTTTTTGACTCTCACTGCATTTAGTCAATTATACATTTTGCGCATGTTTTAAATTTATATTTTGGTTAGCTTCTCAAGATTTAATTCATATGCATAATGTTGCCTTGTATGCCATAAAGTATAAATATATGGGGGATTTCATGTCAAGTGCACCAACTTTTGAAACCGAAGTCTTCTTAGTTTAGACACAATTTTTCAACAAGATCGGTCCAGATCTCTCTGAGTTAGAGGGGATCAAAATTTGACATTTTGGCCAAACAGGTGTTTCTTCTCATCCATGTAACTTATTATCTATTGTTCTTAGAAAATTTTCTCCCAAAGAGTTTGGATAGCTATTTCTTCAGTATTTCGGAAAAAAATACTTAAAAAAAAAAATTTTAGACTTTTTTTTTGCTAAATTAAAGCATTTTTTGCCTTATTTTTCAAAAAGGGCATTTTTTTTATTTTTTCATAAGAAAGCTTAGGATTTTTCCTTTAAGAGCTTTTTGGTCGCTTAGTGGGATGGGAGTGGGATATCTATCAAAATAAATGTTTTGTAACTCAAGACAACGGTTTTAAAATTTTTCACAAATGCACTATTTTGAATTTTTTTCCTATTTTTGTCTAAAACCTTACAAATAAAACTTATACTGAGAAACTAGACAAACTAAACTTTCCGAAGGTATATAACATACCTAACTAAAATTTTATACCCTCGATACTGTAATACTCAGAATATGTTAACCTCAGGAAAAAATCGCTTTTTTTCTATAGAAATGTTGAAAAAAATTTTTTTTTTATTTATTTTTAATAATAATTAAATTAATATATAATAATAATAATATTAAAAATAAAAAGATAAATAATTTATTAAAATTTGATCTTAATTGCATTAGATCCATTTATATCATAACTATTTTTATACTTAATTTATTGTAGCTGATGAAGTATTTAAGTCTTGTAAATTGTTAAATACCCAGTCCTTCATCCAGCTTTTTTGTCGCCTTTATTTACTGCGTTTTTTTGTCAATCCTTTCTTGGCGTTACTAGGTTCAGCTGTTGATTTCGCTGCTGGTTTACTTGTTGTCTTTGGAAAGAAATCGCATTGAATAGAGGCAGAAAACTTTTTCAACTTGGGTCTTCCATCGACAAGCGGTATAAAAGCATGGTATTTAGCGGTGCCATCGATTGCTACCGCAGCATCGAATCTGCTCTTCAGTGTTTTCAATGTTTCCTGATGATTCTCTTTGCTACTAAAAACTATTTTAGTTTCTTTACAATAACTCTTTGCCCAATGGAATAAAGCAGTCGCATCTAAGATGAGAGCATTGGAGGCTATACTTCGCTGCATTTCTTTTAAGGTTTGCTCAAATACCATCACATGCTCCTTTACCATGTGCAGTTGGATGAAAATGCCACTCAGCTGGCATTCCAAAGTCTTTTTCATGGGCCATAAGATTTGCAAAGCTACTTTTGTTTTTAAAATGTTGAAGAGCTCCGTCCGAAACGTAGTATACCTTCTTTACTGTAAATTTAGATTTTAGAAATTTTAGTATTCTCTTCTGGTACTCATAAACTGCAACGGTATCATGTTTTAAATCGTCGGATATGATTGCCATACTTTTATGTTCCAGTTTTTCATCTTTCATGTAGTAAATAACTACTGTGAATATAGTTGCTTGGTCGTTATTGAAGTGGAATGCTTGTATGGCATCCTGAAGAACATATTTATAGTTTTCTGCGAAATCATATGAAATAACGAATTCACCAGACTTCAAATGTATCTTCAAATCCTTGAAGAATGACCATTGGTCTTTGACTAAAAAGTCATGGGTTCTCAAGTTTAACAATCCTGTACACATTTCTTCCACAAAATCATCCACATTTAAAATGATTGTTTTCAATGTGCATCTTTCAGTCTGAAACCAAGAATCAAATTTGACCTCCTCTATATATTCTCAATCTAAAAAGTTGATTAAATTTTCTTTGATGAATGTGGTATTCGGGCAATTGGTACATTCACCTAAGTGGCAAGAAGTTGTAGCATTAGGACACAGTCAATTTAAGGCAATGGCGGTAATCGTGTAAATCTTCTGCCGAATCATCTGTTAAATATTTTAAGTTGATTTCCTTCAACATCAGTTTAACATTTTCATGGTAAGTGCAAACGCATACTGTGTGAGTTCCGCTGCTTTCTGCCAAAACGCAATGTTTTGGCCTCATTTGGGTTAATTTCGAGAAGCCAATTCTAACATCCTCGTGTTCAGATTGAAATGTTGCAAATAACTCTTTCAGGTTACAGATAACCATTCTCTTCTGTTATGTTATGAAGGTATGTTACATGCCTTCGGAAAGTTTAGTTTGTCTAGTTTCTCAGTATAATTTTTGTTTGTTAGGTTTTAAACACAAATAGGAAAAAATTCAAAATAGTGCATTTGTGAAAAATTGAAAAACCGTTGTCTTGAGTTACAAAACATTTATTTTGATAGATATCCCACTCCCATCCCACTAAGCGACCAAAAAGCTCTTAAAGGAAAAATCCTAAGCTTTCGTATAAAAAAAAAATGCCCTTTTTGAAAAAAAAAGGAAAAAATGCTTTAATTTAGCAAAAAAAAAGTCAAAAAAAAATTTTTTTTTAAAGTACTTTTTTCCGAAATATTGAAGAAATAGCTATCTAAACTATTTGGGAAAAAATTTTCTAAGAACAATAGGTAATAAGTTACATGGATGAGAAAAAACACTTGTTTGGCCAAAATGTCAAATTTTGATCCCCTCTAACTCAGAGAGATCTGGACCGATCTTGAAAAATTGTGTCTAAACTACTATCTGATAGGACTAACCTTGGTGCAAATTTCATCCCGATCGGAAGACATCGGTTTCAAAAGTATGTGCACTTGACATGAAACCCCCCATATTTAAAATGTATTCACAGTTAAAGTTTAGAGAATATCATTATTTTTAATAATTTGCTATTAATATATCCTGAAGATGTTCAGATCCATTCGTTTTTCGGTGGTTCGGGTATTCCAAAATCGCATGATGAAATTTGTAAGTATTATCCGTACAGCAGCTAAATTTATATTGCATAGCTTAAAAATTGTATAACATCGAAAAATGCATTCGCCACCCTTAAAGTACAGTCATTCTGGATACTTATAACAACTCGAGTCGTTGTCCATCCGTCCGTTTGTGGGGTGAATCGGGCATCATTGTTCCAAGATATGTCCAAAAATATCAAGACACCTGTAAAAATTTTTAAAAATTCAATGTGTTTGTTGTAATAATTAAGTATTAAGTTTTATCAAATTGTTTACTTTGTAAAACATTAAGGTAAACGTGAAACCCATGTGGAGGGTACTAAAGATTCGGCATAGCCGAATTTCATACTAACTTATTTTTAAATATTGATTTTGTCTCCATACTAATCAAAACCTGCGTTTTTCACATTTTTAAGAGATCTCAGAATTTGAAAAATAACGTCTGTTTTCTAGAATATTTGCTTAGACTTTGGCATTAAAAGAAAATGTTTTCATTTACTCCCATTACTTCTTTTTAATGGGAGGAGTTCACAAATGAGCAAAAACGACTAAAGCTCACTAAAGACAAATATGATTGAATTTTTTTAATGCTTGTTATATAACGGAATGGCCAGCCAATCCACAGAGCTCAATCCCACAGAAAATCTATGGCAAATTGGAAAGAGAAAATACGGACACAAAACTACACAAACAAGACAGAACTGATAAAGGCAGTTAGTTCAGATTGGAAAAAAATTCCATGGAAATTTATCATCAACAACTTAATTTACTCCATGCCTGGGCATTGTGAAGCAGTACTAAAAATTGTTGGATACCCAACAAAATATTGAAACCAAAAATAGAGGGAAAGTTTTCAATTATTATATAGTAAAGGTTTCCATTGCTTTGTCAACAGCATCTATAATATTACTAGGTAAGTTGACTTCTTGTGACCGATGATTTGTTCCACAATTTTCTCCCGATTTTGATTAAAGATATCTTATTTGGAAGGTATTTATTTTCAGCTGCCACCAAATTTTACATTTTTTTCATATTTTTTTTTTTTGGAGTAAAATGCATTTAAAGTTGCTACTAACTCATACATAAAATTGTATAATGCTATGTGTGTGTTTATTAAAATTGTTTTCTTCATTCACAATAATTGTGTTGAAATGAAAAATAATTTTGAACATAAACATAAGGCAATCCATAGTTAAAAAGTGTTGAATTGTGAATTGGCTAAAATTATATAGCATACCTTTAGGATTAATAATTTATGAAATGAAAAAATAGAATTTCGTAGAATTTTCACTCGAATTTCGAGGGCTGGGATGTGCTAGAATAAATTAAATTAATTGTGCTAGAATAGATTTTAATTTTCGTTATTTTCTTTTCTAAAATAAAAGCTATATTATGTTAATAGAATTAAAACGTAGAAATTTTTAAATTAACAAAAGAGTTTTTAATTTTGTCATCCAATTTTTTGGTATTGAAGGTTCAGGTCGTTAAAATATATTAAGTATATCAATAAAATTTGGTTTATGAGTATCTATTATATCCACTAATCAGTTGTTCAAACATAAAAACTGTAGGACCATTTTTAGTCATATTCCGCATATACAGGTGATTCCCATTCTTCACTAAAATCTATCAAAAAACAAAAATATTGTACAGATTTTTTCAAATTTGGTTTATATGTATATGTTTTTTGACAAAACTAAGTGACTCTATTAAAAATGGTCATTATCGGTCCATTTTTTGACTTAACATCAAATATGAAGTTTTTCACATTTTTTTAATGCTAGAAAATAAGCATTCGGTTATTACCTAAGAAAAGCTGAATTCAAGACCCTCTCTCGAAAAGCAGGGTATAGGGTAGTGTACAGTCCGACTGGGCCGACCATATTTTATTACTTTTTTTATATTAAAATTGACACATTTTGTTTAGACTTCATGGTACCATTTGGTGTGCAAATTAGATTTAATTTTTAATCTACTTCAATAATATTTTTTTAATTATTTATTTTAAAGATATTTGAAAATAGTGGATAATTAAAGTCCACTTGTCGATATACAATACAAAAAATACCGTGGACAATATTAATGGAATCAGTAAAATTGTCTTTAAAATTTAAACTTGTTTATATTGCCTGAAATCTTGAATGAAAAAACATTTTTCCCAAAAATTTATTTTTTGAACCAAAAATAAAAAAAATTTTTTTTTTGGTATTATAAAATTTTTTATAAAAATATTTATATAATACATTTTTTATTAAACTAATTTTTATATCTTTACAAAATAGTTCAAAGAAAAATGAGTTATAAAAAACTCTGAATGTAAATTCACTGTTACCAAAAAATATAGAGAAGTTTCAAATATTCAGTGCAAATTCAAAAAAGCACTTCTGTTTAAATACAACAATTTTACATTTTGTAAAGAATTTTGCCTTACACCTGTTTATTATCTGTGCCGAAGATGATTACGCACATGGAGTATATCAGAGGTCGAGGAGGCAAAACCATCTACCGGTACCTCCAAAATGCATTCTTCATTTCGGACAACAGGAATACCTAGAAGACTTAAGATTGTTTATTACGTCAGACAAGCTTAACTTTCTCTTTCGATTACGTGCCTAACTCAAAGCAGGTGCACAGTGTTTGGCTTCATCTAAAAAAAAAAAAAAACAACAATGATGTTAATGAAGGATCTAATTAAGGCCAACAATTTACGTCACTGCATTGTTTTCCCAGTTTTTTTTTATAAAATACCTATATTGTGTTTTTAAGGAAATGAATGACACATAATTTCATCACACAACCAATGCATCTTTGTTCACAATTTCTTAACAGCAACAGCAACAACAACAAAACATACTTTCCATTGCCCCATCAAAAAAGAATACAAAAAATTGTGATTTCTAAGTAATACATCTCTATGTTATCAAAAATACTCTATTTACAAGCGTCATCAATCTAATATCAAACATATTTACATATGTACATACATTCAAAAAACACCCATACTTACTTCATATAAATGCATGTATGTACGTACATGTAGCCAGTCAGTCATCATAAAATATTGTAATTTCTATTTTTAATAGATCGCTTCTTAAGTAAAATATTGTTAAAGATTTGTTAAGCCGCAAAATGAGAAAGGAAACTTGTAAACACCAGACCCTCTTCTCTATTGGCGGTGGTGGTGCTGGTGTGGTATTTGATCATCACCACAAAAGTGTCATGTATGGTTTATTTTCGTTTGATCATTTTCTTCTTATTTGAAAAAAAAAAGATTTTTTTTATTAAATTTCAATGAAATTTAGGTTTATTTGTTTTGTAAACATACAAAACAAAAACAAAATTGTTATGAAGTGTATTCTGATGATTGGGAATTTACGGTAACAGAAAAAAATGGTATTTGCTACGCTTGTCTTTTGTTGTCTGAAATTGCCTACATGAAAATAAAAAGTGAATTGTATAATTGTACAACAGAGGATTTAAGAGGGGGCCTCTTATTAAAAATATGACAGCAATGCAACATTGGAGGGAAATTTTTCGATTGTCCATGTGATTGATTCTCCTATTTTGTAGTACAGAACCCTTATCAACTGCCTTGAAATCTTTGAGATCAATATTAAATGGTAGGATTTACCTACTAGTATTATCTCCAAGAGGTGTTGTTGGCCTACTTACGACCTCCAGTAACTCCCGAGAATTGGTGATAGTTTAATCTGGGTTGATATTGATAACGATGCCAATCTACATCCAATTAACCGGAAACCTCCGCTAACCGAAGCTTTTATTTTTAGACATTTTTTTCTTTTTTCTCTTTCTCAAGAGAAATTTTTGATGTGCAAACATCCATACGCGCAGGGGGGTAAATATCAATTTCACAATACAATCACAAAAACAGCGTAACATGTGAGGCGTAAGACAAAAACGGTGTGACTTATGAATGTATTGGTGAAAAAATTATGATATGTAATAACCTGTTTGAAAGTGAAAAATAAAAAAATAAAAAATGAAAAATGATAAATGAAAAATAAAAAATGAGAAATGGAAAATGAAAACTAAAAATTAAAATGACAAAAGAAAAATGAAAAATGAAAAATAAAAAATGAAAATGAAAACTATGAAATGAAAAATAAAAAGTAAAAAATTAAAAATAAGAAATGAAAAATAAAAAATGAAAAACAAAAAATGAAAAATAAAAAATTAAAAATGAAAAAAAAAAAATAAAAATTAAAAAATAAAATATAAAAAATTAAAAAAAAAAAATGAAAAATAAAAATAAAAATAAAAAAAGAAAAATAAAAAATGAAAAATTAAAAATAAAAAATGAAAAATGAATAATGAAAAGTAAAAAATGAGAAATGCAAAATTAAAAATTAAAAAAAAAATTAAAATGAAAAAAGAAAAATTAAGAATAAAAAATGAAAAATGAAAATATGAAAGAAAAATAAAAAGTAAAAAACTGAAAATAAGAAATGAAAACTAAAAAATGAAAAACATAAAATGAAAAATAAAAATGAAAATGAAAAAAAATTAAAAATTAAAAAACAAAATAGAAAAAACTTAAAATAAAAAATGAAAAACGAAAAATGAAAAATAAAAAATCAAAAATTAAAAATTAATAATAAAAAATGAAAATTGAAAAAAAAAACAAAAAATGAAAAATAAAAAATTAAAAATAAAAAATGAAAAATAAAAAATGGGAAATAAAAAATGAAAAATAAACATTAAAATGAAAAAAGAAAAATTAAAAAGAAAATATGAAATGAAAAATAAAAAATGAACAATATGAAATGAAAAATAAAAAGTAAATAATGAAAAATAAGAAATGAAAAATAAACAAGTAAGAGTGTTAAATTCGACTGGACCGAATCTTTGATACCCTCCACCTTTTTCATTTTCAATTTTCATTTTTTTTTTATCATTTTCCATTTTTCATTTTTCAATTTTCATCTTTCGTTGTTCATTTTTAGTTTTTCATTTTTCATTTTCCATTTTCCACTTTTCATTTTCCATTTTTCATTTTTCAATTTGCATTTTTCATTTTTCATTTCTCATTTTCCAGTTTTCATTTTTAATTTTCCATTTTTAATTTTTCATTTTCCGTTTTCCATTTTCCATTTTTATATTTTCATTTTTCATAATTCATTTTCAATTTTTAATTTTCCATTTGCCATTTTTTTAATTTTAAAATTTCCATTTTTCAGTTTCCATTTTCCATTTTTAATTTTTAATTTTTAATTTTTAGTTTTTAATTTTTCATTTTTTATTTTTCATTTTCCATTTTTCACTTTCCATTTTTCATTTTCCATTTATCATTTTTCATTTTCCAATTTTCATTTTTCATTTTTAATTTTCAATTTTCCATTTTTAATTTTTCGTTTTCCGTTTTTCATTTTCCATTTTTCATTTTCCATTTTTCATTCTCCATTTCCATTTTTCAATTTTCATTTTTCATTTTTCATATTTAATTTTTCATGTTCCATTTTCCATTTTCCATTTTTAATTTTTCATTTTCCATTTTAAATTTTTCATTCTCCATTTTCCACTTTTCATTTTCCATTTTCATTTTTCATTTTTATTTTCCATTTCTTATTTCGCATTTTCCATTTTCCATTTTCGATTTTCAATTTTTAATTTTTCATTTTCCATTTCTCATTTTTCATTTTCAATTTTTCATTTTCAATTTTCATTTTTCAATTTTCAATTTTCTATTTTCAATTTTCATTTTTAATTTTTAATTTTTTATTTTTTATTTTTTTTTAATATTTAATTTTAATGATAAATAAAAAAATATATGTAAAATCAACTGTAATGACTTCAACAATACGAAGAATTACAACATATACAACATATCTTAAGAAAAACAACAAACACACTGAAAACTTTTATTTTCAACAGCTTTTTCAAAGTTTCATTCATAGCTCGTGAACCCTTTGACCGATTTTGACGATTTTAAAAAGCAACTCCTTTGGGATGTTAGTAAACGATTTTATAAGTATCAAGAAAATATATATTTTTGGGGTCGCAGGAATTTATTTCGATGCGTTACAAACGGAATGACAAATCTATATATACCCTCTGCCTCTGGGGTGTGGAGGGTATAAAAATGAAAAATAAAAAACAAAAAAATTAAAAATAAAAAATGAAGAATAAAAAAAAATTGAAAATGAAAATTGAAAAAATGAAATATAAAAAATGAAAAAAAAAATGAAAAATGAAAAATAAAAAGTGAAAAATGAAAAATAAAAAATAAAATGAAAAAACAAAAATTAAAAATAAAAAATGAAAAATGAAAAACAAAAAAATGAAAAATAAAAAATGAAGAATAAAAAAAAAAATTAAAAATGAAAATTGAAAAAATTAAATATAAAAAATGAAAAAAATAATGAAGAATGAAAAATAAAAAATGAAAAATGAAAAATTAAAAAGGAAAATAAAAATTAAAATGAAAAAAAAAAAATTAAAAATAAATATGTAAAATAAAAAATTAAAAGTATGAAATGGAAAATAAAAAGTAAAAAATGAAAAATAAAAAATGAAAAACAAAAAACAAAAAATGAAAAAAAGAAATCAAAAATGAAATAATAAAATATAAAAAATGGGAAAAAATGAAAAATTAGAAATTAAAATCGAAAAATGAAAAATTAACCAGTTAAAATAATAAATATTAGAAGAGCCCCTGCAGTTGATGGCTATAAGTTATACATGGATGACGCTTTCTGTTTGATTTTAAAAAAACTTTAATTACTAAATGTTGACACCTCTCCCCTGTGATCGGACTCATATGATTTTTTGTTTGATTATTGAGGGTTTCACAGAAAAAATATGGAGAATTGAAGGTAAACTTAAAATAAAGTTTAAATAGAAATTAATGGAGATACTTGTAACTGGTTATCTTTTAAATCAACTAAAGTCGACTATATCTTCAGTTCAATATGGCTTTCTCATATCTAAGCCACCAGTTACTAATATAAGTTAAGATCGTTACCAATTACAGATCTCTTTAATAATAGCTACAGACCCAAAAGCGGTCTGAAACATTCTTTCTTTTTATTGAATTTTAAAATTGAACTTTCTAATTTATAGTCAAATGTTTTCTTATATTGATTAAATTTTTTCAATTATTTCGGAATTGCAATATTTAAAGTCGCTTGTACCGGAAGCAACACAAAATCATTTGAAAGGTATTTATTTTTAGCTGTTCGCTAGGGGGGCAAATCGTCGCATTTGATATCGAGAAAAATCAATCGAAATTCCATATTTTGGCTTATTATTTAAAGAAGACGGACAATCGTCAAACCTCGTTTTACTTTTACTATTAAATATGGACCATTACTCATTAATTGTGACACAGTCAAATTACTCTAAGTAGTTTATTTTGGAAAATAATTTCGATCGAAAAATTTCGGTAACGAATTAGACGATTCGGCCCCAGATTTACAGATTTTTAAATTTTTTCCTTTATTTTTAGTAAATTGCATTTAAAGTTGCTACTAACACGTACAGAGAATTATACATATGCTATGTGTGTGTTTATTAAATTTGTTAATGAGTTTGTTATCTTCATTCACAATAATAATTAACCAAAAAAGTGTTAGTTTGTGAATTGCCTAAGTTGAAAAATGAAGTTGCCTAGAAATTGCACTCGAATTTCGAGAGTTGGAATCTGCTACAAATTTATAATTATGCGCTTATATTCACAGATATTCACGTTACCATAATAAGCAACGATGTTAACTATTCAATACACAATGTTCCCATTGCAACATTAATTCTCATGAAATTTGTCGGATCTTGTTGCGTGTGTTAAAAGCTTTTGATAGGTTGGGTGGATCTGTCTGACGAATTTCGTATAATTATAATATATTACACAATATCGTTGATTATAATTGTAGTGAATTTAAAGTAAAGCGCGATATAATTGGATACCTAAATTACAAAATTTTTGTTGTTTTTATCCAAATTTGTCTTATTACCAGCTGGTTGATTTACGACCACATTATTTACTTCGGACCATGATCTGAACGTGGTCTCCGCGTTAAGGCGAAGAGCCCCTCGTTTGCCTGGTGGCGGAAAGTGTGTGCCGTGGGACGTACATACATACGTTCGCATTAAATATTTTCAAACCAAACTTTTTTTGCGTAGAAGGCCCCTTTCAAAGCTTAAGCCTTCTTATTCTTTTCTTTCACTTTGATTTTTATGTAGGTACATAAATGCAAATCCATTTATAATTCATTTACGCTAGTTAAAGTAACATAAGTAAAATTATATTTCTTAATAAATAACGTACAAACAACACACTTACATACATACATAAAAATAATCAAAAAACTAAATTTTAACAAAAACACAGAAAAAATTAAATAAAAAAAAAAATACACAAGTAAATAAACCAAAACAAATAATGGACTAAAACGAATAATCAACCGTCCCCACTTCTTACTTAATAGTCTCCATAAAACAATAAAAACGAACAACAACAACAACAACTAAATACTCAACCAACGAATAAAGGGGCATTTCACAGGTTGCTAAGCTAAAGCAACCAAATATAAAAGTTAAGTATGAGTCATCATCACCAAACACACGATCAATGCGAGTTCTGTTTTGTGTTGTTTTTGTTGTTGCTGTTATGATATTGTTCTTGTGAATATACTCGTCCGTATATGGTTGGCAGAGAGTGGAACATGTGAATAATTGTTAACAATATAACATCAAATTATAACAGCCACCACTAAAAATGCAATGATCGAATATTAAAAGAAAGACCTTTTTTAACCCTTTAAGGGGACTTTAGTTGTATGAAATCATTTTAGACAAAACAAAGTTTTAATTAATAGCTACCCACCGATTTTGACCAAACATACCCAATTTGAAAGGTATTTCTTTTTAGCTCTCCATCATATTTACAGATTTGCACCGTCGGGAACATTTTTTTTGGAGTAAAATGCATTTAAAGTTGCTACTAACACACACATAAAACACATAATTAAGCCTCAAATAAAATACTATACAATGCTGTTGGTGTGTTTAGTAAATTTGCGTAGAATTGTGAATTGGTTAAAATTGATTAGCATACATTTAGGCTCTTGTAAAATTACTTATTAACGATGTCAGTTATATTTCTTCTATGTGTTTAACAAATATTTATAATTGAATGAATTTGCACTCGAATTTCGAGGGCTGGGCCCTGCTAACAAAAGTTTAATCAGCTAAAGTCAAGTAGACATCATAGAGTAGAATTCAATCTTAGGAGCCGATATCAGTATTCGATTACCGGTTACTTAATTAACTCATTCAATTTGCATTAGAATTAAAAAAAATTTTAGTCGAGAATTCTTGTATGTTGAAAAAATCTCTTAGTTTAACCTTTTACGAACGAGGTTATTAGGCCAAATATAAAATTCAAAAAATATTTGTTATAGAAAATAAAACAGGCCTCATGCTCGACTATATTTTTAATTAGTTCCAAATGGTTTTTATAATATTTTTATGTGATTTTGCTAGAAATGTCGCTGTAACGAACACAAAAAATAAGTCCCACTTTTTATCCTCCCCTACTTTAAAGGGTTAACCTTTCCGTAGACCGGCCGATGAACAAACAGAAGACTCACGTAAAATAAAACAAAAAAACGACAGTAAATGAAAATGATATTAAGATAAGATTGTTTACAATTCAAAAAAAAAAAAAGACAACAACATAAATGAATTTGTATTTTAGATTTCAAACACTAAATGATCGAATTGTATACACAGTTACTTATGAATATGCATTGTGTATGTGTTCTTTTTTATTTTTTTTTTTTTTTAATTTGAGACCCTTTTGAAAAGACCTTTTCGGCAAAAAAAAAATAAAAAAACCAAAACAAATTTTTGATTTACCAATTTTAAATTTCATTCTTTCTTAGATTTTCAAATGTTTTATTGTACAATGATGAAAAGATAAGAAATTTAAACATGTTTGATCATGCTCAGCTTATTTTTTATTTTATTCTTGAGGAAGACAAACTATCATAATGTTGTATTTAAACAGATTACTATATATGTATGTATGTTTATTGTTTTCTTTAGGAAAATACATACATTTTATTTAAACATAATTATCATGTAAGTGTTAATTGCCTTTGGGGGCAATTTAAATACACTTACATACATATTTAAAAAAACGGTGTTTCGATTGTATGGGAAATAAGGGTTTTTTAATATTCACATTTTATTGAGGATTAATAAACAAATTTGCATTTTTTTATGCTTGTCATAATTTATTAACAGAAAAAAAAATGATTTTTATTAGTTGATCAATACATCGCAATTATTTATGCAAATGAGTTTAGAAATCAAATAACCAAAAAGTTGTAAAACACTATCGATGTTTTATACAACAATTTCTGATAGTGAAAAGCGACGACACATGTCAGTCATAAAAAAATTTTTAATTTTTTAAAACAATTTTATATAAATTACCCGCATTACACACAGCAGCAATAGCCATACAAAAATAGTTCTATAGTTGTTTTAAAGAATTTCAAAGATTTGTAATTAAAAAAAAAAATAATTCATAAATTGTGTAATAGTAGCAAAGAAAAATGGATTATTAGTTAAACAATGTTTATTTGTTTACATTTTTTATTATCAAGATCAAGTCATTGAACTATGAAGTAAGAAAAATAATTTGTATTTAACACTCATAGGAAGATGTAAAAAAATAAACAGAAACTGCTCCTCAGAGTTCAGCATGCATCTAGAGATCAGTTCATTTATCATTTGTCATAAAAGTTATAACTACGAGGGTGGATCAATAACTCCCTGACTTTTTGAACTTCAATTATAGTTAATTAAAAATTAATACCGCTCCCGTCAACTACCCTTTATTAAATTTGTGTTTGGCAACTATTCAAGCATACAACTTAGAGAATTTTTTGAAAGATGGAAAAAATGAATTTCGAGTGCATTATTTTTTGCCGAAAAATTATCACTCAAACTAAGGAAAAACATGATTAGTACTGCAGGGTCTCTGCACCATCAATTTCAATTGTACTACACCTGATAATGATGAAAAATTTACAATATCAAGTTGACCGATCGGAGGGTGAAAATGTGCGAAATTGTTAATGCATAGGTATTTCAGATGGCTCTGTGATTCTGATTTGAAATGATCAGTTCGGTCTTAGAAATATGTCCGCAAGAAATCATATTCTCCCGAATTTAGCCCAAGTGACTATTTTCTATTTCCAAACATGGAATAAGAGCTCAGCGGAAAAAGATTTAGCTCCAATGATGAAATCATTCATCAAACTACTGGCTATTTTGAAGATCTTTCTCGGACTTTGCACAAATTTATCGATACACCCTCGTATTTCACTTTTTCTCGATATTCCAAAGTTGTAATAAAGTTGGATGTTGTACTTTCATTGGTTTCGAAAGAAATGGTAAAAAAATAAATTAAAAAAATCACAATCAATAATCTGTGTTCTCCATTTTTTTTACAACTATATATATATATATGTCCTTTATTTATTTAAATATGTACAGTGCATATACCTTAATATAACAAGTATATACTTAAATATAATGTTCACGAAGAACATATGGCGTTAATGAATTCTCTCCAACTATTTCTGTCTCTTGCAAGTAGTTTAATTTGATTCCATGTTGAATGAGCTGATTCGAGTTCTTTTCTTGTGCATCGTATCCATGTGTTGCGAGGTCGTCCTTGTCGACGTTGACCTTGAGGATTCCAATCAAGAGCTTCTCTAGCAATATCGTTCTGTGGTCTTCTGAGAATATGACCGATCCAAGCCCATTTTCGTCTTCGTATATCGAGTTCGATAGGACAGCAATCTGCCTGCTGCCAAAGATCTTCATTTGATATCCAATTTGGCCAGAAGATGTTTAATATTTGCCTTAGACATCGATTAATAAATGTTTGGATCTTCCTTAGTGTGAGCTTCGTGTAGCTCCAAGTAGTGCATCCGTACAGTAAAACTGATTTTACGCTGCAGTTAAATATTCGTAATTTAATCTTTTTAGAAATGTTCCTAGCGCGCCAGACTTTATGTTGCTTGAGGAAGGCGATCCACCACTTTTGGTTATTTTACAACCGAGGTAGTTAAAATTTTCAGATTCCGATCCACCATTTTTGGTTATTTTAAACCGAGGTAGTTAAATTTTCTACATCTTCGATCACATTGCCATCTACTGTTAATGGAGTTGTTACATGAGTACCAATGCGCATAAGTTTAGTCTTCTTGAAGTTTATTCTCAATCCAACTTTTTTTTAGCGTTTTTGGAGAGTCTTCTTATCTTTTCTTCAATATCCGCAAAGTGATGAGCCATTAAACATATGTCATCTGCATAGTCTATATCATTCAGGAATTCTGTTATGTTCCATTGAATGCCCATCGGGGCCTCCCTATTGGTTTCTTCCATTACACAATCTAATAGTAAAAGAAATAATGTGGGGGATAGGACACAACCTTGCCTTGCACCAGTAAGAGTTAAAAAAGGTTGGCTTTCCTTTCCGTTAAAACGGACCTTACTTGATGCATCTTTGTAGAGTTCACATATTAGGGTGACAATTTTTTCTGGAATACCTTTGTTTATTAGGGCAGACCACATAGATGTTCGAGATATCGTGTCAAAAGCACGCTCAAAATCAACAAAAAGCAAGTTCAGATGCGAGTTGTATTCTGCAGATTGTTCTATTACTATGCGCAACGTGCTTACGTGATCGACACAAGATCGTCCAGGCCTAAAACCAGTTTGTTCTCTTCGCAAAATTTGTTCGACTACTGGCGAGATACGTTGTAGTATTAAAGTGGACATTACTTTACCAATTGCGTTTAGGACAGTAATGCCACGCCAGTTATTGCAATGCGTTAAATCACCTTTTTTGGGAATTGTAACGACTACTCCCTCTTTCCAATCTCCGGGAATTTTGTTGCTAAGCCACGCATTTCTGACGAGTGGAGTGAGAAAATCTGCTAGCGTGTCGGCACTCTATTTTAACAGTTCTGCAGGGATGTTGTCGGGGCCGGGTGATTTGGAATTTTTCATCTTATGTAATGCAGTTGCAACTTCCGTAAGGGATCTGTTGAGATATCCCTTCTCGGATTACGCCTTGTAGAACTTGTTGCAATTTCGGTCTGGTTTTCGGGCAAGGACTGCGTTAAGAAAAATTCACGCCAACGTTCGAGCTGATCGTCAGTTGTGGTTAAGTCTGAACCATCGTTAGCTTTCAGCGTAGCGGTGCTTCTGATGTTGTTACCGCTCATTTGTTTAATAGCAGAGTAAACACCACGGAGGTTTCCCGTGTTAGCGGCCTTTTCCGCCTGATCCGCAATGTCGTTAAAATATTTTTCGCGGTCCGCACGAACCATGTAATTTACTTTGCGTGCGGATTGTCGGTATTCTAACTTTGCCTGTAATTTTAGTGTTGGTGTTTTGGCGCTGATACGAAAGTTTCGAAGATGTTTCCTGTTTTCTATCTCATCCCAGGTTTCAGGGCTTATCCATAGCTTAATTTTTACCTGCTTTAGGCCCAAAACCGACTTTGCCGAATCTTTGCAGGCCTTCGCTACGTCCGACCATGAATATTGTTCATTTCGTACTAAATTTGATCTAAGCGTTTGATTATAGACAACTGAAGTGGAGGGGTCTTGAAGACGCGCTGTA